>CM061065.1:165043085-165620194 GCA_030762895.1 Sophora flavescens
CATCAAAGATCTTGAATTTGGCCATAATTCCACCAAACTCCATAGACATAGTCCCATCATAAACATCAATCTTGGTCTTGGATGTCATCATGAATGGTCGCCCAAGATTATAGGTGATCTTGGGTGAGTCTCTCTGCCATGTCTAGGATGTAGAAGTCAGCGGGGGAAGATCAAATCATCAACTTGCACTAGCACATCCTCCACCATTCCCATGGGTCGAACCGGTCTGTTAGCCAACTGGATGGTAAGACCTGTATACTGCAATGGCCCAAGATCAAGGTTGTTAAAGATGGAGGTAGGCATGACATTTATGGATGCTCCCAAGTCCAACATGCAGTTTTCAAACTTCCTGTCCCCAATAGTGCATGGTATAGTGAAGGTGCCTGGATCCTTGCATACGTGGTAGTGCTCGAGTAGGGGCTATAAAGCAACTCTTTCTAGCTTAGACTGGATAAGTGCTGAGACATTCCTTCCCAAGTCAAATCTCTCATTATTCTTCATCTTCCTCTTGTTGGTGCATAGGTCCTTCAGAAATTTGGCATATTTGGGCACTTGCTTGATCACATCTAGGAGAGGAATATTTACAGCTACTCTTCTGAAAACATCAAGAATCTCCTTTTCCTTTTCTTCACTACCAATCCTCTTATTTTTCTGAATTCTGTGTGGGAATGGGATGGGAGGTCTATACACTTTCTCAGCTTCAACTTCAACCATAGGCTCAGGAGTTACCTCAACAGTTGCTTCATCTTTTTCAGAAGTGGCCTCAACAACTTTTCCAGATCTCAGAGATATGGCACTCACATTAGGATTAGAGGCATTAGGATTTATCCTTTGGTCGTCTTTGGGCGAAGGGTTGTCCCTTGACCTTGCTGTATGCTATTCATGGATGTGGCCAGCTGTCCAATCTGTGTCCTCAAATCTTGAATGCTAGCATCTGTCCGCTGCTGAAACTGTATACTAGATGCAGCCATTTGCTTTACCAAGTCTTCTAATGAAGGTCCGAGGAAGGTGCGAAGTGGTCATTTGGAGGAGGATTCGAGGGTGCCATCGGCCGTTGTTGGGATGAGTTCCCATCATGCGATTAGGGTGATTCCTCCGGTGGGATGGTACCTATTGGTAGAGAGGTGCGGAGTCTTTGTCTGGGTCCCGATTTGTTCCTTGATTATGGGGTTTCTTGCATAAGCTTGAGGTACTTCACCGACAAACTCTTCTCTCTGGATCGGGCATGGATCAAATGGGTGCTCGGGTGAATTGCACATGCTACATAACTTTGCAGGCTGAACCTTGTCTATTGCCAATTGCCTTACAAAGGAAGTCGGCTCATCCAATCTATTCTCAAGGGGCGGCCTGGTTGGAAGATGAACTATGAATCTCATGCACACCTCTTGTCTCAATGAATTTCTTCCGGTAGAAAACTGGGAATTCAATGACATATTCTCAATGAGTTGTTTGGCGAAGAATTGGGGTCTTATCAACTAATGCTCCCCACTAGCAAGATCCAAAAGATTCCTATCCATCGGCAGCAATCCTTCATAAAAAATCTTTGGATCGGGAGTTGTTCATAAATTTGATCTTTGAGGGCAACTAGATACCAAATGCTTGAACCTTTCGGTTATATTCACTAGTGACTCATTCCCTTGCTCGATGCCACATATCTCTTTCCTTATTGAAGCGGCTCTTGAAGCGGAAAATATCTTTCTAGGAACACCCTCTTCAAATCATTCCAAGTGGTGATGGAGTTGGGCTCAAGATACTGACAGTCAATCTTTTGCGGCTCCACAGGTGAAAACGGAAAAGCCTTCAACTTGATACTATCCTCGGTGACTCCTCCGATCTCGAGGTTGTGGAGCGGACAACTTGGAATTCCTTCGGTGCTTGTGTGGATCCTCACCGCAAGACCATTAAACTTGGGCAACAAGTGAATAAAACCAGATTTCGAGTTCAAAAGGAGTGTCGGCACCAGGATATGAAATACACAATCCATTATAGTTGACATCGGGGCGGTAAGTCGTCTTAATGTCCTCTGGTCTCCCATGTTTTCAAAAACAGTTTTGAAATTGGAATCACTACTAGTGCTAGCCCGAAATTCCCTACTGGTGTGTGCAGTGTTCTTTCAATTTCCGGGTCAAAATCACACAGTTCAGGGCAATTCGACCTAGTAGCCAGACCAATTCAAAACAAAACAGAAAAATAAAAGAAAGAAAAGAAAATAAAATATAAAAAATGCGAAAAATAACAACTCAGAGTCCCCGGCAACGGCGCCAATTTTAGTTCGCTGTCGCATCGCGCAAAAAAAAGACGAGCGGGTTTTAAAAATGTAGTTTAGGGCGACAACTCGGAGGTCGTCTGTCGAGGACTCTTAAAGTGTTATTTTTCACAAAAATTAGTTTTTTTTTGGGCGGGGTTTGGTTTGGATGCAAATAAGTAACAAGCAAAACAGAGCAATTAAAAACAAGGCAGTTTAAAAAGATTATCAAATGGCAAACAACGATTAATCTACTGTCAAGAATTCCCAACTATCCTTGGTTCATGTAATCCCAAGCCCTAAGCAGATTCTAATCCCCTTTCAGCTGTAGCAACAATTAACAACGCAATCGATAAACTACTAGGATATATATTCCTATTCCCGAAATAACAAACGGGGTTAAGCCCTCATGAACAAACGAACATGAATGAACACACGCGAAATAACAAACGCGATTAAGTATAGGAAAATAACATCACTGAAACAAATCAATACAATACTACACACTCCTGAAATAAGAAATAGAAATGTATAATATGGTATTGAAAAGGGAAAAGCAATTAAAATAGGGATTTACAAAACCTCAAGTATATGGAATTCTCATACAGTAGATTAATCCTAGAAACTTAGTTCTCCATAACAAAAACGAAAACACACAGAAAAGAAATGTAAACAGAACAATGGAGAAGCAAAAGTCTTTGCAATCTGTTCAGAACAGCCTTTTATACAAATTCTGAATTCAGCAAGCTCGCGAGGCGAGCACACATTCGCGAGGCGAATTTCATGAAGAGTCAGCAACCTTTGGCATTCTCGTGAGGCGAAGTACTTGCTCGCGAGGCGAGGATCTGAAGAGTCTTCTCCTTACGCCCGTTATGGCCATCGAGGACCCTACAACGTGATGCTTTCGACTTCCAGGCTCGCGGGCGAAAGGTGGATTCGCGAGGCGACCCGAGAGAGCTTGCATATTTCTTGGAACAGTCATCCTTCGGAGTCGCGAGGCGATAAGGGTAGTCGCGGGGCGAACCGGATAGCATGAAATTTTCATCATTACTGCGGCTTTCAGGTTCGCGTGGCGAAGAAGAAGCTCGCGGGGCGAATCCCCTGTTCTTTATTCTCTCAACTTCTACTTAACCTGAAAACAAGGAAATAACCATAAGTGTATTATTTTGACTCAAAACTAGCTAAATTAACCTAAAACTACTTTAGAGACTCAAAACCTTGCTTGAGGACAATCTAATCTAATTCGGGTGAAAATAGGATACAATTTGCACAAAACCCTGGTCATACTAGCCATAAAACTAGATGAGCCAGAGGCTTATCAGCCGCCAGCTCCCTTGAATGTCATGTCGGCACCCTGACCGTTCTCAATGTGGGGAATGGACTTGATCGGGCCAATCGAACCAAAAGCCTCAAATGTGCATCGCTTCATTCTTGTTGCCATTGATTATTTCACAAAGTGGGTTGAGGCTGCATCATATCCCAATGCGACCAGGAATGTCGTGATCAAATTTGTAAAAAGAGAATTAATTTGTTGTTATTGGTTGCCAAGTGAGATTATCACTGATATTGCGACCAACTTGAACAACAAGATGATGAAGGAGATATGCAAAAACTTAAGATAAAACAACACAATTCCTTCCCGTACCGCCCAAAGATGAACGGGGTAGTTGAGGCCGCTAATAAAAATATCAAGAAGATTGTCCAAAAGATGGTAGTGACGTATAAAGATTGGCACGAGATGTTACCTTTTGCTTTGCACGACTATCTTACCTCTATTCGCACCTCGACAGGGGCAACGCCATATTCTTTAGTGTATGGGATGGAGGCAGTGCTCCCGATTGAAGTAGAGATCCGTCATTATGGGTGCGAGAGAAGCGAGAAGCGGAAGAAGCTAAGTGGGTTCGGGATCGACTAGACCAATTGAACCTCATCGAAGAGAAGAGATTAGCGGCTACCGTGTCGGGATCAATTGTACCGAAAAGGTTGATGAGAGCTTACGAGAAGAAAGTGCGCCCCAGCGGTTTCAGGGAAGGTGGTCTAGTGCTCAGAAATATCCTACCAATCCAAAAGGATCATCGAGGGAAGTGGACCCCGAACTACGACGGACCTTACGTAGTGAAAAAGGCATTCTCTGGAGGGGCTTTAATTCTCACCAGGATGGATGGGGAAGACCATCCACTCCCTATAAACTCGAATCTTTGTCAAAAAGTATTATGCTTGAACACACTTCCCAAGAAGAAGAAGAAAAGAAACGAAAAAGTGAAAAATGAAAAAAGAAAAGCTCGCTAGATTGAAAATCTGAAAAGACAGTCTAGGCAAAAGTTAGAGAAACCCGCTAGGCGGAAAACCTGAAAAAGGCGGTCTAGGCAAAAGTTGGGGTTCAAAAATAAAAACATAACAATGGAAGTATCGTCAAGCCGATGAATTGGGGCGGTCAGTGAGGTTGGATGTATGAAGGCCGAGGCAAGCAACATCTCCGAAGCCAATTAATGAGCGAACAAGATGGTATGAGGGATACTAACATTAGTCATTGAGAGAGACATCACACGAGGGAGATGCGATTCTACTCCGCTATGTTTTACAATTTATGCTTTGTACACCTTCTTCAATCCAAATATAATGACATTGACTTCCTTTATTTTATTTCGCTACCTTGGTCCTTTTCTTTTAACTTTTTGTCATTTGTGTGTGTTCATTTTTCCTGATAAGTATATCTGAAATGTGAAACAAGTAATGGTTTTTTTATAGTCGAAATTCCTTAGAAAGTCTCGAAAGGTCATGGGGGCACGATGCTTCCCCTATAAAGGGCAATGAAGAAAGAAAGGAATATTGAGAATCAACCATCGGGATAATTATCATCACCAAGGGTGTCTACTATCAAAAACAAAAGTGCAAGATATCTCCCCGATAAGATGGGCCTTGTTTTAGTTCATCCTCAAGACTTTGTGATCGATGCTCCCAGGGGTCAAGGATCTAATGAAAAGCAAAGAAGAAATAATTTATCATCAATCTTTTGCCTCGTGCCCAAAATTAATAAGGGTTCTCATCATCATCATTCGTTACCGTGAATTGAAAGTTAGTTATTTGAGTTTTCGCATTGTCATTTCATTAGTGAGCAAAATCGACATTCATGTATTGCATTTGTCTATATGACCTCACAAGCTTTTATCTATTCGTTTGAGCTTCGACGGGCAATCCAACCCATATAAGCTCTTTTTATCTTTCCATTCGAGCATCTAACGAGCAATCTACCCCGTAAGCTCTTTTTACCGGTTTGTTCGAGCTTGAGACGGACAATCCACCCCGTAAGCTCATTTGTCTTTCTCGTTCGAGCTTGACGGGCAATCCACCCCGTAAGCTCATTTTATCTCTTTGTTCGAGCTTCGACGGGTAATCCAACCCGTGAACTCTTTTATCTTTCTATTCAAGCATCTAACAGACAATCAACCCTGCAAGCCTTTATGTGTAAATCTCAGTGGGCGATCCAACCCACAGGTTCTTTACAGGAAATTGTATTATAGTCATAGGTCTTTTGCTTATCAGAATAACCCGGACAAAATTGGAGTTCTTGTCTTTACTAATTTCTTATAACGATAATTGGTTAACTACGGTTACACCTATTATCTAATAAGAAACAAGTAAAGAGGGACAGCTGTGAACACATAATTTTGTCCGGATGCTTTTTAATTAATGTTTTGAAAAAAAATAAGAAATAAAACAAAAATATATAACTTTGCAAAGAAAAATTATTTTTGAGCCTAATTTCATTTCCTTGTTGAAGATGCCTTTTAGTCCATCATCCAACCCATTTATCTTGGCCCATTACATGATCACACTGGCCCAAATTCATTTTCATTGTTACAAGTTTTGTTGAGCCCACATACAAGCCCAATTAAAAAAAAAATAAGAAAAATAGAAAATAGAGAAAAGCAAGTTTTCTGCTTTAAAAATAAATAAAAAAAAAAAAAATTCTTCTGAAAATCTTTTCTCCACTAATTCACTCCACCACAGCTCTCACAAGGCTCAAGGCAATTAGGCTCCATTTTTTGGCAATTCTCAGAACTTGGAAAAAAGCATTTGCCTAGATCAGAGAAAATGGGGCATGAAATGGAAAATGAAGTAGGACTAGAGCATGGTTTAACCATTGCAACACTCCATTAATCTAGTCCCAAGTACTTCTCTATAATACCAAACCAGGGAGCAGAACAACAGGGGGGAGAGAGCTCCGAAAAAATCAGAAAAAAAGAGAATGTTTACTCTCTCCATGTCTTCACTTTTTACCTTAGAGCCTTAGCACCATAGCCTCCAATATCATCACCCCCAAGACCTCTTCTTCTTCATTCTAACCATGTTTTTTTTTCTTCTACAGTTCATCTTCTCAAATAAAACCGAAAAACCCCAAAAAAATATAAAGTTAAAATACTAGAAAAAGATAACAGATCCTCTTCATTGGCCACCACCACAAATCTGTCATCATCTTGCCAATCCCCTCCGTCGTCGTCTCCTTCACTCGAGGCCACCCGATCACGCAACCCCGGCACCTCCGCCATCACCTCTGTTCCTTCCGCATCGTAACAGATCGGAACCTTATTCCTCCACGCTGCAATCGTGTCTCGTCGCGCCTCGTCTCGATCCACCGCAACCACTAATCCACCGCAGGTAGTCATCGCCACTACGGTACCAAGCTCATCGCTCTTGCATCGTGCCTCGTTGTCCCGCCGCCATTGTTGACACCGGATCTGTTGAGGTCACCTCCACACGGCCCGTAGCCGCTCGCAACTCCACGTCGCTCCGCCGTTCATCGCGCCGCCTCGACGATCGGCCACCACGCAGTGCGTTGCTCTGCCGTAGCGAGGGTCACCAAGTTCTTTGCCCATTCTTTGGTTCATCCATGTTCTCCTTCTCTCTGTTTTCGTTAAGTTTTATTTATTTAACTTTAAATTTTGTTCCGATTTACTTTTTTCTTTTTTCTTTTCTTTTTTTTTTTAAAAAGAAGGCTATTGGGTCCCCTTTTGGTCATGGATGTGTACATGTATGGGCGGATGCTTAGCCCACAGAAAATGTTTCTTTCCAAATAATATGTAGAAGCTCTTGGACTTGGGCTAAGAGAGGGGATGTTTTGTTTTAGGGAATTTCTTTTTGGTCTTAATGGGTCAGGGTAAGGTTTTGAATAAAAATAATTTTCAAAGGAAAACCCCAAAAAATATATTTTCTGGTTGTTTTTCTTTATTCAAAATCCCTTTTAAAAATAAATAAATAAAACAATAAATCCTTTCGAGATTTTTTTTGTTTTTTTTTTGTAATTAAAAATCTTTCCAAAATGAAATCCTTTTTAAAAGAAAATTCTTGAGTTCACGCAACAATCTGCGATGATGATGTATGATTTTCCATCCTCAAGTGTCGTATAAATTGTAAGGGTTCATCGTATAGTTTCGCTGCCATTAATCCTGTGCAAAAGTGGGTTCTCTCATTTTAGAAATAAAAATGATTTTTATGTTCTACTTTGATAAAGTTTTTTTTCTTACAAAAATAAATAAATAAATAAATAAAAAAATGCTTTTAAGTATCTATTATAAATTTTTAATAAATAAAAATCTTTCTCATTCATGCAACAATCTACGACGTTGATGTATGAATTTTCATCCTCAAGTAGCGTACGAATTGTAAGGTTATCGTATAGCGCTGCTATCTTGGACCCTATGTAAGACTGGATTTACTTCAAAATAAAATCCATTTTTTTTTATAAAATCTTTCCAAGATCAAATCCCTTTTTCAAAAGAAATAAAATTAATCAACCAATCAAAGCTTTTTCAATAAGAACTACGTGACTTTGAGTTTCCCATCACATCCGGAAATACGTAGTAGCAAGATAAATCATCTTTTCAAGCCAAAACTAAATTTTCTTTTTTTGTGTCTCTTTTTATGTGAAAATAATTAATCAAAATAATTAAACTTTTCTATTTTTAGGGATGCTCTATGGACACGGTGCCATGTTCAGTCCCTTAGATTTGAGGTTACCCTATGGACTCATGTACCATGTTCAACCTCATTTAGTTTTTATAAACAATAAATTTAAAAATATAAAAATTAATAAAATTTGAAATATTAAAAGTTAAAAAAATTCTTTTTGTAAATAATTTTTGGGGTAATATAAATATTTAAAAGGCTATTAAAATGTTTTTGCACAATTAACTTGATGTACCGCTTTTTAAGCGGGCGTGTAGGGTGCTAGCACATTCCCTACTCGTAACCGACTCCGGACTCATCTCTCTATTTTTTTATTAGACCAGTTTACCTTTAAATAAATGGGTTTTACTTAGATTTTCCTAATAAAAATTTTAATGACGACTCCTTTGTTTTTTTTTACCTTCTTTTCATGCACTCCACGTTTACGATTCGCGCACTAAACATGAACTATTTTGTTTTGAAACATTGACAATTTTCTGAAAATGCAATGACTACCCATTTTGATCGAATTTGCAAGGTTGCATTGAACATGGAGTCCATTAGTAGCTGATTTATTGTTTTTTATTTATAGTTGGAAGCTGGCACAACGGATTGTGTGTTTTTGCTTGGATGGGCACAATGTGTGTGTTTGCTTATGGTCAAACTGGCACAGGCAAGAAATTCATAGTGGTTAGTCATAATGATGTGTTACGAATTGTGTTCATGTGCTAAATACTCACACTAATGGATTGTACCGTGTAATAATTCTTTTAGGATGGCACAAATTAACATCCAGGAATAATTCGTCGTGCACTTGAACAACTCTTTCGTAAAGCCTCTATGGATAATTCAACTTCTTTTTTATTATCAATGAGCAAATTGGAAGTTTACATGGGCAATTTCAGCTCACGGATCTCCAAGACCAAATGGTAGAGCATATGATCCTATCACAAAGTGGTATAACCTTTTTTTTTCTTTCATATATTTTTTCCTATATACTTTATTTAGAGTGGAAAGCAACTATTGGTATCCTTATGGCTTCAAAGGATTTAGATCATCCTTGCTTTATTTTTTTCACCTTTTATGGGGATATATTGAATTCTAAAGTGTTAGGAACCCATAAATCAGAAAACCTTTTATTGAGTTTAAATGTAGGGACTGCCTTCCCAGTCACTGGTATTGATGGATTATTAGTTCCAGATGAAATTACATGAGTAATTATGAGTTGTGATTGATCAGTTTCTTCATTCTGGCATTTTGCTATCTTTCAGACATTTGCTCTCTTTGTTTTGCTGCCTTAGATTGAGAAGCCAAAGTCATAAGAACTCATCTATTACCTAATTAATAAAATTTTGTCCCTTGTGCCAAATGTCAAGCTCTCATTCATTATTATCACCTCATTATCCTGCTCAATCTGCTTTTTTTTCGGCTCAAACCCATCGCTCCACTTTTTCCACTAAAAAAAACCACATCTCTTCCAACCTTCTTCCACCTACGTGCCCTCCTATTTTCTCATAATTTCAAATTTCAAAATCACATACTTCCTTCTCTCTCCCGGTCTCTCTTTCTTTCTCTTCTCCCTCATCATCATCCTCACACATTTTCTTTCTCATTGCCTCTTCTCCCTCACCCAAAGTTGATCCACCTCTCTTCTCCCTCAGCCACACTCTTCTTTTGTTTTTTTTTTTTTAGATTCACACTTTTTTGGTTAGAGAATCTGATACTTCTTTCACCCATTCTCAACACTTTCTTCTCTCCGACTTCACCCTTTCTCATATATTTTTTTCATTTTGCAGCGATTTCTTTCCTCTCTTAGATGTTGGGGATTTTACCCTTTCTCATATGTTTTTTTTTTTCCCTAAATTTTTGCATGTTGCGATTTCCCCCCTAATTTTGCAGGTTGTGATTTTGATTTGTGCCCTTTCTTTATTGTTGATATTCTAAATTTGAACTCTTTTAGATAGGAATATGAAGAGAAAATGAAGGAAAATGTGATACCTCTCTTATGTATAGATGACGAATTTTCTTCTTATTTAAAAATTAAAATATTAATTTTTACCCAATTTGTGGTTGTGTAGTTCACAGTTTACATATTTTACTATGTTTTTCAACAGTAATTTAGGGCCTCCTCAAAGAATAACTACTATAGAAATGGAGGGGATAATTAAATGCCCCAAAGCCTAAGGTAGGATATATGTTGTCTGTATGAATTTGTATAAGTTGTTTGGTCTTTTTTATGTGAACTGATTTGGATATGACTTTGAAAGTTTTATGTCTTGATAACTCCAGGGAGCAACTTGGCCTTTGGCATATGAATTGATTTGAATATGGCATTGAATGTTATGATTTGAAATTTTTGTCAATAAAACTCTTATCCAATTGCCTATAATAGCCTATTCTGTTTTTTGGATGCAACAATAGGCTATTATGTTTTTTGGACAGTTATGTCTCTTCCCCTCACCATAGAATCATAATCATTATACAGTGAGTCCATTTCTCTTTTAATAAATTCCAAATCTGAAACCGCAGCAGCATGCCTTGCTTTCTCAACCTCAAGTTGTGCCTTGGCTTCAATACTGACTTCATTGACAATATCCTCCTCTATCTCTTCAATTTTGAGACTCACAATTTTAGCCTCTTCTTTTGCCTGAAGCTCATCTCTTTCTACCTTTTCTATGCTGAGTTTGAGTTCTTCTATGAGTTTCTTAGTGTTTTACAATTCCTTTGCAGTATTTGTTTTTCCAAAATATTGTCCTTCAAGTTTGCTTCTCTGTCCAGTCAATAAAAACAAACAAATGAATAAAACCAGTGGTTTAAGACATTCAAACCTCCTGCAAACTAATTCGTCCAAAACAATGGGAAACAAGTGAGGTATAGAGGAAATTACTACTCCAGCCATCACACAGAATATCTACTATAATGAGATTACAATCCTTTTGGAATTTTTTAATGTTTTGTCTTTTAGGGATAATTACTTTAAATTGGAATAATTATAGAGCCAACATCTTAATAAGAAATAAATCTTTCATGCTATAAATTTGTTTTTTGAAACAGGTATTATTGCCACTTCAATGACTTGAAGCATGCAAGCGTAACAAAATGTTCTGGCAGTTGGGGTTTGTTCATTTACTTTTTTTGTTCATCTAAGTGAAAAATCATCTATTTTGACATTCTTATTTATATTTCGTTCCACCTGACAGATATTAGACAAAAGACTTATCAAAGGGTAAGTCGACATTGAAACTTAACCACATCATTCACAGTTCAACTTCAAGGAATGTTTTGCTAATACAAAAACTTTTGGAATTGGATCTGATGGCAGGTATAGATGTGAAAACCGAAAATTCACCAATGATAATATATGCTATAAGAGCTTTTATCTAAACTTTTATCTTTTCTTCCAAAATAATTGTTCTAAACTTCTATCTTATTTGAAGGCTATCATTTCAAGTGTTTGGACGTACTTTGTTCATTATTCATTTTTACTATGTAGATTAGAATTGATTATATATGTTTCTTTTCCTTGCTTTGAGTCTCTAAATGTTATTCTAAGCTGTGACTTTGATTATATTTTAGTCCAATATTATAAGTCTTATTTCATGTTTAATCCATGGTAGCTATTTGAATCCATCGAAACATGAGCTGATATGTAAAATGCATGATGTCAATTGCCTTACAATAAATTTGTTTGGTACATTCTGTCAATTGGTTGGTGTCCTTCTTTAATATTATTATTTAGCTATCTAAAACATTCTCATATAATATGAACATATCAAGTTGACTTGGTTCCATCCAAGATATAATTGATCACGCATCTCTCCAGCAAGGGGATGTCCAGCAGTTCCCTCTGACACTAATCTCCACCCCCACCTTTAATTCAATGGCACAAAAAAAGCACCAATTTATTCATTTGAATTATTAATAAAATAATTTAGACATTAAAAAATTTAAAAAATAAAGATCAAAATCACTATGCCCATACTTTTGAGTTATGACATCCCTACAAGGCTACAACCTCACCACCACTGCTTCAAGGCCGCCCACGCCAAGCGCCGCCTCAGCCTCTGGTGACCCTTCGCCTTCGCCGTCGTATCTTTCCCTCCTCCTCCTTAGTAGCATGACACTGTCCCCATTTTTGTCTCCAACTCCGTGCGCCTCCTCCCCAGTGATTCTCCCGTTCTCCGAGCGTCGTCACGGCTTCAGCCACCAGTCACCACGTCTCCTCCCCTTCGGTTCCCTCATTCTCACTTCCCCCTTTCATTAAAACTCTTATCTCATTTTCTTTGTCTCGTTGCATAGTTTTCCTGTATGACCTTCTCTAAGGTTTTTCCATTTAGGAGCCCATTTTGTTTGTTCATTTCCCATATATGATACTGTACTGAGGTAGGAGACGAACCTCACCAGATGGCGGAGCACGCGGTGGCTGGAAAGGCAGCATCGATGGTGGAACAGACGGCGACAGAAGGGGAAGGGAGCAGGGAAACTCCGGCCTGAGGGAAGGATGGACAGGGACGACGATGCTCCGGAGGTAGACAGACGGTGATGCAAGGTACGACTGCACCGACGACTCTAGCAGTGGGCGGCGACGACAATGGGTGGTGAGGTTGGAGAGAGGTGTGAGTGAGGGAGGGTCTTTTGGGGCTGGGTAATTTTAGATTAGGGATTTGAGATTGTTTTTAATTTTTTAATATTTTTTTTAAACATACAAAATGTTTGGGTCGTTGGATTAAATGTGGGGTGGAGATTGTTGCTGGAGAGGGGTACTGGAGAGAAGCTAAATCAAATATAATTGGGTTAGTGTCTGGTCAAGTTTGAGTCCGTTAAAATGATCGAGTCAAAATATCATGTCGAGTTTGATTCAAGTTACATTCTTCCTGGTCTATCCCATGAACACCTATAGTTGCTAGCATTTTGATTGTGTGGATAATGTTAAACAAACTAACTTTTAGATGTATAATTAGTAAATTAGTGATATAAATGTTGGAAAAGAATGGAGTTACAATCTATTTTTGAAGAATATTATATTCAGAGTAGTATGAAAAATTCAAACTAAATTTTGATGAACGACAAATGGGATTTTTTTTTTTACTTTAACCAAGTTTATAATGAGCTCCAAACTTTTTTCGGTGAAAGAAAAGTTTAGGTGAGTTGGATCCTTGGGGCTCACCAGGGTCAGGGCGGGCCTCAAGGCTCAAAGAGCGCTTATAGAGGTACTTACAGATTACCCACCAACAAGGTCCTCACATCGATAGTGGGATTTGAACTCACGACTAGAGTTGTCAAAATGGATCCGGCTCGACAGGCCAGCCCATTTAGCTCGATATAAATAGCGGGCTGGGTTACCAACAGTAGTCTGGTTAAATTTTATCTCGGCCCGACCCGAAAAACAGTTGGCCCATCATTATTACCAAAAAAAAAAGAGTAAAAAGTTAACCCTAAATTACCTATTACACTATTACTGTGTCTGTGTCTGACCCAGTGACCTTTGTTGTAGCCGTCGCCCCACCCCAGTGCCCACTCGAACTCGCCCCTCCATCCCAGAATGCCGCCGCCTCGCCCCTATTCGGCTGTCGCGCACGCCACCGCTTCCCACGGTGGTCGCTCCCTTCCTGTCCCTCGCGCACAACTCGAACCAGAACGTCGCGCCGTCTCCCCTAAGCAACCAAAACGTCACGCCGTCTCCCCTATTCGTCACATCTCATCCTTCAATTTCTTTCTATGGTGTTACTTGTGTATCTCATTTTGTATTTCATTTCCTTTTCCCCTTTGATTTTGAGTTTATTATGCTGGGATGCAACATTTAACCCTTACTACTCAGATTAACAAAATCTTACTGATACTTAAATCAATGCATTCTAGAGCTTGAAGAATATTTGCTAGTACATTTCGAATTCAGGGATGTTCTAAACAGTTCAACATATATGAAAGTGTTACTGTTTTATCTGAACTCCTTGCATCAAGTGGTGGGGTGAGGGGCTTAAAACCTTATCAAGTTACTGTTTTAGGAATGAGTAATTTTTTAGTTTATGATGTGTTTAGAATCTTTTTTTTTTCTTCTGAATAATGCAGCTTTTGAATATGAGTAATCCTATGCCTAATGTTGGAGAGGATTACAAAATTATTGAGGTAGATGATTCAAAATCATCTGCCAAAGATGATGATAAAGTTGAACCACAACAGAAAAAGGCTAAAACAAATACCTCAAATGCTTGGAACCACTTTGAGAAACTTCCTTTGACTGAAGACGGAAAAGAAATGTGTAGATGCAAAGCTTTAGGTATATAGTTGTTCAACTAAGGGAGGTACATCTCACTTAAATCGTCATGTTCTTAATTGTGTAAAGATTTCTAAATTTGATAATGTGGGGACTATGATGCTTGACTGTACTGCCAAAATGAGGTCTAGAAAACTTGATGATAAGGTTGTTCGTGATTTGATGGCGCAAATGATTATATTGCATGATCTTCCATTTCAATGTGTTGAGTGACATGGATTTAGAACGGTATGTCAATATATTTCTTTCGGTGAGGCTACTAATATTTCTAGAACTTATATTACTTGGGATGTGATGAAGATTTACATGCATGAAAAAGATAGATTGAAAAATCAATTGGCTAGACATAATGGGAGAGTTTGTTTGACCGCTGACTATTGGACTTCTTGCACTACTCCTGGTTATATCACTCTAACCACTCACTTATTGATGAGAATTGAAGTTAAACAGTAAGTTGTAAAACTTTTGTCATTTGGAACCCCCACATACCGACCATGAGCTATCAAGGAAGGTGCTTGAGTTTTTGAAAGAATGGGGAATTGAGAAAAAAGTTTTTTCAATTACTTTAGACAATGCTTCCTCTAATGGTAGCATGCAAAAGATCTTGAAAAGTCAACTTTGTTTGTCAAATAATTTGTTGTGCAATAGAGACTTTTTTCAACAAACTTGTTCATCTTTCATCTATTGTATGTACTTATTCATAGGTACTGTTAGTTTGTTAAATCTTAACTATGTTTGTAACCTGCTGCCTTAAGTATGTCTAGCCATCTTAACTATTTCAACTCTTTTGCTTTATGTCCTTGCTTTATGCCCTTGCTCCTATCTTAACTATTTCAATTTTGATTACTTGTTTTAATCTTTTAGTAATTATTTGATAGGATTTTGAAGCATAAGAGAGTAAAGAAACTTTGTTGAATGGAAAATTTGAACTTGATCTCTACTTGGAAGAATCAAAACCTGTGGGTCATAAGGATTTAGATGTTTTGGATTATTTGAGGGATAATAGCCGTAGATTTCCTGATTTAGGAAGGATGGCTAGTGATATATTGAGTATTCCAATTACCACGGTGGCATCTGAGTCCACTTTTAGCATTGGAGATTGTATTTTGAGTAAGCATAGAAGCTCTTTACTTTCAAAAAAATTGGAAGCTCTCATTTGTGTTCACAATTGGTTACTTGTGTTCTCACAAGATGGTGAGAATTTTTTTTTGAAGCTCTTGTATAGCTTTATTTTGTACTTTAAGTTATTATTATTATATGTTATTGTTATGGCTAATTGTATATTTTAATGTGTAGGAGGATTGAGTTCTATTGATGGTACGAATGAAAGGACAACCAAAGCCAATGATAAAAAGAATCCTTTAAATGTCATCATTGAGGAGGAGGAGGAAGAAGAATGTTGAATAAAGATGATAAGTTCCAATGTTTTTTTGAGATGGGGTCATACTTAACTACTTATATTGTGACTTTATGTCTTTGTTTTTTTTTTTTGTGACAAGATCCTCTTCCTATATTTTTTTTTTTGTTATTTTGTTTGGTACATATGACATATTCTATATTTTTCCGTGTTATGGTTAAACTTAAATGTATGTTTTTTATGACGACGGATATTTATTATAATCATGGTACACATCCTCATCCTCGTGAAGGTTTATTATAATCAATGAGATTTTTGATGAATTACATGTTAAATGTTAATTCATAACCATATGAATGGAATGGTAATGTAATTTTCTAGTTAATAAAATGAATTTTTAAAAACAATAACAATAATTTTTGAAAAATGTTATCTGTCCATGGGCAACCCGTTTGGCCCACAGCCCGCATAGGACTATGGTGGGTTAGGAAATTAGCATGCTGGTTTGATTTTGGTCTATCCCGGTCAAGCCCGAAAGTGTCTTGGCTCAAATGGGCCGAGGTAGCCAGTTTAGACAGCTCTACTCACGATCTTGTGGGTTGTGATCCAAATCTTTACCAATTGAACCAACCTTTGTTGGTTAATGAGCTCCAAACTTAATTATATGTAACTAATTTTTAGAGACACCAAAAATATATTAAAAAAAAGCAAGTTTTTAAGAATTCTAGAACCTGAGGTCAGTCAAACACATCCCAGGAGGTAAATAATATTATGAAGGAGAAAAGATAAATATCAATGTTTTAAAAATGGGATAGGAGATCGAACCCGCAAAACCTTCGAGTCATTGTTCAACCGGTTGAACCAGATGACTAATAAATAAATAAATAAATAATATTATATATAATAAATAAATATAAATAATATTACACATATATATTTATAATTAAATGTTTGGGTGTATTTGATCTATTGAAAAAAGCCAATTTTTAATTATGTATATATAATTAAATGTCTGGGTAGTAGTACAATTTTGCCTTGGCAACTGTAACCCATTGACAGCTTGACCGCCATTCTTTATTGATTTATTTCCTTTCATTAATTAATTTATTTCATTGATTTATGGGTTGCAAATATTGAGAGAGAATGGGAAACCGTTTCCTTTTTCTTCTACGGCAATATTACAAAGAAAAATATGGCTGGGAGAGGCTCCCTTTCGTTTTCTTTCAGAGCAAGACCATCTTTACACCATCCCCGATGAGATGTTCCACCGTCGCCGTCACCGTCACCGGAGCAAAACGAGCAGAAACATAGCTCGACGTTCGCAGGAGATAGTCCACCTGTCTTCCTCTTTCCATCTTTACTGTAGTCGGTAAGTCTCAACCCAGCCACTCCACATGTTTCGTCCGTCCTACGAATACCTCACTGCACCAGATCCGGCCATCCCGCGCAGTTTGGCCACGTGACTGCTACAGCGCCGCCACACGTAGTGATGAACGAACTGTTCCATGCCATCCTAGTAACCGGCCGGTTTTTGAAAACCGTCTTCGGTTTCCGGTTCAACTCCGATTTCAGCGATTTAAAATGGTTTGATCCTGGTTCTTTAGGATTACCGGTTTTCTCAGTAAATCGATCAGTAGACACAGCCGATTGATTCAACCAGTTAAACCGGTCAATCTGGACGATTTTTAAAACATTGGTAAATATCACAACTGTGTTCTCAAATTGAACCTTTCATTATGCACCCAAAAAATCATACCAACTTGTCCAATAATTATTTCTTTTCTTTATATCGGTAGTTTGAAGTGTAGCTTTCAACTTTGAAGCCTCACATATATGGATATAAAACAAACAAAAAAAATAATAATAAAGGAATAATATGTGTATAAAGTATAAACCCCCTAAGCAGAGTTTGTGAACTTTGTGTGAATGACCCAATGTTGACCATCAATATTTATCTTAAAATGGTGAATACGAGCAAACAAATCAACCGCTCTTCTAACCCCTTTGTTGTCCGCAGCAGTGAAATAGTCATGCCCGAAAATGACCCCGCCGGGTCGGAGGATCCGATAACCTCGGTTTATGTCGGACCAGGCTGACAAAAAGTCATGACCCGCATCAATTTCCACAAGGTCGGCAACCACGCCCCACTCACAAAGCTTCGCGAGGCCCGACCCACTCGAAAATGGTACGGGCAAAACCGACCCGGTATGGTTGAAAATAGCCACGTTCTGAAGGAACTGGTAATATAGCAAAACGTCGCCGTTTACAGCTGCTATTTCCTTGAACCGGTCCCTGAACCCGGGCCAGCCGCGAAAGTCGTCGATGCAGAGAATCTGCGTCGTTAACCCGAATCGGCGGGTCAACTCGGCCATGTGAAGCGCTGAAGCGCCAAGGAACGTTCCAACCTCAACGATGGTTCGTGGCCTCACCTTCCTAATGAGGTTCTCGAAAACGGCGCCGTTTGAGCCCCAGCCCTTCACCCTGGTGGTTCGCCGGAGCATCCCCGCCGCGTGCTCCGGCGGGAAATTGTGAAACGGCGAAGTGCCGTTGAAGATGCTGTCGATGACCGTCCGGCGAATGGTTTCCGGTGGGATCGGGTTTGCACACTGAGTCGTGACTCGGAACGAGTCGAGCTCGGTGGGGTTATCGGAGAGTCGGAGAATCGGAGAAGAATCATGGTTCAAGTTCAGTAACGGTGGTGATAGTGATGAATATGATGAAGTGGAAGAAGAAGAAGAGAAAGAGGATAAGTAACCCAAGGTGTAAGTTAGCAAGAGGATGATAAGATACGCCGTGGGTTTCGCTATTCTGAGGATTGTAGCTGTTGATGAAGGTGATAGTCTCTTGTTCAGTTGCTCTGTTTTCATGTTTGTCGTTCGGGGATTTATAGGTTGTTTTGTTTGTTGCATGTAGTACTAACGAAAACAGAGAGTGGATATCATAGGAATTTTCCACTGTTGTTTGTTTCTGTTGTGTTTGTTTTGGTTTTTGAATGTGTTATTAATTTTGTGGGACAACAGTACCGACAACTACTGACCACAGAAACGATGAAGAAGAAGATAGTTTTCAAAGTGAGGGAAGTATGGAACAGAGGATTGCGTTTTGGGGATTTGGTTGCGTTGTTTTACACTTACTCCGTGGAATTTACTATATTTTTACCAATCAGATTTGCTGGCTGTAGGTTGGGAAATAAAATAAGGATATGGTCGTTTATGATACAAATTAATGCATGGGGTATGGAAATAAATTATGTACCTGCCAATGCTGATACATATTTTTTAAATTTGAATAATTCCTTCTCCTTGTATACGTCAAATATCTTTAATAATAAGTAATTGAGGAAAAAATATAATGATTTGACCTCAGATTTATATATTAAGTAAAGAAATATATACATGCTCTTGCGTCCGAACAGGATTTTCAGATTAGTGCTCACTTTCAACGAGATACTCCCGATCAAGGATAAAAATTAATATATCATTTCTATTTGAGGCCAATAAGATTTCTTTTAAGTAATATTTATTAAGATGTTCCTGAAGGATAGCCCCAGCTAGTATGAGCCGGGACATAAAGGAGTTTTAAGCAAGATATGCATGGCTCCATCTTTGCCACTAACAAATCCCCCTTCCACTAACATATTAATCACTAATAATTTGTCTATAAAAAAATTTATTTGATAAGATGTATATATAGGATCCAATTAAGAGTTTGAGATAAATGAATTTATCAACTTTGTGCATGAAAAAAGATTTGTCATGGGAAAACTCACATTGATGATCTTTACGTTTCGAAAAAGATTAGTTTAGTTTTGATCGATAATAATCTTAATATAAAGAAAAAATAATTGATAACACACTTAGGAATGAGAATAAGTTTTTTTAGATAATTTTTTTCTAAAATGGGCTTCTTGACTATAAAATGAGAAAATAAAGATATTACCCTCTAGATTAATTAAAATGCGTTAAAATCTCAACCCATTAAATAATCTAAGGTGAATATATTTTCTTTTTTTTCCTTTTTTTTTAATTTATCTTTAAACTCACTCTAAATAAAAAAAATTCGGAGATTCTTTTATCTCTTTATTTTTTTTAAAGTAATTTTATGTAGTAAATATAAATACAAAGTCTTGATAAAAAAATTAAATAAATACAAAGTCTACATAAAAAATACAGAGCTTATAAAATAATTTTATAAATTTTGAGTATATCTATTAACAATTTTTTTATCTATTTATTTTTTTCATATAACCATGTAATAGGGGAGGGGGGGGGGGGAGACAAATGAAAAGATTCATTCCAGAGCTATCCATATGTTAAGATGAAGCATCTGTCGATTTGCCTTGTTTCAGAAGTTCAGTAATGCGTGTCTGTAACAAGGAATATGTTTTTTTTTAAGGATTTTATAAAAAGAAAATATAATTGATGATTTCACGTTTTGGTTTTTTTTTTTTTTTAGAAATTATATAAAAACAATTGTTAGAAAACTATTTTGTCTTAATGGTCTCACAAAATGTAATTATAACACCAGTGTGGTGTTGGTCCAAGTGGTAAGGCGAGTTTGGATCCCTTAAGCATGTGGTCATGGGTTAGATCCTTGGATTCGTGTGTATGAAAAAAAAAATTCTTTGGGAGGGGTCACCCGCTTAGGAGTGTCACAGTACCTCAAGAGATTAGTTTCTCACCTATCGGGTGGGAGGACATTATGGGAAATAAAAAAAATGTAATTATAATAGATATTAATTATTGATATTAAAATAAAGATAATGACTCTTTAAATGTAAATAGTGAGTACATGTTGCTTTGTAAATATGCATTCTAGCCTATTATCGGCACGAAACACATAGAATATCCCAATAGTTATACAATAAAAAAATAGACATAAAAATTGTTTGAATGTGCAGAGAAAAATAAAGGAAGAATATTGTTATTTTAAAAAAAATGTTTATTTGAAAATAAAATTTAACGATAATACAAAAAGATAATGTATATAAACAAAACAAAACATAAAAGACTGTGCCTGATTAAAAAGATGTCTTCTCTCTCTTACACTATCTTAGTATCGTACTTTTTTGAATATTTAATAGTAAATATATATTTCCAAAACAACAAGTACATTTCAAACTCATTAATAATTTCTCATCGTTATTTATTTAAACACTAATACTAAACACAAAGTATTAGTTTCTTTTCTTTCAAAATCTATTTGATTTATTTCGTGTAAGTTAATCATTTAAAAAATATTAATCTATCATATTATTATTTTTATTATCTCTTTATTGACTATTTGATTTATTTCTCCTATTTCATGCGAAAGTTAACTATTTTTATAAAATATACTTATCTATCATTTTTTTCTTTTCTCTGAGAATCTAATTGAATTGTTTCTTCTCTTTTCCTCAGTCAAGTTAACCATTTTTAGAAAGTATAATTATATATCATATTATTTTTTCTTCTCTTTCCCCCGTACAAGTTAACTATTTTTAAAAAATATATTTGTCTATCATATGTTTTTTCCTTCTCGCTTGAAAATACATTTAATTTATTTCTCATATTTTTCTAATGAAAGTTAAATATTTTTAGAAAATAAATTTACCTATCATATTACTTGTCATCATAATCTATTTGGAATTGTTTCCTCCGGTGGTACATATCTTGGTTCAATTACCATCTATTGTATTATATTTTATTCTCTCTTAAGAATCTATTTGATTTATCTCTCCCCTTTTTCATATGCAAGCTAACAATTGTCAGGAAATATATTTGTGTATTATATTATTATTATTATTATTATTATTATTATTATTATTATTATTATTATCTTTTGAAAATCCAATTGATTAATTTCTCCACTTTTACCCGTACAAGTTAACAATTTTTAGAAAATATAATTATATATCATATTAAAAAATCTTATTTCTTGAAAATATTTTAATTTATTTTTCTCTTTTCCCGTGAAAGTTAATGATTTTTTGAAAATATATTTACCTATCATATAAAAAACTTGAAAATATTTTTATTTATTTCTCATATTGTCCCATTCATGTTAACCATTTTTAGAAAATATTTATCTATCATATGAAAAAATCTTTCTAAAAAATATTTTGATTTATTTCTCATATTTTCTCGTACAAGTTAATCATTTTTAGAAAAATATATCTATCCATCATATTATCTACACTATATCTATACTATATATATTTACGATTAATCTCATTGAATGATTTTTCACATGTCAACCTTTGAGAAAGACATCATGTTTCGAATTTTTTAATTAAAAGACAATAAAAAAATTGAAATTTGAAATTAAATCAATGCATTAATGGTAAGATGTTGATTGCCTCTAGGGGTGTAAATGAGTAGAGCTATTCGTGAATTATCTGAACTCGACTTGTTAAATGCTCGATGAAACCCGTTTGTTTAATTAAATAAACAAACTCAAGCTTGAGGGTGGGTTCAATTATTTAAATGAGTCAAACCCAAACCTTATAGGCTCGACATTAAGAACTCACGACTAGTTTATATATATATATATATATATATATATATATATATATGATTAAATGACACGACGTTGTGAAACCTAAATTTGACACCAAATCCTAGTCCTTAATTTACTTAAACCCTTACTTATCTCCTAAAATCAATTTACTTAAACCCTCACTTATCTCCTAACCACTGTGTGCTTCTGTATCTTCACCTCTCTCGCACGCTGCTCTCTCTCTTTCTGCCCTTGTTCTGCTTTGCTGCCATCTTTGTTCCTATCTGCAATCTGCTAGCACGGCCGAATTGTCCTTCGCCATAAGCTATTGACACAACATAAATATCTATTTAAAAATGTAAACTCACGTTTAATGCACCATCGTAATTACTATGCATTTGTGCCATAAGCTATTGTATTTACCATTATAAATATCTCTAATAGTTGTCCTTATCTTTCATGGTTTACTTGAAAAAACAGAGCTATTCTATTTTCAATCTTCTGAATTGGATTTCAGGAACAATAAAGCAATTGTTTGAAAAAAACGCTGTTCTATTTTCAGTTTCTTTCAATCCTTTTTTATACTTAACCTGGTAACTATTTGTGTCTGTTAACTAATTCTCTGTCAAAAGCCACCATGTGAGCACCGAAACAATTTTTGTGGTCAAATATATACCACGTGATAAAATATACCCTGTTTTTGTGTCCCAAAATATGAGATGGGAATTTGGATTTGAGGGATTAATCTGGTAAAACTCAGTTCTCAAGAGTAGGAATCCCAACAATTTAGAATGGAATCCGGTGCTCGGGAGAAGATGTGTATAAAGAGAGTTTGGAGTTTTAGAGAGAAGGAAATATTTTTCTGAAATGAGAGTGTCTAATTCATTACACACTTGTGCTATAAATCATGATTGGTTACAAAAAGTCCTAAGGGAAGCATTAGCTGTAACAACTTCTCCACCCACAAATAACACCTCACCAAAAATAAATAACATACTAGAAATAAAACATGCTGATATAGGACATTTAGAAAATTCTAAATGTGATGTTACAACATGTAAATCCTATAACAAAGCAGAACAAGGGAGCGATGAGAGAGAGAGAGTGAGAGCAACGTGCGAGAGAGAAAGAGAGGGAGGGAGCGAGATGAATGATGATAGTACAGCACAAAGGGGTTACCGGATAAGTGAGGGTTTAAGTGAGTTAGTTTTAGCCTTTGAATTAAATAATGATTAAGGGTTAGGATTTGGTGTCAAACTTAAATTTGACACATGGTGTCATTTTATCCCATCTCATCCCATCCATATATATATAATTTTTTTAAATTATATATAATAATATGACCAAAAAATTATATATAATAATATATTATAGTCCAGATATCTTGATTGTGGTCCAAATATCTTGTGGGCCTAATAGTTAAACCTACTCCCAATACTTTTTTGTTATTATCGTAATGAAAAGTCTTTCCAACATCTACTCGTAAATTTCTAATATAAATAAAACCATTTGTGTCATACTATAATGCTAAGTTACTAACCTACAACTACAAGTAACAAAAAATGCCCTAAAATGTGCCATTTGTATTTTTATGTACTCGGGTGGATCTCATTTTGAAGGAGATTATTCTACCGATAAATTGATGATGATGATTTTAGTAGTTTTTGTTATTTACATTATGAAAATATGTAAAACTTTAATGAGTATTTTTGAAGGGGATTATTCTATCGATAAATTGATGATGAAGATTTTAGCAGTTTTCGTTATTTACATTATGGAAATAGGTGAAGTCTAATGTGAGGGACCAACAAAGTCCCTTAGCTGTGAGGGAGGAAAGAAAAATCGAGAATAGTAGGTGAATGCAATAAACATGGGGTAAGTTATATCAATTTAAATAGTTGTAGTATACCTTTGTAGATATTCGTTTTGCAATTCAGTCCCTGGTTTATTTCTCTGCTTCAAGTCATGGAGACACCAAAAATTTGTCCAGTTTAGGGCACTTATTTCATTTGCCCCAAATTTGTGGTAGTTTTTAATTTGAAATTATTAAGCCTTGTTTTCAGAACTTGTATGGAAGTGTTGAAGTGTCAACCATTTACTAATCGCAAAATTCAGAACAACATTTGCTCAAATCACAATTATCTTAACAGATCTAAATGTAACAAATAGTTGTTGGATGAAATAGATATCCACCTACATAGACCACTTAATAAAATAAAAAATAAGAAAAAAAGAACAAACACAAAAAAAGAAAGGAAGCTTCTGGTTTTCCAGAAGTTGCCAACGTGCAGAGGGAGAGAAGAAGGGTGGTTGAATAAAGAAGGCCAGATGACGCGGCGGAGGCGGGCGGCACTGCGACTGGGTTCAATGCGTTCGAGTCTGAGAATGACGCGGTGGCTGTCGTGCGGTGTTGCGGATGGGGCAGTGTGGGGAGAGGATTTGAAGCTATTGGGTCGCGACTGATTATCGTGCGGCGGCGGCTGCACAACTGGATGCGCTCAGGGCGGCGGAGGTCACGCGGCGGATCTGGGCGGAGGGGCAGCAACGAAGCTTGGCGAAGATGGCGGAGGAACTTGTAACAAGGGTCTGTTCTGCGATGAAGCTTATGGAGGATAAGAGGTGATGCTGGTTTGTTGTTGGAGAAATAGGAATTGAACTTGGAGCTTTAAGTTGATTCCAATGTTGTGGATGAGATGAATAGAGAATGGGGAAAATAAGTGAAGAGGACAATGGGGCAAAATCATAAAATTGAATTAACCAGGACAACAGGTAACCCAAAATCAATCACAACCATCCAATTTTTAAAATATTATTTCCAATGGTTGTTTGGGCTCCCTCATAGGTGAGGGACTTAATTGGTACCTCACCATAGAAGCCACCATGGAAATACGTAAAACTTTAATGAGTGTTAAAATTACTTTTGAAATTTTTATTTTCTTAAAATCTTAATTAAATACTAAATGTAAAATTTACATATTATGGAACTATGCATGGTTTTTTGTTTAGGAAAATTTTCATAAATACAAAAATAGTTAACTTATAAACGAGCTACAGAAGCCAAGCTCAAGCTTTACTTTTTTGTAACAAGCCAAGCTCAAACTTTTAGTTAGGCTAGTTTAAATAAATAAGCCAAGCTTGAGCTTCCCATTTATTTCACAAGCCAAGCTCAAGCTTGAAATGCTGGGCTCGGCTCGACTCGTTTACACCCCTAATTGCCTCATAGAATATGGAAAAGTTGAATATGAGATATGGAAGAATCAAATCAAATATTAAAGTGAATCAATAGAGAGGCTGAAAATTCAATGATGTTTTACCCATAAGAGTTGGGAGCAGCAGCTAGCAGCTGAGATGTATTCTGCTTCAGTGGTAGACAAGACAATTGTTGTTTGCCTTTTGCTTGACCATGAGACTAAGTTTGCTCCAATGAAGTGACATCCTCCACTAGTGCTTTTTCTTACTATTCTGTCTCCAGCAAAATCAGCATCACAAAATCCCACTAATCTATATTCTTTTGATCTTAGATATAGCATACCAAGATTGGTAGTTCCAAGCAAACATCTAAATATTCTTTTAACAGCCTTAAGATGAGATTCTCTAGGGTCAGATTGGAATCAAGCACACATACAGACACTAAAATGAATGTCAGGTCTGCTTGAAGTTAAGTACAGTAGAGATTTAATCATACCTCTGTAGACAGTTTTGTCTTCCTTTTTACCTTCATCATCTTTGCTTAGTTTTGCATTGGGTTGCATGTGAGTTTTCATGAGGTTGGCATTTTACATTTTGTACTTCTTGAGTATCTCCTTGGTATACTTTTGTTGATGGATATAAATTCCATCACTTGTCTGCTTGATTTGTAATCCAATGAAGAACTTCAATTCTCCCATCACGCTCATCTCAAATTCAGCTTGCATTAGCTTTGAAAATTCTTTGCATAGCTTTTCATTAGTTGCTCCAAAAATAATATCATCAATATATATTTGGACTATAATAAAATTCTCTTTAGAGTTTTTCTTAAACAACGTAGTATCCACTTGTCCTCTAGTAAAACCATTTTGCATGAGAAAAGAACTAAGTCTATCATACCATGCTTTAGGTGCTTGTTTCAAACCACATAATGCCTTTTTAAGTTTGAAAACATGATCTGGTTTATCAGTATCCTCAAAACCAGGAGGTTGTTTAACATACACTTCCTTTTCAATTATACCATTTAGGAAAGCGCTTTTTACATCCATTTGAAAAAGAGCGATTTGGTGTTGAGCAACATATGACATTAACATGCGTATAGCTTCTATTCTAGCTACAGGTGCAAATGTTTCAATATAATCAATACCTTCTTGTTGGTTATAGCCTTGAGCCACTAACCTTTCCTTATTTCTAACAACTTTACCATCTTCATCCAATTTGTTTCTGAAGACCCATCGAGTTACAATAACATACTTGTTTTTGGGCTTAGAGACAAGTGTCCAGACATCATTTCTGGTGAACTGGTTGAGTTCTTCTTGCATAGCAAGAATCCAACTTTCATCCTCAAGAGCTTCTTCAATGCGCTTTGGCTCTATTTCTATGATAAAGGCTACATTGCTTGATTCTCTTAGAGTGGATCTGGTTCTCACTCCTTCAGAGGGATTTCCAATAATAAGATCCTTAGGATGATGAGAGTTGAACTTCCAATCCCTTTTGAGGTCATCAGGAAGATCTTGACTTGTCTGTTGACTATTCTGCTGACTTGTCTGCTCCAATTGTCTATCTGGCTCAAGCACACGTTCTGTCTTGGTCAGACCAGGTTGTTGATTTTCTGGCCTGTTTATATCAAGACCTGTAAGATCATCTTCTAGATCTGATAGTTCCCTATCAGTCTTTAATCCATCATTAAATTTAACATGAACGGATTCTTCAATAATATAGGTTCTGGAATTATAAACTCTAAAAGCTTTAGACATTTCAGAATAGCCTACAAAAATACCCAAGTTGATCTTTAGTATTCAGAATAAAACATTCACATCCAAATGCAAGAAAATAAGATATGTTGGGGCTTTTTCCTTTCCACAATTCATAAGGAGTCTTCTTTAGAAAAGGTCTAATAAATATTTTGTTTTGTACATAACAAGCAGTGTTTACAGCTTCCGCCCAGAAGTACTTAGGGAGATTATTCTCATTGAGCATAGATCTAGCCATCTCTTGCAGAGATCTGTTCTTTCTCTCAACCACTCCATTTTTTTGTGGAGTTCTAGGTGCAGAGAAATTGTGAGAGATCCCATTCTCCTCACAGAACAGTCTAAACTGCTCATTTTCAAATTCTCCCCCATGATCACTTCTAAGGGTAAAAATACAGAAACCCTGCTCATTTTGTACTCTTTTACAGAATACGGAGAAAGCCTTAAAAGACTCATCCTTGTGGGTTAAGAAGAGTACCTATGTAAATCTAGAATAGTCATCAACTATGACAAATCCATATTTTCTTCCAGCCAGGCTGGCAACACTAACTGGTCCAAAAAGATCCATGTGTAACAACTGAAGAGGTCTAGAGGTTGATACTTGGTAATTAGATTGGAAACTTGATTTTATTTGTTTAACTCTCTGACATATGAATCACACAAGACATCTTTCTTAAAACTAATATCAGGCAATCCTCTCACAAGGTTATTCCTTTTTAATTTAAAATTTAGTTTCATGCTAGCATGTCCTAGTTTCTTATGCTATAACCATCTCTCATCCTCTTTAGACATCAGACAGGTTACACTTCGATCTGAGAGATCACACAGTTCAATCTTATACAGATTTTGTTGGCTTTTAGCTGAAAAGAGGGTTTTGCCATTACAGTCTTTAACTATGCATACATCCTTGGTAAAGGAAACATCCAATCCACTGTCACATAATTGACTTATGCTAAGCAAATTGTGTGTTAATCCTTTAACCATAAGAACATTAGATATAGAGGGAAGATGAGGTTTACCACCAATAGTGCTAATGCATATAACCTTCCCTTTCTGATTGCCTGCAAAGGCAATGTAACATCCATTATTTTATGCTTGGTTAATGTATGAGGATTAGGGTTAGGACTTGCTTGGCAAGCACACAACCTTTTCGAGTGAGTTTGAACATAGAAACAAAATTAGGGTTTCCCGGTTAGCATCTTTGAGACATCTGAGTGTGAAATAAAAAATTTGGAGTTAGGAATGAGATCATACCTTTTTGATTATTTGAAGTTGTTTATTAGGTCTTGATGAGCCTATATCTCAAATTTGAGGTCAATCGGACGTCGAACGGGTCAAGAACGCAAATAAACACAAACCGAGCGTTTTGTGATCGATTAATTAATTGAAAGTCGGAATATTAATTTAGGTTGGTCCTGAGTACAATAGGTCTTAGGATTAACCTAAAATAATTACAGAAAAATATTCCAGCAGTAGGTTACACAGGAAGATGGGAAAGAAAACACCCAGTTGTGCCGAGGGAACAACACCCAGTGATACGTGTCGTTACCAAGAGGAAGGTGGCCATGGTGACGCCACCTCACATTCCACCTAACCCTTTTGCATGTGTGACACCTAACCCTTTTGCATGTCTAACACCTAACCATTTTGCATGTGTGACACCTAACCCCTTTGCATGAATGACACCTATCTCAACTACCCCTTTTGCATGCGTGACACTTGTCTTCTCACTAACTTATCAAAACCTACCTAAATTCATCTATAAAAGTAAAATCACAAAAGTGACTTATTTTTCCTCCTCCAGCCTCATTTCACTCGTCCTTCCATAGCCAATTTCGTTCCCTCACCTCTGCATGTATTGGCTGAATAGTTAAGTGAAGGAAAGAACAAGTTGCACACTCAATCACACCCAAAAATTCATCTTATCCTGTTTCTGTAAAACCATCCCCTCGCCTTATTCCACCGTTGGATCGTGTTGTAATTTTATGGAGAGGTTCTAGGCTAGTAGTTCTGCACATCCAACGGTTAAAAGTTCTGTACGTGCCTCGGAGTGAGAGTTATTCAACTCCGGAGAAGGAGATAAGCTCAACCCGAGTTGCTCCTGACCAGTCACCTTGGGAGGTTCATCCTAGGCTCATCCACCGTTGGATCGAGCTGCAATTTTTGGATAAAGTAAGGAAAAGGTAGATCTTTAATCTCGTGTTTGACTTTTGTAAATAATTGTCTGGGTTGTGAGATATAGAGCCAAAACAATGGAGGATTTTAGGGTGTTCGTTGCAGATTCTAAGTTCCTTACAAGGTGTTGTTCACAATGTGGTTTCTTAGGTGGACTTTCGGAGACTCAGGGGCCTAGGTACGTGTGAGGCAGAATCGTAAGGAGTATAGGACGAGTAATTTCGTTGCGTCTAGGTCATCGTACGACTCTCCAGGTGGGGAAATGAAATTATTTAACGTCGGAAATGGCACGGTGACGTTTAATTCGATAATGGTGTAGGGTGACCCAAACCCTACATGATTGTGAGTAACGGACAATGTCCATTTCACGCTGGAGATTACTTAGTAGTACTCGTGATGATATTGAGATAGTACGGTTATCACCGTTATGTTTATTATATATTATTTTATATTGTCTGCTTGGATGATTTGACTGGTTGAATTGATGTTGATAACTGCTGGATGATGATGTTATGAGTTGTGATTATTTTATAAGCATGATATCTTATTACTTTAATTAGATTTTGATAATGATTATTAGTTTGGAAATGATGATTTTATGACATGTTAGTAATGATGATGCTATGACATGATAATATTATGGTATAATGTGTTGAGTGTTATAATTGTGATTATAGTTTGAGTAAATGATAAGTTATATCGAGACATGAGGATGTATTGGTGAATTCATGTTATATGTGTTAGTATTGCCTAACTGAGATGATTCCTGAGATATGATGATAATAAGATTGATGAGATAAGATTTTATTGAGGTTACCTATGAGATTATGATGAGCGGTTAGGGCACTAGGGGGTGAACTGAAACATGGTCTGTGATATGGTGGACCTGAAACATGGTCGTGTGGGGTTTATGCCTCGGAGGGAGAATTCCTGGGGATAGGCTAACGGCGGACCGTCCCAGACATGATTTCATTTTAGTTGCATCTATAGTTCATGCGTTGCATGAGCACCCTGGCCGGGGTTCAGAGGTGTGCACCGGATTGTGCAGCTATAGTGTCATTGCTTTGCATAGACACCCTCCATCCGCGGACGAGGGTGTGCGCCGGGGACTCTGGGACACGTCGATTTATTGATGTGATATCAAGATATGGCCGATACCTGATGAAATGATTCATACAACATTTACATTGCATCATGATGGAGGGTAGAGGAAAGATCCTAGATGTGGATTGAGGATGATTGTGTTTTATTTATGTATACTCTTGGAGATGGATGTTTAGTGTGCCATTATTTAATTAAATGTTTCTAAACCCTTTCCACGTTTGACGTTATATTGTTCCTTATCCATTTTCTTCTTGTTGTTGGGTATGTTTTATTTATGTGATCGCTATAAGAAGACTCGATGGAGAAACCAACTATGGAGGAACTAGATGGAACCCCTTATGAGCTAGATGCTGGAGGACGAGCAGTGGACCCGAGTAGTTGAGTAGAGAGACTACGACCAGTGCATCTTTTTGCGGCGTTTTATCTTTTGTTGTTTATATTAGTTTGTACCAGTTTGTACCTATTGGGATCCTACTGAAGGGATTCCCCCTACTGTACTGCATCAGGATATGATGTGTATATGTTATGCATGTGTGTATATATGTTGTTTATATTTTAAGTTCAAATTTTTCCGTTGTTTTAATATACACGTTTAACGATAATAACATGATTAGGTCCTAAATATTATGGGTTTTCTTTAATGGGACGTCGGGGCGTCTCAGGCAACATGTCCTCATTTCTTAAGTTGGAGGTCTAGGAACATAGACCTTTCTCCTGTCATGTGTCGCGAGCAACCACTGTCCAGGTACCAGCAGTGGTGTTTTCTTTGTCCTATTGAGGACATCTGCAACATAAATTATTTGATCTTTAGGTACCCATATTTTTTTGGGTCCTTTTCTGTTAGTTCTAGGAGTTTGCGAAGACTTCCTTCTCTTCATATGAATAAACTTAGACATAACATGTCCAGTTTTTCCACAGAAATTATAGACAAGTATCGATTTAATTACTGTTGACTTAACAGACACATTAGAGACTTAGTTGATACTTTATGATGTGTCTGATGGACATATCCAATACCTTCTTTGTTAAGAGAGTGCCTCTGACAGTCAAGCAGCTTATTCAGATTGTCTCTACCATTAACAAATTTGGCAAGATAAGAAGTGAGCTCTTCCACTTTCTGTTGAAGTTTCTCAACTTCCTCATATGGTGATGTTTCACTTGTGAACTTAGTTTCATCAGACTTTTCAGTCTTCAGCTCACTGTTCTCTTTAGTCAGCTTCTCACACTCTTGAGATTTCTGTTTATGCTCGCTGGTGAGCTTTACATACTCTCTCTTGAGGGATTTGAAAACCTTAGATAAGCAGTTGGATTCCTCCAGCAACTCCTCATAGGCATCAAGAAATTCCTCATAGTCAGGATCTTCCTCATCGTCTGAGTCTGAGTCTGAGTCAGTGTTGGCCATTAAGCAAATATTAGCTTCTTCTTCTGTTTCTTCATCAGAAGATGTTGACTCCAGATCCTCCCAAGTAGCCATCATTCCTTTCTTCTTCTTTTTGAAGAACTTCTTAAAAGGGGCTTTCTTGAGTTGAGGACATTCAACTTTGATGTGACCTGGCTTCTTGCACTTGTAGCAGACAATTGAACTTTTGTCTGTTGAAGTGGATTCTTTGAATTTCTTGTCCTTGTTGAACCTTCTAAATGGTTTATCCTTTTTGAACTTATTTTTCTGTAGGAGAATCTTTATCTTCCTGGTTAGGAGAGACAATTCTTCATCACTTTCAGAATCCTCGGGTTCAGACATGTCAGCATCAATGGATGACTCTTCTGCCTTCAGAGCCTTGGAAGCTTTTGCTGAATTTTGATCAGCTTTCAGAGCAATTGACCTGCCATTCTTTGGTGCAACTTCATCTCCAAGTTCTTGCTCATGAACAGTGAGTGTTCCAAGAAGTTCATCCATAGTTAAGGTAGTGAAATCCTTGGCTTGAGAGATAGCAGTGACCAAGGGTCTCCACTGTTTAGGTAGACTTCTTATAATCTTTCCAACCTTCTCAGCATTGGTGTAAATTTTGCCAAGAGATTTTAAACTATTGACAATAGTTTGGAATCTTCCAGTCATTTGAGCAACATATTCTCCTTCCTCCATGACAAACAGTTCATACTTTCTGACAAGTATAGCAATTTTTGATTCCTTGACTTTGGTTGTTCCTTCATGTGTGACAGCTAAAGTATCCCATATTTCTTTGGCAGAGTCACAAGCACATACCTTCTCAAATTCCTCAGGACTGAGAGCATAAATGATATTATATCTGGCTTTGTTGTTCAGCTCCCATTTTGTCTTTTCTGCAGCAGTCCACGGAGCTTTTGGCTTGTCAGTGTTGTCATCATTCTTGGGAATGAATGGACCATCTGTGATGACATCCCAGAGATCAGAGTTTGTAGATATAATGAACCATTGAAGACTGTATTTCCAATAGTTGTAATTCTCTCCATTGAAGAATGGAGGTTTTGTTAGGGAAGCTCATTCAGTCTAGTGACTTCCACTTGAACTAGCTCCAACAGTCATGTCATTCTTTAGGACCATTACCTCTACACTGTTAGATGCTCAACCCAGAGGCTGAGCTCTGATACCAACTGAAATAGACAACTATAAATACAAGAAGGGGGGGTTGAATTGTGTTTATCAGAATTTAAGACAAAGTTGAAAAATTTTTGCACACAGAAGCTAAGTTCAGACGAGTGGGAAAGGACAGTACAGACAAGTGACATGTCTGATGATATTTCAATAGAATAAACACAAGCATACAATTTGAAAACAATTTTAATATTCACACTTTAACCCCTTAGTTAGAAAGCAGATATAATAATCAAAGCAACTAAAGAGTTTAAGGGAAGAAAGATTAACACAGCTATTTATCCTGGTTCACTCTTCAACATAAATAGCTACATCTAGTCCTTGGTAGCACCAAGTTTTATCCACTATAACTGATCAGGTTACAGACTCCAAGTATTGTTTGCACATCTAGCCTCTTCAGGCTCAAAGACAAGTATTCTTTGCACACCTAGCCTCTTCAGGCTCACTCAGGTTTGGTTAAGAAGTTTGTTTGTAATAAATACAATCAGACAGACAGATCTTTCACTAACACTCAGAGTGGTTTAAATGTAAGCTTAGGAAAGACTGTGTAATAACTTCAAATGATTGAAGAATACAGATTGAAAGAATAAAGGAAATAAATGCGCAGAGTAATGACTTTAATGCTGTGTGTGCTTTATCATCTTCAATGACTTCTCTATTTATAGCCTTCAAGCATTTAAGGACCGTTAGAGACATTCCTTTAAATGTTGGCTTCAGACACAACTTCATTAAATGCAATAGAGTCGTTTTGGGTAGTCATTAATGCAATATGAACGTTGGTTGTACTCTAACATGAAGGATCGTGGCTTTGTGCATCGTGAACTAGCCATATCAGAGTTGTGCATAGTGCTTTATGTACTTTGCTGAGTACTTTTCCCTTTTTTGTGTAATAACCAAAAGTACTAGGGAATAAAGCATGTTGGAAGCATTCTTTAACTGGACTTCAGTTCTGATTTCGGAGGTTGCTTGTGAGAGTGACTTCTAACTTTTCTTGATAAGCGTGAGACTAAGTAAGAGAGAAAGCTTCGAGTCTTCTTTATGATGGGACAGCTTGCAAAAGCTTGTTTGGTCTTTGTTTTTTCATCGAGGAACTTCAGACAAGTGTAGGAACTTGTGGGAAGACAGGTCGATAGCTTCACTTGAAGAAAGTTGAGACACCCCGTCGTGCCCCAGTGTTTTATTAGATTTAAACCTCATTATTTAATTTCTTAATCACACACTTAACGTGAAAATACGTAAAAATTAAAACTTAAGTTAATAAACATATAACTTGAACATCACACCATAGTTATAAATACACACATAAGTCTTTTACACATATTTCAAACTACGGTTGAGGGTATTCTCTCAGTAGAATCCCTCACATGAATACCTAAACAAAATATTAAACTTAGTGGAAAGTATAAAAACGTCTCACAAGACACACTGGCCATAGACTAACTAGACTATAATCACCATGGGTCACGACTCAACCTCCGGCTTCCGGTTCATAAGGAGTTCCATCCAACCCCTCTTCGTTCAGCTCAGCCACAGGGTCTTCAAGTACGATCCCATAAAAGATAAAATAAAACATACAGAAAGATACAGGGGATAAGAAACAGTTCTATCATCAAAAAGCGGAAGAGTCATAGTATATCATACAATAAATGTCACAGACAATCAACACCCATAATTAGCAACCATCCTCAAATTATAATATTGTCCTCTACCCTCAACTCATGACATCTAAATCCTTATGCTAACATAATTGTCTCTATTCCTTTCACACTCGTCAGTAGTCCATGGTAGTCCGATGCAAAGAACTCAGTGTAGTACACTTCTATCTTTTGATAGGATAAGACTCGGCATAGTGCACTTCTATCTTTCGATAAGATAGGATCTGGTATAGTGCTCTTCTATCTTTTGATAGGATATGATTTAGTTTAGTGCTCTTCTATCTTTTGATAGGTTAGAAATCAATATACTGCACTTCTATCTTTTGATAGGATAAATCAGATCAATGCGTCATGGACTGAAAAAGTATCTGCATCAAAGCCTCTATATGAATCTCCCTATCTCGCATCAATAACAACCTAGTACCTCAAGCTCCCATCATAACCTCAACCCCATTATATGTCACATCTCATCCATTAGATAACTAATTAAGCTAGACACCTCTAAGTCAATTCATTCTCTCACCCAAACAATCATCTCCCGAACAACATATATCCTTGCTTAAAATCAACTAAGCATAGTATTAAAAATCAGGCAGATCATGCATAACACAAACAATCATAAATATTCAAATACCATAAAATATCACATAAGCAATTCAATAATAATAATAAATTCAATCAACCTCAGATAAGATAAAATCATCCTAACGTCGATAAACCTACAATCCCCAAATCATCGTTGATTTTTCAGAAAAGGTTTCCAATGGGATTTTGGTCTTGCCGATTACTCGACTACTGATAGGGTTTAGGTAGTCCTACACAATTATTATAGAATATACTACTTATCGTTTCCGACGGTAGATTGGTTCTTTCCCCCACCCGAGCTTATCTCCGGAAACATGAACTTTCAGCTCCTCGTCACGACACTACAGTTATTAAATCAACCTTCAACTAATCATAAGAATTAATCAAACAAAATTCACCCTTAACCACAAAAGGCTAGGTTTGGCTATGACAACCCAAAATAAGGCTAGGGATTTCAAAACTTCACAAACTCTTAGATCAATGATCCTTAAGCATTTATAATGATAAAACCAATGATCATAACTAAAAGAATTGAAACAAAATCCTCTAATGCCAAAGGTTAGGGTTTCGACCCATATTAGGAAAATAGGCTAGGAAATTTAGTTGGATTCAAGCTCTTGGATTTAGATCATATAGGTACTAGAGAGCTTAAATCAAACATTAGATTTCAAAAATGAAAACAAAATCATCAAACCCTCCTTTGGGTGAGATTCGGCCAGTTAAAGAAAATAGGGAAGGAAAATGTTTTTGATTACATGCTCTTGGATAATGAAAGTAGAAGACATAAAAAGATCATAGCAATTGATTTCACATTAAAAGGATTTTCTATGATTTTCTATGAATTTTCAAAGTTTTAGATCTAGAAATGGGAAAATATGATTCATGGCATCAACATGAGAAATACATGAAGATGAAAGCTTGGATGATCAAGGAGATGAGCTTTTACCTCTTGAAGATTGAAGAAATGAAGAAAATGATCCACCTTGACTAAGTTGAAAACTGGACAACTTGAGGGTGTGATGGTATTGTGAGTGTATCTCACAATATACTCATCCAAAAATCACGAACTTTGGCTTGTTAGAAATATAAGAAGAAAAGGAACAACTTTTGTGTTTAAGGTTTCATTTGGTTAAGATCATACCATGGGTGAAAAGGGCCTTTTTATGCTGTTTCGTGGGTTGCTGAGAATTCTGGACAGTTTCGGTATTTTGAGCCTTTATCTCAATCCACTTATCCATTTTTGATGATCTTTAGTTTTTTGGAAATAAGAGAGAAATAGGAACAACTTTTATGTTGAGATTTTTTCGAGTTTCAGAAAGGAAGAGGGTCATATGTTCGGTGGAGATTCGGTGTTCTTATGAGTTTTGTAACTTAGTTGGTGAGGAAGATGAAGAGAATGAAGGTGTGAGTGAAGGGGATGCAGTTGTGGTATATATAGGATATATCTTAGGCCTTGTTTGGTTTATTAGATGTTGGATTAATAGCTTTTGTGATTATTTAATTAATATAAGCTTAACCATAGTTAATAATTAACTTAACTAAGGTTATTTTGGCTAACCATGGTTAATAATATGTGGCTCACATTTGATGGAGGTGTGACTGATTTTGGGCCACACATAGTGACTCACCAATGAGTCACCGATCCTATCCGTTAGCGGTTCCCGGAAATTCCGTATGCAGCTCCGTCATTTACCCGATTTCGATTTTTGAGAGGAAAATAATGAAACGAAAGCAAAATGAAATAGGTATGGTTGAGTATATATGGATGCACGAAATTGAGGAGATGTGGGAGGTTTACAACAACGTAAAATGAGTGGTTAAGAATGCGTAGATGTGTCTGGTTAATACCGGCGAAAGCTTGGGGGTATTTTGGTCTTTTCACCTAAAAGTCATGATTACTAGCATTCAATGCTCATAAATGCTTGGTGACTCATCCTCCATGAGTCATCATGTATGACTCGTTGTCCCGATCTCTTGACGGGTCTCTTCAGTTCCGTTTTCGACTCAGGGATCATATATATACAACCAAGTAATTAGCTGATATGTTCACCAAACCACTAAATAAGAAGGGAACTTGGCATAATTGATCCTCAAAATAATTGATATCAGATGTTATTTTTGATAATATAGTCAATATGCCAAGCAAGGCAGCACAAGTTGCTGAAAATTATGAAGGACATGGGCAAGATGCTTTTATCTAGTATCAGTTTAGACCAAGTGTCGTTAGGTGTCTGTAATTCTTTTTCTTATTTTAGTGTTTTGGATGTTTTGATGTATTGCATAAGTTCTGAAATGATTTATTATCAATGAATGCAAGACTATTTTTCAGTTTGATTTCAATATTCTCCATAGTTTCTTTTTGATAATGACAAAGGGGGAGAAAGATGAACCTATAAGATGAACCATACAACCAATAATTCTGTCTTGCACATTTGCTGTAAATTTTTTTTTCAAATACCTAAGTATGAACTGCTTTGAAAAAACATACTTGAACTTATAATAAATGCAAGATGAAATTCTTTTTTCATGATAATGATAATGATAATGATAACACTTGATTTTTTTTTTGAAAGATATCAATGACACAGGGGAGTATGGTAAGGTTTGTCATAATCAAAAAGGGGGAGTTTGTAAGACTAAGTCCTCATTCATGTTTTGATGTATGACAAACAAAGTGTATTTTGCATAAGATTTTTGATTATTGACTATATACTTATTACGTGTTAAGTTGCATGCAAGATCACTCATGAAAAATAAAAATCAAGGATTAAACAAGCAGACGTCCAACAAAGTAAAACAAGCAGACGTGTCCAACATAGTAAAACAAGCAGACGTCCAACAAAGTAAAACAAACAGACGTCAAACAAAATAACAAGAAGAGCTCGTCTACTGAACTACCATATGGAGAAAGCTGGCGTCTTCTAAAAATAACAAGAAGCTCGCGTTCACTAAAGTAACAAGAAGAGCTCGTATACTGAACTACCATATGGAGCTCATCTACCAAATGGAGTCCGTATGCTGATGTGGCATATATATAGCTCGTCTGCTGAAGTACCACATATAGCGCGTCTACTGAAGTACCACATGGAGTTCGTCTACTGAAAGTAACAGAAGCGCGCGTCTACTAAAGTAACAACAAAACGCTCGTCTACTAAGGTGGCATATGGAGCTCCTCTACTAAGATTACGCTCTTTGGGCTTACTAAGATCTTAATGAGAAGCTCCTTCCACAGACATGGCATATAAAGCTCGTCTACCAATTGGAGCACGTCCAATTACCTTGTGTTAGTACTCCCGTCTGTTGCAGTGGCAAATGGACTCGACTATTTTTTTCTCTCTTCAAATAGACTCGGCTATTCTTTCAGATGGAAACGGTTATTTTCAAGAAGGACGCAAACTCTACAAGAACCAACAGAATCTTATTTCAAGAACAAGAATCAAGAAAACGGATTTTGTTAAATCAGATCCAAATCTGTTTTAATTGATCCCAACGACTATAATTTGTTTTCTATATAAAAAGGGATCAGAAGAAAAAAAGGAGAACAACAATCTTACTGATTGTGCTTCGTCATTGAGAGAAAAGTGTGATATTACTTAGAACTTCAATTTGTATAATCAGACTTTTAGAGTCTTTCTTCTACTCAATTCTTTCTGTGAATTAGTGTGATTAAGAGAGGATATCTCTTAGGACTGAACAAGGATAGAAGGGATCCTTGGGTATAGAAAAGCAAGTGTGCTTTCTGGTGAATTCTTGAGCAAGGAGGTTATCCTTGTGTTGCTGTAATTGGAATTTTGTAATTGCTGATTATAGTGGAGAAAACCACAGAGGTGTGGGACTGGATGTAGGCTTACCAGAGGAGGTAGCCGAACCAGGATAAATCGGTTTGCGTGTTCTTCTCATCTCTAACTCCATATACTTGATATATGCACTTGTGTGTTGTGAATGAGTTTTAAGAATGCTTGTTAACTTGAATCCTTGATCTACAATCTGTGTTAAACTTGTTGTTACTTCTTATAATTCTTCTTAGCATCATTACTTGTTACATAACCTGATTCTTGGGAATTAAAATTGAGTGAAAACCAATTTTATTTAAGAAAACTTTGTTTTGCTTTAGATTGTTGAAAAAGTTTTCAATATCTCAATTCACCCCCCCCCTCTTGAGATCGTAGCCACTATCAACAAGATCCAAAAGAATTTGGGACAACTTCTTGATTATCCAATCCATGATTCTCCAATTCCGGGGTAGTTTTGTCTAATTCAGTGCCAACACCTTGATCTTCCAAATCAACAAGGTTTTGATGGGATTCATCATAGATAGTATCCACAGATTCAATTTCGTCATCCAAATTAACTTCTTTGGAATGCTACACTTCAACATTAGTTCTAGGAATTATAGTGGTATCTTTCATATTTTTGTCAAAAACAGAATCAACATTTTCATAATTCTCATCCCTGGGAATTTCAAATACTTTGTTACCTCTTTCTGGGACAACGTCAACATGATAATGTGCAGGGGACTTGTACTCCACCACCTCAGGTTGAACAGGAACCTCCTGATGCAAATTATTTTCAAGATTATCCATCTTGTGACCAAAACCCTTTCCCTTATGGATTTTCTCTTTTGCTGGTTGATCCTGACCTTGTTTAGGCATATAAATAGCATTGCTTCAAGGTTGCCTCTCATTTCTTGGCTTTTCTTGATTCCCAAGTTTGCGATTGCAATTTGCTTGGTCATGACCAATCATCTCACAATAACTACAATAAGCAGGCATATTCTTATACTCTATCCTAACAAAGAGAGCAAAATAATTCCTCTCAACCATAATTTCATTAGGGAGTCTTTCATTCAAATTGACTTCAATCAAGATTGTTGCAAAGTGGCCCAAACTTCTTGATCTAGTAGCTTCATCTAACGAGATAGGAGTGCCAATAGCATTGGCAATCTCAAACAAAATCCTCGGCCTCTAGTATTCTTGGGGCAATTCATACATTCTAACCCAACATTGACAATGGGTTTGTTTGAGTATTAGGATTAAATTCAAGACTCCACCTGGACAAGCGAAGAACACCATCGACCAAGTTCTATGACCCAGTAGACCAAATTCGCCTTAAGTATTCTTGAGAAGAAAAGAAAAACTCAAAATAACCTTTGCCAAGAGGAGTCATAGGCCATTGAGCAACCGGTTTCCATAGGATGGCTAGCTTGGTGCGCAAGTCACTGGCCTTCAAAGGCTGATTACCCTTAGCAATTAGGAGGCGGCCATGCAAACAATTCTTGGAATTTTCCAATCCATGTACTCTTCCTCTGAAATTTTAATCGAAATCGCATCCCCTTTAAGTTTAGGCTTTGGCAATTGAGACAAGGAGATATCCAGCAAGTTGTTTACAGCTTGAGCAAAGGTTTCATTGAAGGTTTCTGAATAGGATTCAGAGAGGGAGTGATGGGGGATCAGAAGGAGGCTTGGAAGGAGGAAGAGGATCTGAGAACGTGAATTCCCATGGACAAGACGAAGCCATGGGAGAATAGGGGTGATCATCGGGCGGGTTCGGGTGGGGTTTGTCGGGTTCGGGCGGGTTCGAGGTAAGAAAAATGGAATCCGAACCCGCCCATCTATACATCGGGTTGGCCGGGTGCGGGTTGGTCGGGTTTCGGGCGGGTTGAAACGGGTTTAGGATTTTTAATTATTTAATTTTATTCCAAAAAATTAAAAAAAAAACCCAACGAGTCTAATTAAAATTTAAGGCTTTCAGCCCAATTAAGTACCAAAAAAAAATATAACGGAAGAGGGGAAAAAAAATCTAAGATCCAATCTTGGCAGCCCATTCTCTATAAAAAAAAATATATTTTTTTTTTGTTATGAGCGGGTCGGGTCGGGTACAGATGGGTGACATAAACCAGACCCGAACCCGCCCGCTCTTATCCATCTAAAACCGAATTTTCCACCCGCCAAACCGTTTCAACCCGACCATTGCACAAAAATTAGTAACGGGTCGGGCGGTTTCGAGCGGGTCATGCAATTTTGCTCACCGCTATGGGAGAAGGAGCATGCAAAACAGGTGGGCGATGGCGGAGAAAGACAGTTCTGGATGGAGAGACGGTGCCGAGGTGGGGGTGACAACGTCGAGGTGGTCGAGGTGGGGCGATGGCGGAGAAAGATGGTGATTCGAAGGGTGGGGGGAGTTGATCTAGATGTCTGGTGCGGCTCTAGAAAGTGGTGAGCGGCGGAGAACCCGACGAGGCAGTAGAACTAGCCATCGTCGCGTGAAACAACCACCATCACAGAAACAGGGGAGAACGCGAGAGGTTAACCACCATCACAGAAACGGTAACCACAATAGCGCTCCACAAGACAGCCAGAACCGTGCCGGAGAGATGACGACATAGCGAAGATGTCGAGGCTGGAACGGTTCTGATCTTGAGCGGTGGTGGACGCAACAAAGATATGTGTGTGGCGGACTTGGACATCAGATCTAGGAACGAGAGAAGACTCCACGATGATGGCTGGAGCCGCGTCGGAGTGGAGGTGACGGCGCTAGGAGTCAGACCTCAAAGAGAGTGATGGTGGCGGCGCTCCATCTCAACCCTTCAAACATAGACTAGTTTTATCAGATTCTTCAGCGGAGCCAATAATAAGATACTGCATAATGTGATGGTTCTGCTGGCATACTTTGTGTCTTTCTTCTCCATCCTTCTTCTCTCTTAGTTTTAATAATTTTGCTGTCACATTTTAGTTTCTGGTAATGAGACTGGTTCAATTCAGTAATGCTATTTTCTAACCTCCATGTTATTCTCAAACATGCATTAAGATTGTTACCTCGTGGTGGGGCTTAGCATAATCTTGTTCTCTTGTAATAAATACGCATTATGTCGGTCTTATAAAGCTATGACAGCAGAATCATGATAACTTTTCATTTGCTCATCTGTGATTATAATATGATGCCTGTGCACTTATGGCCTGTTAACGTGTTGTTTATTTATTGAGGTATTGATTCAATTCAATTGTCAATGCCTCATTGACCTTTAACTATGAATCTATGATGAAGGCTTGGATCTCTAATTATCAAATGCTCTTAGAAACAACTAATATAATAGTAAACTCAGAGGTCAGCGTTGATTGTTCTTCAATCTTCTCGATGCTTAATGCTTTCTTTTATATCAAAAAATTATTTGTAAATGTGGTGTGTCTATTATTGCACTGTTCTAGTAAACGGTAATGCAATATAAATAATAAACAATACACATATAGCAACTCACTACTCATTTCTGCAACAGTAGATTTACATTTAGATTTGTGCAGATTCATATCAAAACTATTATGCACAAATCCCGCATACAATTTCAATGGCTAACATTTTTTTTTTTGCTAAGCAAAGAAAGTATATTGAATAGGCGAACAAGGGGTACCCAAACCCATATACAAAGAGAAATAAAGCAAAAGGGGAAGGATAAATATAACTAAAATACTTGAGGCAAATAAACCCCATCATTTGTATTACAATCACCTAACCACATCCCCAATAAAAGAAACAAAATTGAGCAACATTAGGGTCAAACCAAACTAGAAAATGGCAAAACTGATATAAGCACAATCCCCCAACAGCATCATGATTTAACAACAGTCCCTTCCTCAATCGAATCAAACTCAAAAAACCAATGTGTAAATTACAGCCATTTGCTGTTGCAGCAAAACAGCAGCATAAAAATGCCTAAGAAGCAGGGTTGTATTAGAACTGAGCAGCAAAAAACCCACAGAAGCAAAGAACCTTCCCACAAAAGCATGGACCTATTTCTGCATTAATTACCCTGCACTCAAGTCTCTTTAGAAACATAAATCATCAAGACCTTGAAATCCTGTATAAAACAGAACCAAAGCTGCCTGCGCAACAACACACCATGACCACAGGCTCGCGTAGCAGTATAGCTTCAGCTAGGAGCTTGATTTCCAACACTCAAAGGGAGAGATGCACCAATCTGAGAACCTGTAGTGAACCATTTTGCCTATGTTTTTGAACCAGTTCCATGCTCCCACCTTTATCATTTCTAAGTTTTCCTGACTTTCTTGATTTAAAATTATCCAATTTCTAGATGTCCGGATGGACCATACAATAGCAAACCATAGGATTAGCCAATTTTGTTTAAGCACTTTCCCCCTAACCATTCCCCTATGTTGTATGAAATGGTTCTTTCCTTCTATAGTCATTATGTAACAGCCTGTTTTTAATTACGCTGTTTAACAGGTTAAAATATAATTATTTATATTTTAATCTAAGACCAAGAAAATGGTTTTGGATAAAACAAAATCATATTCACACTCTATCTTATGATAGAAGGTTACCGTAAAATTTTGGGTTGAAAATTCAGACGGAAATCGGTCTGTGTTTGCACTGACAATACATTTTGTACCGGTGATCATGTCGACTGGATTCCGGCAAGTATACCGGATTCGTCGTCAAGTAATAAAAAAATCGATCCCACAGAGACCGTGATCTCAAATAACAATTAATTATTAAATCAATTAAACTGGACTATATAAAAAGAGGATTTGGAAAAAATTTGATTTTTTGAAATAAGAATTAACTAGAAAATCAGATATTTAATAATGCAATCAATTAAAATAGGAAAGTAAATCAATTAGGGGTTTTTCAAATCTAATGAGATTCCTAGGAATTGGGTTACCAACAAGATCGTTCATGTTGCCAAATTGACTACCGCTTGTTAATTATCAAAATTGCTTTGAAAGCGAATTTATCCTAAATAAGTTAATGCTCCCTCTCGGGTTACAAAAACCGTGCCCAATTAAACCAACCCCTACTCTCGTGGTAATTGAATCTAAATTGAACCCTTTAAGTTTCGTGACAATTCGTGAACCCTCGAAGGACTTCTTCTAACTCTCGTGATTTAAGTCCTAAGTTTGGTTCCTATAGATCAAATACCTAAGTTCACTGCTAGGTTCCTCCTTAGAGTATCTATGACATGCAAATAAGTGCGCACCAGATTCACAAGTAATTCATGCGATAGAAACCAAATCAAAAGCGAAATCGAAATTAACAAAGGGAAAATATCAATTCATGACATAAAACAGATCTTGGGCATAGCCCCAATCCCTAGAAATAAAACTACTACTCAAGCATTGTCATGTTAAGAGCGAGCTAGATTAACAAAAACATGAAAGAAAACCTAAGAGAGGAGAAGAAGAAGAAGAAGAAGAAGAAGAGAGATCCTAATTTTGCCTAAGGTAGCAGCCCCTAAAAGTCCTCTAAGAGTCCCCTATTTTCGAGCCTAAGTGCTCTATTTATAGACTAGGGTAACTTGAATCCCAATGAATCACAAATTCAGATCAAATCAGTTTCTAAAGATCCATATATTGGAGATTGCTTCATTGGTTGGTCTGTCACGGCCGTGACCACCATCATGGCTAGGTCGTGATCAGTTCTTCCTGTGAGGGTCTGAGTCAGCTGGCATGTCACGGCCGTGATGGACATCACGGGCTGGCCGTGACAAGTTCTGACTTTTCCATTCTTTCTTTTCATCTCTACTCGATTATGACTGTGATGGTCATCATGGCCAGGCCGTGATGGGCTCTGTTTGGCTTATTTTCCTTACTTTTCTAGCTCCGTCTTCATGCAAGATCCATCATGGTTGATCCCGAGCATTTAATCCTTAATTCCTGCACAACAACACAACAAAACCGTCTTACCCGTTCCAAGGTAAAAATTAACAAAAATCAAATTCCATATGTCTAAACTATATGAAAATGCATGCAAAATGACAAGGAAATATGAGGTGAAATCACACTCATCAAACTACCCTAAGCTTAAGATTTTGCTTGTCCTCAAGCAATCACTAAGGCCAGACAAGATAAACAGTCAGAGCATGGACAGTGAACCAAGAACCCGAGTAACTAATCCAAGTGACAGGCATATTCAAATAAGTAACCAAGAGGCAATCATATTCAAGTCCAATTAGAAGCTTAGGTTCCCTAATATTCATATCTCTCACTAATTCGGGCATTCTTCTCACCTCACTCAAGTGTTTAAGGATATGAAACAATTTGCTCAATTTCCTCAAGGAAGGTAACCTACCATAAGCTTGACTATTAACCAAATCTCTACTTTATTAATGAAAACACATAAGAATCAAGAGGTCTTTTATTTTGGTTGTAATGGGGCCATAGGATTAATTGTTAGTTGGGGAAATCAAGAAAAGGAAATTTCAAGAAGGCTAAACAAAATATCAAACAATACAAAGCATGACAACCTTCCAAAATACCTTTTTGGGCTTTAGTTCACTTTTCCACCTTCCCCCCTTTTTTTTCTTTTCTCTTTTTTTTATTTATTTTGTTTCTCATTTTATTTTTCTCATCCCATTCTCCATTTTTTTTGTTTATTTTATTTTATTTATTTGGAGAAGGGGAGATTTTCAACTTAAGAAAAATATTTTTCTAACTTTTTATCACACAATTTATTTTTCAAACTACCTTTTTACCCTTTTTGCAATACTTTAAAAGGTGTCATACCAAGAATCATTCGTCAAAATAAATCAAGGTACCAAGAAAAGTATTTTATTCTTTTAGGCTCAAAACTGGGCAACTAAGGGGTAGCATTTAATCAATAAAAGCTCAGAAGGCCAGAAAAATACCTAGTGCCTCAATCATTTTCAAATATGTTTTCAAAAATTTTTAAGTTTCAAAACGGTTTCAAGTCAAGTTCTAGAGAATACAATCCTAGAGGAATAAAACACTCAATCACAAGGAACGGGGTAGATTTAGTGAGTACCCCTTTTAGGCTCAAAAATCTCACATTTAGTAGCTTAAAATCAATGAGAAACACAAATCTAAGGAACCACATGCTAATTATCAACTATCAAAAGATCATCTCAAGAATTTTTATTTTTAGCCTTATCACAAGAATACAAAAATTGGGTTCAAAAATTCACTGTCTCAATTCATTTGTCACTAAGTTCTCACAATTGGATGCATACTCTAAGCAAAGAGCAATCTAATCATGTGATCATGCAAAACTATGCCTATATGAATGCAACATGAAAAATGCAAAAAATTGCAAAAATACCCCTACCCCAAGCTTAAAAACTTACACATTGTCCCCAATGTAAATAATCAAGTCGGAGAGATGAGAAAAACGGAACAACTCACCGAGGTGGTAGAGGGTGCTGGCTCACATGCCAGTCAAAGAGATGCTGGAAAATGTGTCACGGCCGTGATGCTCATCACGGCTAGGCCGTGATGCTCATCACGGCTAGGCCGTGATACATTTTGATCTTTAGGGTCCTTCTCATCATGCCCGTGATGGATATCACTGCTGGCCGCGATCCTTTCTAATCTTCTTTGGTTAGCCAATCACGGCTGTAACCATCGTCATGGCCTGGGCGTGATGACTTTTGACTTTATTTTTATTTGCCTTTTTGCTCTTACTGCTTTCATAACATGAAAATACTTGGCAAAGCTATCAATTAGTGATCTTTCTTCTCTAATCTTCTCAAATTATTCAAAAAAAAATTCAAAAACAAATGGAAAAGGGAAAGGAAACTTGGGTTGCCTCCCAAAGAAGCGCTTATTTACGGTCTTAATCTTGACCATACTTCTTTCAATCAACCGGGGTTGACTGGGCTTGAAAGTGCAAGAACACCTCTCTTCCATGGAAATCCTTGAAAGAGCCGATTTTGTTCATATGGCCAATTGCACTTTCGCTTTGCTCTTTTTACTGAGTTTCATGGCTTTACTTCCTCCCAACGGAAGTTCTAACTCCACATGATGAGCAACTCCCATTTCATCATTATTTGGTGCATCATTCGTCATGCAAAGTTTGGGAGTTGCTTCCATATTAGGCTCTTCCTTCACCTTTCGAGGTATTATCTCGATCCTGCACACATGACTCTCAAAAGGAGGGTTGTTATATGAGTTAGTCAAATCAAAATCTACCCTACCTTCCTCTACATTCAGAGAGAGCTTGCCATTCTTTACATCTATTATTGCTCCAGCTGTGGCCAAGAATGGCCTTCATAGAATGATAGTGAATTTAGAATTCCCGTTCATATCCAATACCATGAAATCGGTAGGAATGAAAAATTTCCCTACCTTTATGGAAACATTCTCTAGTATGCCCAGAGGAGTTTTAGTTGAGCCATCCGCAAATTGTAAAGAGAACTTGGATGAGCTCAATTCCTTGGTTCCTAACCTCTCAAGGATGGTAAGTGGCATCAAACTCGCACTAGCCTCTAAGTCACATAAGGCTTGGTCTATTTTTAATTCTCCAATTGAGCAAGCACTGGAGAAACTTCCTGGATCTTTTAGTTTAGGAGGCATATTAGTTTTTATCATGGCATTATGCTCCTCAATTAAGCTCTTAGTTTCTATTTCTACTTGCTTTCTCTTGACCAACCTTTGTGGAAAGGTATTGGGGGTTGGTAAGGTGGTGGAGGGACATACTTTGGCTCTATCTCTTGATCTTCGCTCATGTCCTCCTCACATTCCACATCCTTCTCAACTACCCCAAGCTTATCATCCCTTAAGTATATAGCATTACATTGTTCATTGGGATTAACTTCGGGTTGTCCTGGAAACATACCCTTATTTCTAGAATATGTACTAGCTTGTTGGGCAATCTGAGTTTCTAACATCTTATTATGGATGGCTAAGTTATCTACCTTAGATGTTAACTCTTTTATTGCCTCATTGACTGCCCTACCTTGTTGCCTAAACTCTTCATTTTGCTTTGTTTGAGTTTCGACAAAATTTTCCAAAAGAGACTCAAGTTTAGACTTTTGTACCTGGGGATACCCTGATACGGGTTTCCTATTACCTTGGCCTTCCTGGAATTCATGGTTCAACGTGTTGTTGTAGTTCCCGTAGGAGAGGTAAGGGAAATTCTTCTTTCCTTGGTTGTAAGAATTAGGAGGAGCATAATTTGGCAACTTCGGGTTCGTGTCATAGAAGTTGTGACAAGAGTTCACTTGTTCCCCCGAAGCACCGGATCTAGGAGCAATACAACGTGGGCACTCCATTATGTCATGTCCATGCATTCTACAAATCTCACAAACAATATTAGTAACACCTATTGAACTCACATTAGCCTTTACAAGCTGATCAAAGCGTTTATTTAGTGAGTCAATTTTAGACATAATTAGATCAGTGCTATTCATTTCAAACTTACCCCCTCCCCCCCCCCCCCCAAAAAGCTTTTTCGGGTTATTACCTCTTTCCGAACCCCATTGGTGGTAGTTGGTGGCTACGTTTTCAATGATATTGAATGCTTCGGTCAGAGGTCTATTCATAAAGGCTCCACCAGCTGCGGAGTCCAGTGACACCTTCGAAGAGTAATCCAATCCGTTGTAGAAGGTATGCACTAATAGCCACCTCTCGAATTCGTGATGTGGGCAAGACTCTAGCAATCCCTTGTAGCGATCCCAAGCTTCGGATAAGCATTCTCCATCCTTTTAGAAGAAGCCGGCGATCTGAGTTCGTAGGTAGGCAGTCTTGGATGGAGGGAAGAATTTCTCCAAGAATGTCTGCTCCAGTTGGTCCCATGTTGACAACGTATTAGCGGGCACTTGCTTCAACCAAGCTTTTGCCTTTCCAGTCAGAGAGGAGGGGAATAACCTAAAGCGTATAGCGTCAATCGGGGCACCATGAATTCTAATTGCATCGGTGAACTCCAAGAATGTCTCCACATGATCAGTCGGGTCCTCCGAGGGTAATCCTCCAAATTGATGTTGTCTAATCATGCTAATTAGCATAGGCGGTATAGTGTAGTTCTCTGCCTTGATTTCTGGCCTAGCAATCCCAGTTCGCAAACCCCTAGCATTTGGGGCCGCGTAGTCCTTCAGTAGTCCTTCAGTGGTTTTGTATCCGGTAGATTCGCCATGAGTGGAATGGGAATCAACCTCTCCCTCTCTCTTTGTAGTCTCCTACGTCTATGAAAGGTCCTTTCGATTTCGGGGTCAACTTCAATAAGGTTTCCAAAACTTAGGGATCTTTGCATAAAAGAGAAAAACACATATAAGAGAGATAAATACTCTAGAAAGAAAAAGAGATAAATGAAAAAAAGGAATTTTTTTTAAAAAAACAATTAAAAAGAAAAAACCCAGAAAAATCAATTTAAAAATTAAATTGAGATTCAAGAAAGCACAGACTCATTCAACGGCGCCAAAAACAATATGTTGACTGGATTCCGGCAAGTGTACCGGATTCGTCGTCAAGTAATAAAAAGATCGATCCCACAGAGACCGTGATCTCAAATAACAATTAATTATTAAATCAATTAAACTGGACTATATAAAAAGAGGATTTGGAAAAGATTTGATTTTTTGAAATAAGAATTAACTAGAAAATCAGATATTTAAGAATGCAATCAATTAAAATAGGAAAGTAAATCAATTAGGGGTTTTTCAAATCTAAAGAGATTCCAAGGAATTGGGTTACCGATAAGATCATTCATGTTACCAAATTGACCAACCCTAGTTAATTATCAAAATTGCTTTGAAGGCGAATTTATCCTAAATAAGTTAATGCTCCCTCTCGAGTTACAAAAGCCGTGCCCAATTAAACCAACCCCTACTCTCGTGGTAATTGAATCTAAATTGAACCCTTTAAGTTTCGTGACAATTCGTGAACCCTCGAAGGACCGCTTCTAACTCTCGTGATTTAAGTCCTAAGTTTGGTTCCTATAGATCCAATACCTAAGTTCACTGCTAGGTTCCTCCTTAGAGTATCTATGACATGCAAATAAGTGCGCACCAGATTCACAAGTAATTCATGCGATAGAAACCAAACCGAAAGCGAAATCGAAATTAACAAAGGGAAAATATCAATTCATGACATAAACAGATCTTGGGCATAGCCCCAATCCCTAGAAATAAAACTACTACTCAAGCATTGCCATGTTAAGAGCAAGCTTGATTAACAAAAACATGAAAGAAGACCTAAGAGAGGAGAAGAAGAAGAAGAAGAGAGATCATAATTTTGCTTAAGGTAGCAGCCCCTAAAAGTCCTCTGATCAGCCTCTGGCTCATCTAGTTTTATGTCTAGTATGACCGTGGTTTTGTGCTAATTATATATCATTTTCGCCCAAATTAGACTTGATTGTCTTTAAGCAGCATTTTGAGTCGTTTAAGTATTTTTAGGTTAATTTAGCTGATTTAGAGTCGAATAAAGCACTTATGTCATTTCTTGTTTTCAGGTAATAAAAAGAAGCAGTTCTGGAGTTCTTCGCCCCGCGAGAAGGCTTTCGCCCCGCGAACCTGAAGCGTGACTGTGCCAGAAATTGCAAACCTTTCTGTCTCGCCCCGCGAAACATGACTCGCCTCGCGAGTAATCCAACCCTGGAAGACCAGAAGCCATCACAGCTTAACCATGTTGAAGGTCACGGGCGTTACAGTTTGGAATTTGTAGAGTCTCGCCTCGCGAATGATAAGCTCGCCTCGCGAGCTCGCCAAACACTGAAGACTGTTCGCATTATTCGCCTCGCGAAGGTGTGCTCGCCTCGCGAGACAGCGGAATTCAGAAACTGTATTTAAGCCTGTTTGAAGGCAGAACTGAGCAGTTTTAGTTTTTGATCTTTTGTTTTCTCTTTAGTTTAGATATGTTTTGTTTTTCCTTTGTAATGGAGAACTAGTCTCCTTGATTAATCTACTGCAATTGGTTTCCATTATCACTTGAGGTTCTGTAATTCCTGTTTTGTTTGCTATTCTCTTTCAATACTATGTTATATATTTATGTTTGCTTAATTCAGGAGTGTATAGTGTTGTGTTGATTTATTTTGGTGATGTTATGTTCCTATATTTAATCGCGTTTGCTTAATTCGCGTGTGTTCGTGTTCGCTTAGTTCACGAAGGGCTTAACCCCGTTTGCTTAATTCAGGAATAGGAACATATATCTGTAGTAGTGATTTCGCTTGTTAATTGTTGCTACAACCGAAAAGGGATTAGAATCTGCTTAGGGCTTGGAATTATATAAACCGATGATAGTGGGAAACCGAGAACAGTAGGTTAATCGCTTTAGTTTATTTGATAATCTCTTAATTTGCTTTGTTTTTATTGCTCTGTTTTTGCTTTGTTTTCTTGATTTAGTTTCAAATATCCAAAACCCCCCAAAAAACTGATTTTGTGTTAGTAACAACAACCTAAGAGTCCTTGTGAGACGATATCCAAGTTGTCGCTCCCTAAACTACATTTTTACAAATCGCTCGCTTTTTGGCTCGTGCGCGACAGCGCGACCAAAAATTGGCACCGTTGCCGGGGACTCTTGTTGTTAATAACAGAAAATTAAATATAAAAAAAAAATTGTGCTGAATTTGTCTGGTTATGGATCTTAGTACTGCTATGGATAATTTACTGTTTGGTGATATGCCTAATGTTGATTATAAGCCACCACCATGCATATATTTTCCTGATTTTAGTAAACCACCACCATGCACAAATTATCCTAATTTTGCTGGAAGTTATGAGTTTAGCAGTGGTTTTGACATGATTGGTGTGAATGAGGTCCATAGTTCTTCTTCTATCCAGGCCCTTGAGAATAGAATGGATAGGCTCACTTATTTGAATTAATTGTTTCAGCAGACAAGGTTTTGTGGCATGTGCGGCTCGCCTGAGCACCTGTTTGAGGCATGCCCCATTCTGACAGAAGATACTGAATTGCCTCGATGCTATGCAGTCCATCCTTACAATCAAGGCAATAAGCTTGAGGATAATGAAGAACCTTTGGAATTAGATGCATGTGTTGAAGGTGATGGGGTGGATGAACTTTGTGCTGAATCTCCAGACATTCGAGCCTTTTCTGATTCTGATTTTCCAATTGTTTCTGGCTTTGATGATATTTATACATGTACTGACTGTACTGACACTAACCCTTGTTCTGTTTGTGCTGAGTTTCTTGATTCAACTTTGTAGGGTGATAGTGTGAGTGAAGCTGTTTGTTCAGCCGAAGTTCTTGACATCATGGCTACTCCAAATACACCATCCATTGAGCAACCGCCCTCCTTAGAGCTCAAGCCACTCCCAAACATTCAGACCTTTACTGATTCAGTTTATTGTAATATATCTACTGACTGTACTAACTCTAACCTTTCTGTGGTGTGTGCTGAGATTTTTGCAGGTTTAACAGGTGATGGATTTATCAGTGCAATGAATGAAGATCATGCAGAAGATGAAGCAGCACCAGTAACACTCTCTACCTGTTTGTCACCTCCCACTGTGGAACAACCGGTGATGGAGTTCAAGCCTCTGGATTTTACACCATGGCCAGTCCAAGAGGTTGAACCCCGATTTTATTGGGAGGACTTTATTGAGAAAGAGGTCAACCTTGACCTAAAAGGGAGTGAGAAGTCCGCCGCACTTGGCGGAGTCACCATAACTGTCAAGCACTCACCTCCGTATAAACACTGCAAGTTAGGAGACCATGGAACAAGCTTCCATCCCTTGTCTATCACGTGGGCATTATGCCGCATGCCATGGGATCCGGGAGGATCATATCGTACTTTGAGCATTCCGTGGCCGCTGTATCACAGACAGTGGGATCCCGGTGGAGCCACCTCTGAATGAGTTTTCTTAAACCCTTTCTCTTTAGTTTACTTTCATTTACTTGTTAGTTTCTGCGTTGCTTTATTTTTGTTTTGTTTTTCTTTTAGCTCCTGAATAATTTGAGAAGATCAGGAGTATGTGTGTTGAGTCTTGTGTCGGCAAGTTTGATGGATTTTAATTGAATTTTGCATAGATTGATTGCATGTTATGTGTTGACTATTTTCCCCCTAGGTTTTGAAAATTGAAAATTAATCCCCATGTGAAAAAAATTGAAAGCTGAACTTTGAGATATTTTGTTGTGATAGCATGATTTATGATAAGTTTGGGGTGAAAGGATGCACACACTAGGGATAGAATCTCAGTCAAACAATTTGCAAAAATGTCCAGGTGAGGATTTGAGCCTCCAACATGTTTTTAACTATGAGAATCACTTTTGGATTGCACTTTCCCCAATTTGCTTGAATCTCTTTATGGTTTGCATGTTTATGTGTTTGCTTCAAATGATTGAGGCATTTTCTTTGTAAATAACTACTTAGCCTAAAATAACCATCCCTAATGCATGTTCCTTAGTTAGCCCTTTTGAGCCTAATTAGCCTATTGTTTCTTGTTGACCTTATGTTATGAGCCTAAAATCTGAAAAACCATGTGAACCCGATCTTAGGATTAGGAGAGCATGGAATCTTAGCAAAGAGAATGGTTGCAAGAAACTAAGTTTGGGGTTGCTACAAGGTGTAATGTGTTGCTTGGGATTGAAAGGAAAATTAATAATAAAAAGGTTGGAGCCAATAAAAGAAAAGCAGGAAAAAAAATGTCAAAAAGGCTATTTGAATAAAAAGGCTGTAGTCACCCAAGGCAAATGAAAAATGAGAAAAGGAACTTGATTGGAAATTCAAGGTGTAAAAAAAAAAAACTCATGCTCTCTTAGTTCCTAGGGTCTTCAGCCTAGTACCTTTGTATATCATACCCTTAGCCAGGCCCCATTACAACCCATAAAAGACCTTTTGATGTTGCATGCATGTTTTCTGTGGGAATCATTTTGAGATGAAAATCAAATTCATGGGAAGTGCTTCTGAAAAGTGAAATTGAGTGAAAAGTTGATAACCTAGACAAATTGAGCGATGAGTGAAACACTAAATGCCCTTGTGAGGAAGGCAGTGTTTGAATTTGGTGATCTCCCTTTTGTGTGTAACTTAGATCCCTTACTTAGATTAATGATTGTTTGAATGATGAAATTCTCAAATGTTTAGAGTGAATGCATGTGGGGATTGCTTTGTTTGAAAAGGGGGGAAACATTAAGAAAAAAAAATTTGTTTTGTTGGAATTGCTTGAAATTTGTGCAAGGTTGATTAAATCTTTTAAGCTTGCCATGTCTTGAGTCTTTTTAAGTTTTTGAGTTTTAGTTTGCTTGGGGACAAGCAAAAGTTTAAGTTTGGGGTATTTTGATCAGCCTCTGGCTCATCTAGTTTTATGGCTAGTATGACCGTGGTTTTGTGCTAATTATATATCATTTTCGCCCAAATTAGACTTGATTGTCTTTAAGCAGCATTTTGAGTCGTTTAAGTATTTTTAGGTTAATTTAGCTGATTTAGAGTCGAATAAAGCACTTTTGCTATTTCTTGTTTTCAGGTAATAAAAAGAAGCAGTTCTGGAGTTCTTCGCCCCGCGAGAAGGCTTTCGCCCCGCGAACTTGAAGCGTGACTGTGCCAGAAATTGCAAACCTTTCTGTCTCGCCCCGCGAAACATGACTCGCCTCGCGAGTAATCCAACCCTGGAAGACCAGAAGCCATCACGGCTTAACCATGTTGAAGGTCACGGGCGTTACAGTTTGGAATTTGTAGAGTCTCGCCTCGCGAATGATAAGCTCGCCTCGCGAGCTCGCCAAACACTGAAGACTGTTCGCATTATTCGCCTCGCGAAGGTGTGCTCGCCTCGCGAGACAGCGGAATTCAGAAACTGTATTTAAGCCTGTTTGAAGGCAGAACTGAGCAGTTTTAGTTTTTGATCTTTTGTTTTCTCTTTAGTTTAGATATGTTTTGTTTTTCCTTTGTAATGGAGAACTAGTCTCCTTGATTAATCTACTGCGATTGGTTTCCATTATCACTTGAGGTTCTGTAATTCATGTTTTGTTTTCTATTCTCTTTCAATACTATGCTATATATTTCTGTTTGCTTAATTCAGGAGTGTATAATGTTGTGTTGATTTATTTCGGTGATGTTATGTTCCTATATTTAATCGCGTTTGCTTAATTCGCGTGTGTTCAATTCGTGTTCGCTTAGTTCACGAAGGGCTTAACCCCGTTTGCTTAATTCGGGAATAGGAACATATATCTGTAGTAGTGATTTCGCTTGTTAATTGTTGCTACAACCGAAAAGGGATTAGAATATGCTTAGGACTTGGAATTATATAAACCGATGATAGTGGGAAGCCGAGAACAGTAGGTTGATCGCTTTAGTTTATTTGATAATATCTTAATTTGCTTTGTTTTTATTGCTCTGTTTTTGCTTTGTTTTCTTGATTTAGTTTCAAATATCCAAAACCCCCCAAAAACTGATTTGTGTTAGTAACAACAACCTAAGAGTCCTTGTGAGACGATATCCGAGTTGTCGCTCCCTAAACTACATTTTTACAAACCGCTCACTTTTTGGCGCGTGCGCGACAGCGCAACCATCCTCTAAGAGTCCCCTATTTTCGAGCCTAAGTGCTCTATTTATAGACTAAGGTAACTTGAATCTCAATCAATCACAAATTCATATCAAATCAGTTTCTAAAGATCCATATATTGCGCGTCAAGGCCGTGATGGCCATCACGGCTAGGCTGTGACTGATTCTGCCTTGGAGGTTGCTTCATTGGTTGGTCTGTCACGGTCGTGACCACCATCACGGCTAGGCCGTGATCAGTTCTGCCTGTGAGGGTCTTGTTCAGTTGGCATGTCACGACCGTGATGGACATCACGGTCTGGCCGTGACAAGTTCTGACTTTTCCATTCTTTCTTTTTAGCTCTACTCGATCATGGCCGTGATGGGCTCTGTTTGGCTTATTTTCCTTACTTTTCAAGCTCCGTCTTCATGCAAGTTTCATCATGGTTGATCCCGAGCATTTAATCCTTAATTCCTGCACAACAACACCACAAAACCGTCTTACTCGTTCCAAGGTAAAAATTAACAAAAATCAAATTCCATATGCCTAAATTATATGAAAATGCATGCAAAATGACAAGGAAATATGAGGTGAAATCACACTCATCAACCGGTCAGAAAATCCTGATTTAACCCGAAGCTGAAGAATCATGGATCGTATCATTTTTTTAGTGATACTGTCTATTTTAAAAATTTATATAATAATCTTTCCTGATAAAAGAATAAAATATTATATTTTATTCGGAGCTGAGCATGAAGCTGTAGAGATAGATCAGTCAGATGAGAAAAATATGTCAGATCAACAATAACTCACCATGAATGTTCTTGATTAAAATATTTTGATAAAATATCTACACTTGTTAATGTCTCTAATACTCTAAAGATCCTAATTAATTACACTTTATAAAACTTCTTGGAGAAGTTGTTTCCTTCTCTTTCTTCCTTTTCTTTCTCACCCATAACTCTTCCTTCTTCTGCCATACTCCATAAATTTCTTCTTCTTTCCAAAAAGCTTCAACCTCATCTCCTCCTTTCTTCATTCAGTCCAGCCACCGCCGCCTAGAAGCTCCGACCGTCGGCTACCACTCGTCGATGCAGCAGAGAAGCCCGTGACCACCGCACCACCTGAAGCGGCTCGGAACCACACACCGTCTGTTCCGCGTCTGGCTCGAGCTCCGCTGCTCGATTTCGTGCCTCCACCACGGTGAGAACCGCGAACCGCCGCTCTCCATGGTGGCTTCCACCATGTGAGTTACCTTAAGCTCTTCCTTCTCCTTCTCCTTGGTCTTACTCTATCTCTCTCTTGTTGGAACAGAACCGCCATCAGTCGCCACGGTCACCGTCCGCCACCGCGTCAACCACCACAACATCACCATAAGTTCATCTCCTTCTTTAGGTGAGTGGTTTTAGCTTCCCCTTGTTCATTTTCAAGAAACCTCAATTTTTCCCCAATCTCAAACCCTAGTATTTGATTCCATATTTGGATTTTAAAATTAATTAGTGTTTTATGAAATTGGGATCAAGATTAAGTGTTCCCCTAAATCAATTTTATCAATCCCTTGTTAAATTGATTTTTCCCCAATTTTCATCTTAAGCCTAAAAATCCCCAAATCTGTTTTGATTTAAAACAATGAGAAGACTAAAAGACAGATTCTGGAAGAGGTTGATAATCCCAAAGAGCTGCCCCCATATTTTAGAATCCCGTACCCCCAACGGTTGAAGAAGGAGGCAAAAGACCAGCAGTTTTCTAAGTTCCTGGATGTATTCAAAAAGCTACAAATCAACATCCCGTTTGCTGAAGCTCTACAGCAGATGCCTTCCTACGCAAAATTCATGAAAGAGATCCTTACAAACAAAAGAAGGTGGAAGGAGGAGATAGTGATGCTTACTGAAGAGTGCAGTGCTATAATTCAGAGGAAGCTACCAGTAAAGATGAAGGACCCGGGTAGCTTCACTATCCCATGCACTATTGGTCATGTGAACATTAGGAGAGCATTGTGCGATCTAGGCGCAAGTGTCAACCTTATGCCGTTGTCCATTTTCAAAAAGCTGGGAATTGGTGAGGTAAAACCAACAGGAATTTCTCTTCAATCGTGAGACCGCTCCATTACATATCCCTATGGTGTTGTGGAGGATTTGTTGGTGAAGGTGGATAAATTAATCTTTCCAGCAGACTTTGTGGTTTTAGACATGGAGGAGGATGCTGAAGTTCCACTCATACTAGGGAGACCTTTTCTGGCAACTGGTCGGGCTTTGATAGATGTGGAAAAAGGCCAGTTGAAATTCTGAGTGCAAGAAGAGGAAGTAACTTTCAATGTATTGGAAGCTATGCATCGCACGAGCAAGGAAGAGGAGTGTTTCCGCATGGAAGTGGTGGACACAGTAGATAAGGGAGTCATTGCACATCAACACCACCCCTCTATTCCAGAGAAGAAGGAAAAGCCCAACATGAAAACAAGTCTAAAGTTATGCAAAACAAATGATGCATCAGTTGGTGAGGAAGTTGGTCCTGCTCATCTTGTGAAAACGGAACCTCCACCAGGAAGGAGGATAAGAAAAAGGGCAAGAGGCCCCGAGGCGGAAAAGGCAAAGCCGAAGCACAATTGTTGGCCTTTTAAGAAAAATCAGCTCTTTACAGGAGTTTCATGGAAGAAAAGTGCTCTTGCAATTCTATGTACAGCAGATCCCTTAAATGAAGGAAGTATCTACTCGTCAAGCTAGTGACGTTAAAGAAGCGCTTATTGGGAGGCAACCCAATTTTTATTTTCCTCTTCTCTTTTGTTTTTGATTTCCCCTCTTGAATAATTTGAGAAGCTCACGAGGTTTGTTAATAGTTTGTTGAGTGATTCCAGATTTTGAAGGAAGGGAGAGAAGAAGAAGGCGAAAAGAAACAAAACCGAGAAAAAGCATGTGATTCAAAGACCACTACCACCTTGTGAGTTGTTCTAGTTTTCTCCCCTCTCTGAACTTAATTATTTACATTGAGGACAATGTAAGTCTTTAAGCTTGGGGTAGGGGTAATCTTTTAGCTTGCATTGTAAATATTGCATTCATATAGGCTCTAGTCTTGCATGATCACATGAATTAATTGCCCCCTGCTTAGATTGAGCATCCGATTGTGAGAGCTAAGTGCCAATTGGGCGAGTGATAGTGAATTTTTGGACCCCGATTTTATATTCTTGCGATATGGCTTCATTAAATATGCTTGAGATGTTCTTGGATAGTTGATGATTAGCATGTGTTTCTATGGATTTGTGTTCTCACTGGTTCTTGAACTGATGAATGTGAGCTTTTGAGCCATTAGGGGGCACTCACTAAATCTGCCCCCGTTCTTTGTGTAGAGTGTTTTCCTCTTGGACTGTTTTTCTCTAGAACTTGACTTGAAACCATTTCGAAACTAGAAAATTTTTGGAAACATTTTTGAAAATGATTGAGGCAATAGGTATTTTTTCCGGCCTTCTGAGCTTTGAATGTGTAAATGCTACCCTTAGTTGCCCAATTTTGAGCCTGAATGAATAACATGCTTTTCTTGGTTCCCTGAAATGTTGTGTTAAATATACTTATGAGGGACCTTCTAAAGTACTGTGCAAAAATGGGTTGGAAAATGTAGTTGAAAGTTTGGGATGATGAAAAGAAAAAAAGGAATCTGAAAAATTTTTTACTTCTCTTGAATTGCAAAATCTCCCCTTATCCAAAAAAAAAAAAAAAAAGAGAAGAGAAAAAGAAATAAAAATGGGGAAGGGGATGACAAAAAGGAATGAGAAGTAAAAAGAAAAAAAAATGAAAGAATGGTGGAAGAGCAAACTGAAACCCAAAGAAAGGTATTTTAGAAGGTCGTGCCTTGCAATGCTTGGTTGTTTGTATTGCCTTTTGAAATTTCCTGTTCTTGAAATCCCCACCTGAAAATTGATCCCATGGCCCCATTACACCAAAGAATAAGACCTCTTGATTCTTAGATGTTTTTCATTAATAAAGTGAAGATTTGGTTGATAGTCAAGCTTATGGTAGGAATCATTCTTTGAGGAAAATGGAGTGAAATGTCATATTCCCTTAACACTTGAGTGAGTGAGGCAAGAAAGAGAGCCAAGCAAATGAACAAGCTTGAGGTGAGCTGCAAGTGAGATAGAGTGCCCGAATTAGTGAGAATGTGAGTCTAGGGAAACTAAGCCCCTAATTGGACTTGAATTGATTGTCTCTTGCTGAAATAATTGACTGCCTGTTGCTTGGATCATTTTATTCGGGTTCTTAGTTCACTATCATTGTGGTTGTTTTCATCTTATGGCCTTGGTTTTTGCTTGAGGACAAGCAAAGTCTTAAGCTTGGGGTGATTTGATGAGTGTGATTTCACCTCATTTTCCATGTACATTTCTGCATGCATTTGCATATAGTTAGGCCATTTTAGTGTTTATTTTGTTTAGTTTTTCCTTTGGAACGGATAAGGTGGTATTGTGTGTTGTTTTGCAGATATTCATGATTAAATGCCCAAGAATTAGCAAGTATGAAGCTTGGATGACTTAGAGCTTTGAAAGATGAGAAATTGAGCCAAGCAGAGAGTATCACGGCCTAGCCGTGATGGCCCTCACGGCCGTGAGGAGCAATGAGTGAAGAAAGAATTGAGCCAAAAGTCGAAGTCTGTCACGGCCTGGCCGTGATGGCTATCACGGCCGTGACGTGTCAGCTGTGCCAGATCTCCAAAAGTCGAGAGCGATCACGGCCTAGCCGTGATGGATAGTACTGGCCGTGATGAATCGGTTGGAAAAGTCGAGAGCGATCACGGCCTAGCCGTGATGGCTATCACGCCGTGACTTGTTTGTTGGAAAAGTCGAAAAGGATCACGGCCTAGCGTGATGAGTATCACGGCCGTGATGAATCAGTAAATGAAGCGGTGCCAAGTCGGAAACCATCACGGCCTGGCCGTGATGGCATTATCCGCCGTGACCGGCCACGAGTAATAAAAGAACTGAGCAGAACAGAAGAATGGAATGCAGAAAACCCTAAAGAAAAATCCTCTGCTGCTGTGGCTGTGTACATCATTCCATGGAGCTCTCCCCTTTGTTCATCTCTGTAATTATTCCTTTTGTTTTATCTTCAATTATGTGTAGCTAAACTCCCCTTTTGTTGGGGTTAGACTATTGCTATCTGAACTTGGTTGTAAAATGACTTGATTATAATGCAGTTTCCTTGTTCTTTAAGAGTGTTTGATTCCATGCTTAATGCTTTCTTAGGCTTGATCACCCTATGAATGATTAGTTGCTTTAATAGATAACTGGAAGGTTGGTGTTAGAGCTTGCTCATGAATCAAATGCCGGGTAATTCATGAACCTAGGAATAGGTCTTGAGGTGCTTGCAATCTTATAAGTCTTTGCTTAATGCAAAATCTCAGGTTAATCCACCTAAGGAATTAGGGTTTAACTTGGGATTTTAGGCTCAATGCACCTAAGGAATTAGGCTTGGGTATCTCTGAAAAGACTTGATTGTCATATTAGAACTAGGAACTGTGTTAGTTATCATTTCATAACAATCAAGGGAGGATTAGCTTAGTTTAACCCCAGCAATTCTATCTCATTGTTATTCATCTTTCTGTTTTCACATCAAGCTGTTTGAGAAAAATCCAAAAAGAACAAAAATATTTTCTTCTTGTTTGTTTGCTAGATGTTAGAACAACCTTCAATCCAAAATTCGATCGCCTAGATAGTAGTCAAATTTGCGAAGTGGTAATTGTCCACGATCCCTGAGAACGATATCCGGTCTTACCGCTTTTATTACTTGCAACGAACCGGTACACTTGCCGAGTCCGTGTCAAGTTTTTGCGCCGTTCTTGGGGATCGATGTGCCAATATCACGAGTACCAAAGGGACTCCTAATTTAGGCATTTTATTTTTTTTTTTTTGTTTTCCTCTTTGTGTTTTTGTTCTTAATTTCTGTATCTCTCTTTGTGAATTTCTGCAAGTCTTTGTTTTTCTGTTTGTTACGTGCTACTCCGTTTGTTCGGTGTATGCGAGGTACAATCGACCCAGGTGAACTCCAATTCGAACCTGAGATCGAGAGACTCTGCAGAAGGAATAGAAAGAAAACCAAGGCAAGACAGAACAGAGAAAGAGCATCTTCTAGTAGACAAGAGCAGCAAGTTGAGTTACCCGGTGTGCAAGAACCACAAATTGAAATAGCAGGTGTCACCATGGCGAAGAAGAGAATGCACCAAGTAGAACAATGGGGGACTACACTTCCCCTAGAGTTGATAGATGTGGAACTCCGATTGTGAGACCTGCGGTGGCATGCAATAATTTCGAAATCAAGGCATCACTTCTCCACCTTGTGCAAAAAACCAATTTGGAGGGTTGGAGAGTGAAGATCCTCATGCTCACATTGGTACCTTCATTGAGTGTGTGACACCATCAAATTAAATGGAGCTTCCGATGAGGCCATTCGGTTAAGGCTTTTCCCTTTCTCTTTGAGGGATAGAGCCAAGGCATGGCTTCAATCTCATCCTCATGGAAGCATCATCACCCGGAACGACTTAGTCAGCAAGTTTTTATCTCGATTCTTCCCTCCGTCAAGAATGATTAAGCTGAGGTCGAGATCAATGCCTTTGCACAGAGGGATGGTGAGTCACTATATGAAGCCTTGGGAGAGGTTCAAGTCCTTACTCACAGCTTGTCCAAATCATGAACTAGAGACATGGCAGCAGGTCGCAACTTTTGTTAATGGGCTCAACAGGAATTCAAGAAGTATGATTGAAGCGGCTGCAGGAGGTACATTGAGTCAAAAGACAGGAAGAAGCAAAGGACTTGATTGAGAACATGGCTAACAATGACTATCAAATGCCTAGTTCTCGGTCAATGGTCAATAGAGGTGTTCTAGAGCTGGATGAAATTGGTGCCCTCAAAGCACAAATGGCTATTCTTACCAAACAAGCTGGGGTCGGTTCAACCTGCAGAACTCTCAAGTACAAGCTGTTCAAGTTCAAGGTACCTCGATGTGTGATTTCTGTGGAGGCAACCATGCAAATGGAAACTGTGAGATCAATGTGGTTGGAAGCTCGGGACGAGAAGAGGTAAACTATATGGGCAACCAAGGGCCTAGAAATGATCCCTACTCCAACACCTACAATCCGGGGGTGGCGCAATCATCCCAACTTTAGTTGGAGACAAGGACAAAGTTCAAATACTCAAGCAAAGCCTCCTCAAGAGAGTTCAAGCAAATTGGAGAGCATTCTAGGCCAGTTCATGCAAGCCACTCAAGAGACTATGAAGAATCAAAATGCCTCCATCAAAAATCTTGAGCACCAGATAGGACAGTTGGCAAAGCAAATGGCGAGAAAGACCTCAAGGACAATTCCCGGGAGATACGAGAGAAGAATCAGAAGGAAGGTTGCATGGCAATTATCACAAGAAGTGGGAGAGTGTTAAATCCACAAGAAAGAGAAGGAGAAGAAGAGGCAAGAGGAGCTAGAGATGATAAGGTGCAATTTGAAGAGGTAAACAATGAAGAACCCAGAAATCCCCAAGATACTACCTCTGTTCCTACCGGTGTAGAAGCTGAAAAACCGCAGAAGGAGAAATTAGTTGATGAAGAATTTGCGAAGAAGAAGACTAAAAGACAGATTCTGGAAGAGGTTGATAATCCCAAAGAGCTGCCCCCATATTTTAGAATCCCGTACCCCCAACGGTTGAAGAAGGAGGCAAAAGACCAGCAGTTTTCTAAGTTCCTGGATGTATTCAAAAAGCTACAAATCAACATCCCGTTTGCTGAAGCTCTACAGCAGATGCCTTCCTACGCAAAATTCATGAAAGAGATCCTTACAAACAAAAGAAGGTGGAAGGAGGAGACAGTGATGCTTATCAAGAGTGCGAGTGCTATAATTCAGAGGAAGCTACCAGTAAAGATGAAGGACCCGGGTAGCTTCACTATCCCATGCACTATTGGTCATGTGAACATTAGGAGAGCATTGTGCGATCTAGGCGCAAGTGTCAACCTTATGCCGTTGTCCATTTTCAAAAAGCTGGGAATTGGTGAGGTAAAACCAACAGGAATTTCTCTTCAATCGCGCAGACCGCTCCATTACATATCCCTATGGTGTTGTGGAGGATTTGTTGGTGAAGGTGGATAAATTAATCTTTCCAGCAGACTTTGTGGTTTTAGACATGGAGGAGGATGCTGAAGTTCCACTCATACTAGGGAGACCTTTTCTGGCAACTGGTCGGGCTTTGATAGATGTGGAAAAAGGCCAGTTGAAATTCAGAGTGCAAGAAGAGGAAGTAACTTTCAATGTATTGGAAGCTATGCATCGCACGAGCAAGGAAGAGGAGTGTTTCCGCATGGAAGTGGTGGACACAGTAGATAAGGGAGTCATTGCACATCAACACCACCCCTCTATTCCAGAGAAGAAGGAAAAGCCCAACATGAAAACAAGTCTAAAGTTATGCAAAACAAATGATGCATCAGTTGGTGAGGAAGTTGGTCCTGCTCATCTTGTGAAAACGGAACCTCCACCAGGAAGGAGTAAGAAAAAGGGCAAGAGGCCCCGGAGGCGGAAAAGGCAAAGCCGAAGCACAATTGTTGGCCTTTTAAGAAAAATCAGCTCTTTACAGGAGTTTCATGGAAGAAAAGTGCTCTTGCAATTCTATGTACAGCAGATCCCGGTTAATGAAGGAAGTATCTACTCGTCAAGCTAGTGACGTTAAAGAAGCGCTTATTGGGAGGCAACCCAATTTTTATTTTCCTCTTCTCTTTTGTTTTTGATTTCCCCTCTTGAATAATTTGAGAAGCTCACGAGGTTTGTTAATAGTTTGTTGAGTGATTCCAGATTTTGAAGGAAGGGAGAGAAGAAGGGCAGAAAGAAACAAAACCAGAAAAGCATGTGATTCAGCACCACTACCACCTTGTGAGTTGTTCTAGTTTTCTCCCCTCTCTGAACTTAATTATTTACATTGAGGACAATGTAAGTCTTTAAGCTTGGGGTAGGGGTAATCTTTTAGCTTGCATTGTAAATATTGCATTCATATAGGCTCTAGTCTTGCATGATCACATGAATTAATTGCCCCCTGCTTAGATTGAGCATCTGATTGTGAGAGCTAAGTGCCAATTGGGCGATGATAGTGAATTTTGGACCCCGATTTTATATTCTTGCGATATGGCTTCATTAAATATGCTTGAGATGTTCTTGGATAGTTGATGATTAGCATGTGTTTCTATGGATTTGTGTTCTCACGGTTCTTGAACCGATGAATGTGAGCTTTTGAGCCATTAGGGGGCACTCACTAAATCTGCCCCGTTCTTTGTGTAGAGTGTTTTCCTCTTGGACTGTTTTTCTCTAGAACTTGACTTGAAACCATTTCGAAACTAGAAAATTTTTGGAAACATTTTTGAAAATGATTGAGGCAATAGGTATTTTTCCTAGCCTTCCGAGCTTTGAATGTGTAAATGCTACCCTTAGTTGCCCAATTTTGAGCCCGAATGAATAACATGCTTTTCTTGGTTCCCTGAAATGTTGTGTTAAATATACTTATGAGGGACCTTCTAAAGTACTGTGAAAAAATGGGTTGGAAAATGTAGTTGAAAGTTTGGGATGATGAAAAGAAAAAAGGAATCTAAAAATTTTACTTCTCTTGAATTGCAAAATCTCCCTTATCCAAACAAAAAAAAAAAAAAAAGAGAGAAAAAAGAAATAAAAATGGGGAAGGGGATGACAAAAAGGAATGAGAAGTAAAAAAAAAAAAATGAAAGAATGGTGGAAGAGCAAACTGAAACCCAAAGAAAGGTATTTTAGAAGGTCGTGCCTTGCAATGCTTGGTTGTTTGTATTGCCTTTTGAAATTTCCTGTTCTTGAAATCCCCACCTGAAAATTGATCCCATGGCCCCATTACACCAAAGAATAAGACCTCTTGATTCTTAGATGTTTTTCATTAATAAAGTGAAGATTTGGTTGATAGTCAAGCTTATGGTAGGAATCATTCTTTGAGGAAAATGGAGTGAAATGTCATATTCCCTTAACACTTGAGTGAGTGAGGCAAGAAAGAGAGCCAAGCAAATGAACAAGCTTGAGGTGAGCTGCAAGTGAGATAGAGTGCCCGAATTAGTGAGAATGTGAGTCTAGGGAAACTAAGCCCCTAATTGGACTTGAATTGATTGTCTCTTTGCTGAAATAATTGACTCTTTGTTGCTTGGATCATTTTATTCGGGTTCTTAGTTCACTATCATTGTCCTGGTTGTTTTCATCTTATGGCCTTGGTTTTTGCTTGAGGACAAGCAAAGCCTTAAGCTTGGGGTGATTTGATGAGTGTGATTTCACCTCATTTTCTATGTACATTTCTGCATGCATTTGCATATAGTTAGGCCATTTTAGTGTTTATTTTGTTTAGTTTTTCCTTTGGAACGGATAAGGTGGTATTGTGTGTTGTTTTGCAGATATTCATGATTAAATGCCCAAGAATTAGCAAGTATGAAGCTTGGATGACTTAGAGCTTTGAAAGATGAGAAATTGAGCCAAGCAGAGAGTATCACGGCCTAGCGTGATGGCCCTCACTACCGTGAGGGAGCGATAGCTGAAGAAAGAATTGAGCCAAAAGTCGGGAAGCTGTCACGGCCCTGCCGTGATGGCTATCACGGCCGTGACGTGTCAGGCTGTGCCAGATCTCCAAAAAGTCGAGACGATCACGGCCTAGCCGTGATGGATAGTCTGGCCGTGATGAATCGGTTGGAAAAGTCGAGAGACGATCACGGCCTGGCCGTGATGGCTATCACTACCGTGACTTGTTTGTTGGAAAAGTCGAAAAGGATCACGGCCTGGCCGTGATGAGTATCACGGCCGTGATGAATCAGTAAATGAAGCGGTGCCAAGTCGAAACCATCACGGCCTGGCCGTGATGGCTGTCACCAACGTGACCGCCACGAGTAATAAAAGAAGCGAAAGCGAAAAGAAGAATGGAATGCAGAAAACCCTAAAGAAAAATCCTCTGCTGCTGTGGCTGTGTACATCATTCCATGGAGCTCTCCCCTTTGTTCATCTCTGTAATTATTCCTTTTGTTTTATCTTCAATTATGTGTAGCTAAACTCCCCTTTTGTTGGGGTTAGACTATTGCTATCTGAACTTGGTTGTAAAATGACTTGATTATAATGCAGTTTCCTTGTTCTTTATGAGTGTTTGATTCCATGCTTAATGCTTTCTTAGGCTTGATCACCCTATGAATGATTAGTTGCTTTAATAGATAACTGGAAGGTTGGTGTTAGAGCTTGCTCATGAATCAAATGCCGGGTAATTCATGAACCTAGGAATATGTCTTGAGGTGCTTGCAATCTTATAAGTCTTTGCTTAATGCAAAATCTCAGGTTAATCCACCTAAGGAATTAGGGTTTAACTTGGGATTTTAGGCTCAATGCACCTAAGGAATTAGGCTTGGGTATCTCTGAAAAGACTTGATTGTCATATTAGAACTAGGAACTGTGTTAGTTATCATTTCATAACAATCAAGGGAGGATTAGCTTAGTTTAACCCCAGCAATTCTATCTCATTGTTATTCATCTTTCTGTTTTCACATCAACTGTTTGAGAAAAATCCAAAAAGAACAAAAATATTTTCTTCTTGTTTGTTTGCTAGATGTTAGAACAACCTTCAATCCAAAATTCGATCGCCTAGATAGTAGTCAAATTTGCGAAGTGGTAATTGTCCACGATCCCTGAGAACGATATCCGGTCTTACCGTTTTTATTACTTGCAACGAACCGGTACACTTGCCGAGTCCGTGTCAACCTCAGACCGTGCTGGACTACTGACTAACGTGACGGGAGTAGAGATGGCCACGTCATCATAAAGGTTTAGATTGCATGAGTTGAGGGTAGAGAATGATATTGTTAAATTGATGATTTAGGTGGTTTTGGAGTGATGTTTGTCTGTGACATTTGTTATATTATATACTATGATTCTTTTCCGCTTTTGATGATAGAACTGTTTCTTATCCACTGTATTTTTCTGGATGTTGTATTCTTGTTTTATTATGGGATCATACAAGAAGATCTGGTGGATAAGCTTAATGATGAGGAGTTGGATGGAACTCCTTACGAACCGGAGGCCAGAGGCCGAGCTGTGATCCATGGTGATTAGGGTCTAGATAGTTATGGCAAGTGCGTCTCTGATAATCCTCTGGCTCATCTAGTTTTATGGCTAGTATGACCAGGGTTTTGTGCAAATTATATCATATTTTCACCCAAATTAGATTAGATTGTCCTCAAGCAAGGTTTTGAGTCTCTAGAGTAGTTTTAGGTTAAATTATCCAGATTTGAGTTAAATAATACACTTATAGTTATTTCTTTGTTTTCAGGTTAAGTGAAAGTCAAGAGAATAAGGAAACAGGGGATTCGCCTCGCGAACCTCTCTTCGCCTCGCGACCCCGAAGCTGACTGTTCCAAGAAAATGCAAGGTCTCTGGTTCGCCCCGCGAGTCACCCAAGCCTGAAAAGTCAGAGACGATCACGGCTTGCCCGTGTTGAAGGTCACGGCTGTGGCAGTTTTGAAGTTGAAGAGTCTCGCCTTGCGAGCCTGGAAGTCAGAAAGCATCACGGTTGGCCCCTGATGTTCATAACGGGCGTAACAAGAAGACTCTTCAGTTCCTCGCCTCGCGAAGGATTGTTCGCCTCGCGAGAATACCAAAGGTTGCAGACTGTTCACAAGAATCGCGTCGCGAGAGAGGCTTCGCCTCGCGAATAGGCTTAATTTCTGACTAGTATAAATTGATGTTCTGAACAGTTTGTAAGGACTTTTGCTTCTCCATTGTTCTGTTTTACATTTCTTTTCTGTGTGTTTTCGTTTTTCATATGGAGAACTAATTTCCTAGGATTAATCTATTGTAATTGATTTCCATTATACTTGAGGTTTTGTGATTCCTATTTTACTTGTTTTTCCCTTTTCAATACTATGTTATGCATTTCTGTTTGTTTAATTCAGGAGTGTATAATATTGTATTGATTCGTTTCAGTGATGTTATATTCCTATAATCAATCGCGTTTGTTTAATTCGCGTGTGTTCATTCGTGTTCGTTTAGTTCACGAGGGCTTAACCCCGTTTGTTTAATTCGGGAATAGGAATATATATCAGTAGTGGCAATTTCGTTTGTTAATTGTTGCTACAACTGAAAGGGGATAGAATCTGCCTAGGGCTAGGAATTCACATAATCGATGATAGTTGGGAAATTGAGAACAATAGATTAATCGTCTTTAGATATTTGATAACCTTTTCAACTGCCCTGTTTTCATTGCTTGTTATTGCTTATTTTCTTATTTGCACTCCAATCCATACCCCCCAAAAAAAAACTGATTTTTGTAAAAAAAATAACACTTTAAGAGTCCTTGAGAACGATATCCGAGTTGTCGCCCTAAACTACATTTTGAAAACCCGTTCATCCTTTTTGGCGCGTGCGCGACAGCGCGACCAAAAATTGGCGCCGTTGCCGGGGACTCTTGTTTTGTTATTTTCGTATTTTATTTTCTGTTTTTCTCTTTTATTTTTGTTTTTGTTTTGAATTAGTCTGGCTACTAGATCTAACTGCCCTGAACTGTGTGAATTTGATCCTGAGATAGAAAGAACATTGCATACACTCCGTAGAGAATTTCGGGCTAGTTCTAGTAGTGATTCTAATTCCAAGTCTGTTTTTGAAAACATGGGAGACCAAAGGACATTGAGGCAGCTTGCTGCCCCTGATGTGAATTACAATGGTTTGTGCATTGCTTATCCTGGTGCTGACACTCCTTTTGAATTAAAATCTGGGCTAATCCATTTGTTGCCAAGATTTAATGGTCTTGCAGGTGAAGACCCACACAAGCATCTCAAGGAATTCCAGGTTGTCTGCTCCACAACTTTGAGGCCAGAAGGAGTAACTGAGGATCATATCAAGTTGAAGGCTTTTCCGTTCTCACTTCAGGGAGCTGCAAAAGATTGGCTATTATACCTTGAGCCGAACTCCATTACCACATGGAACGATTTAAAGAAGCTCTTCCTAGAGAAATATTTTCCTGCCTCCAGAGCCGCTTCAATAAGAAAAGAAATCTGTGGCATCAGGCAAGGAAATGAGTCGCTAGCTGAATATTGGGAAAGATTCAAGCAGTTGACATCCGATTGCCCCAAAGATCGGATTTACGAACAGCTCCTCATCCAAGACTTTTTTTATGAAGGGCTACCGCGATGGATAGGAATATTTTGGATGCTTGCTAGTGGGGGAGCGTTGGTTGACAAGACTCCATCTCTGCCGCAAGCAACTCATTGAGAACATGTCACTGAATTCCCAGCAATTCACTACCGAAGAAGAAATTCATTGAGACTAGAGGTGTACATGAGGTCCACACTTCTTCTTCCAGCCATGACCGTGATGATAGAATTGATAGGCTCACTTCTTTGGTAGAGAAATTGGCAATGGATAGGGTTCACTGCGGTGTTGTGTGGCATGTGCGGTTCTCCCGAGCACCCATATGAAGCATGCCCCATTTTGCAAGGAGGATCGATTCTTTGAATCCCCTCAAGCCTTTGCAGTCCATCCGTATAATCAAGGCAACAACCGGAGCAGTGCACAAGACTCTCGCACCTCTCAACAAATAGGTACCATCCCAGCTGGAGTAATCATCCTAATCTGCGGTATGGGAACTCATCCCAACAACGACCGATGGCACCTCAGAATCCTCCTCCAGTGGCCACTTCTGCACCTTCCAGACCTTCAGTAGATGACATGCTCAAACAAATGGCTGCACAAATGGCTGCACAAAATCTACAGTTTCAGCAGCAAATTGGACAGATTCAGGCTTCACAGGCACAATTTCAGCAGCAGGTTGGACAGGTTTCAGCTTCACAGGCACAGTTTCAGCAGAGAACGGATGCGAGTATTCAGGCATTGCATACACAGATCGGACAGCTGGCCACGTCCATAAACAACATACCGCAAGTTCAAGGTACAACTCAGCTGCCGGCACAAACGGTAATAAATCCCAATGCCTCAAATCCCAATGTGAGTGCCATGTCTCTGAGATCTGGAAAAGTTGTTGAGGCAACCTCTGAGAAAAATGAAGAGAATGTTGAGGTAACTCCTGAGCCTATTGTTGAAGTTGAAGTTGAGAAGGTATACAGACCACCAATCCCATTCCCACACAGATTACAGAAAAATTTGAAGAGTGGTGGTGAAGACAAGGAGAAGGAGATTCTTGATGTTTTAAGAAAGGTAGGTGTTAATATCCCACTGTTGGATGTGATCAAGCAAGTGCCCAAGTATGCAAAATTTCTGAAGGACCTATGCACCAACAAGAGGAAGTTGAAGAATAATGAGAAAGTTGACTTGGGAAGAAATGGTTCCGCTCTTATCCAGTCTAGGCATGCACCAGAAAGAGTTGCTGTTATAGCCCCTACTCAGGCATTACCACAGAAGTGCAAGGATCCAGGAGTATTTACTATTCCATGCACTATTGGGGACAGGAAGTTTGAAAATTGCATGCTGGATTTGGGAGCCTCTATCAATGTCATGTCTACCTCCATCATTAACAACCTTGATCTTGGTCCCTTGAAATATACAGGTCTCACCATTCAGTTGGCCAACAGGACCAGTGCCCGCCCCATGGGAATGGTGGAAGATGTGCTAGTTCAAGTTGATGATCTGATCTTCCCAGCTGACTTCTACATCCTGGACATGGCAGGAGAGACACATCCAGTAAATCACCAATCATCCTGGGCCGACCATTCATGAAGACAGCTAAGACTAACATTGATGTTGATGATGGGACCATGTCTATGAAGTTTGGGGATATAGTTGCAAAGTTTAACATATTTGATGCTATGAAACATCTAGTGGAAGAGCACTCTGTATTCCACATAGAGCTGCTTCCTGAGACTATTGAGGACACCCATGAGGACTTGCTTTCTAATTTTCCATTTATTTATGGCTTTGATGATATATCTGCATGTCCTGATTGTACTAACACTAACCATTGTGTGGTTTGTGCTGAGATTGCTGTATGTCTAGCAGGTGATAAATTTGTCAGTGCAGTGGATGAGAAACATGCAGAAGATGAAGCAGCACCGGAGGACCTCCCTACCTATCTGCCACCTCCCCCTGCGAAACCACCAGAGGAAATAGATTTTGCACCATGGATAGTTCAAGGGATTGAAGCCAAATTCTATTGGGAGGACTTTGTTGATGAAGCGGTCGTCTTTGACCCAAGAGGAGGTGATGAGTCCGCCGCATTGAGCAAGGTCGCCATCATTGTCAAGTGTTTACTCATAGATCAAGGATGCAAGTTATGGGACCATGGAATGAACTCTACCTCTTTGACCTTAGACTACAAGAAATGGGATCCAGGTGGCAGCTTCCGCATACACCGCACTTGATCGGGGAGTACTCTTTTCCTTTCCCTCACTCACGATTGTATAGTTACTTTGTTCATTGGGGACAATGCATGTTTTAAGTGTGGGGGAGGGAACTAGTTGTAGTTTTTCCTTTTCTTTGAATAAAACTCCTGAATAATTTGAGAAGCTCAGGAGTATTTGTGTGTTGAGTCTTTTGTTGGCAAGTTTGATGGATTTTGATTGATGTTGCACAGATTGCTTGCATGATTAATATGTGATGATTCCCCCTAGGCAGAAATTTTTTTTTTTGAGTTTTTGAAAAGTGATTCCCATGTGATTGAAAGTTGAACTTTGAGATTTTGTTATGATGGCATGATTTATGATAAGTTTGGGGTGATAGGAAGCACACACTAGGGATAGAATCTCTGTCAAAAAATTTGCATGAATGTCCAGGTGAGGTTTTGAGCCTCCAACATGTTTTAAACCGAAATCACTTTCAAGTTGCATTTCCCTGAATTTGCTTGAATCTCTTTATGATTTGCATGATTATGTGTTTGCTTCAAATGATTTAGGCATTTTCTTTGTAAATAGCTACTTAGCCTAAAAATAACCAACTCCTAATGCATGTTCCCTAGTTAGCCCCATTGAGCCTATTAGCATTTTAATTCTTGATAACCTAATGTTATAAGCCCAAAAATCTGGAAAACCATGTTAACCCGATCTTAGGATTAGGAGAGCATGTAATCTTAGAATGGGTGCAAGAAACTAAGTTTGGGGTGGCTGCAAGATGTGATATGTGTTGTTGGAATTGAGAAAAAAATAGATACAATAAAAAGGTTGGAGCCAAAGGCTTCCATAAAATAAAATAAAAAAAGAAAAAAAATAAAAAAAAAGAAAGAAAGAAAGTATTTGAATAAAAAGGCTGTAGTCACCCAAGGCAATTGGAAAGATGAATGGGAAAAGGAACTTGAGTGGAATTTCAAAGTGTAAATAATGTTCATGCTCTCTTAGTTCCTAGGGTCTTCAGCCTAGTTCCTTTGTATATCCTACCCTTAACCAGGCCCCATTACAAGCCATAAAAGACCTTTTGATGTTGCATGCATGTTTTCTGTGGGAACCATTTTTGAGATGAAAATCAAATTTTTGGGAAGTGTTCTTGAAAGTGAAATTGAGTGCAATGTTAATAGCCTGACACAAACTGAGTGATTGAGTGAACAAATAATGCCCTTGTGAGGAAGGCAGTTGTTTGGATTTGGTGATCTCCCTCTTGTGTGTGACTTAGATCCATTGCTTAGATTTCTGATTGCCTGAATGATGAAATTCTCAAATGTTTAGAATAAATGAATGTGGGGATTGCTTTGTTGAAAGGGGGGACATTGAAGAAAACTGTTTTGATGTATTGCTTGAATTCGTGCAAGGTTGATTGAATCTTTTAAGCTTGCCAGGTCTTGAGTCTTTTTGATTTTTGAGTCTTAGTTTGCTTGGGGACAAGCAAAGTTTAAGTTTGGGGTATTTTGATAAGCCTCTGGCTCATCTAGTTTTATGGCTAGTATGACCAGGGTTTTGTGCAAATTATATCCCATTTTCACCCAAATTAGATTAGATTGTCCTCAAGCAAGGTTTTGAGTCTCTAGAGTAGTTTTAGGTTAAATTATCCAGATTTGAGTTAAATAATACACTTATAGTTATTTCTTTGTTTTCAGGTTAAGTGAAAGTCAAGAGAATAAGGAAACAGGGGATTCGCCTCGCGAACCTCTCTTCGCCTCGCGACCCCGAAGCTGACTGTTCCAAGAAAATGCAAGGTCTCTGGTTCGCCCCGCGAAGAAGATCTCGCCCCGCGAGTCACCCAAGCCTGAAAAGTCAGAGACGATCACGGCTTGCCCGTGTTGAAGGTCACGGCTGTGGCAGTTTTGAAGTTGAAGAGTCTCGCATCGCGAGCATCCATTCGCCTCGCGAGCCTGGAAGTCAGAAAGCATCACGGTTGGCCCCTGATGTTCATAACGGGCGTAACAAGAAGACTCTTCGGTTCCTCGCCTCGCGAAGGATTGTTCGCCTCGCGAGAATACCAAAGGTTGCAGACTGTTCACAAGAATCGCGTCGCGAGAGAGGCTTCGCCTCGTGAATAGGCTTAATTTCTGACTAGTATAAATTGATGTTCTGAACAGTTTGTAAGGACTTTTGCTTCTCCATTGTTCTGTTTTACATTTCTTTTCTGTGTGTTTTCGTTTTTCATATGGAGAACTAATTTCCTAGGATTAATCTATTGTAATTGATTTCCATTATACTTGAGGTTTTGTGATTCCTATTTTACTTGTTTTTCCCTTTTCAATACTATGTTATGCATTTCTGTTTGTTTAATTCAGGAGTGTATAATATTGTATTGATTCGTTTCTGTGATGTTATATTCCTATAATCAATCGCGTTTGTTTAATTCGCATGTGTTCATTCGTATTCGTTTAGTTCACGAGGGCTTAACCCCGTTTGTTTAATTCGGGAATAGGAATATATATCAGTAGTGGCAATTTCGTTTGTTAATTGTTGCTACAACTGAAAGGGGATAGAATCTGCCTAGGGCTAGGAATTCACATAATCGATGATAGTTGGGAAATTGAGAACAATAGATTAATCGTCTTTAGATATCTGATAACCTTTTCAACTGCCCAGTTTTCATTGCTTGTTATTGCTTATTTTCTTATTTGCACTCCAATCCATACCCCCCAAAACTGATTTTTGTAAAAAAAATAACACTTTAAGAGTCCTTGAGAACGATATCCGAGTTGTCGCCCTAAACTACATTTTGAAAACCCGCTCGTCCTTTTTGGCGCGTGCGCGACAGCGCGACCAGTCTCGTGAGACGTTTTATATTTTTCGCTAAGTATAACTTATGTTTATGTATATGCCTGTGAGGGATCCTACTGAGAAGATACCCTCAACAGTGTTTTGTATTATGTGTAGAAGACTTATGTCTGTATTTTGCAACATAAATATGGGGTGATGTTTTACTTATCTGAAGTTATATGTTGATTAACTTCGAGTTTTAATTTTTACGTATTTCCACATTAAGTACATGATTGATAAATCAATTAATAAGGTTTTTAATTTAATAGCACAACGGGGTGTCTCACATTACAAGCGCAAATCCAGTCTAGCTATATACAGCATTCCACAGTTCCACCGATTTGCTACAAGCAAAAATCAAATGCTCCATTGTTTCCAGCTCACTGTTGCATTGAACACATTTTACCTACTCTAAATCTGTGATAATGTTCCTTTTCCAGAGGTTGTGCCTTGATAGTGCCCCATTCAAAATTACCTGCTAACCGAAAGTTGTGACCTTCAATGGAACAGTTTGCACCCAAAATGTTGAAAAACTCATCCACAAAAGGTCTGTTCGGGTCTGTTGAATAGCATGAATGCTTGATTAAAGCCAAATAAGCTTCCTTGCATGTATATTCTTCAACTTTGTTGAAGCGGCAAAGCCACATGTCATTTGATTCCCTGTTTATATTTGTATTAGCTAGGATCTCCTCAAGTTCAAGTACCACGGTCTCCTCCCAAGCAAAGAGATTCCTTCTCCAATTTAGATCCCACATCCAGATATTTGCCTCCCAACTCCCTATTTCTGACACATTTGCAGCTTGATTTTCAGATAGCAAAAATAGCCTGGGAAACAGGTTGCATAAGGCTGCATTTCCAATCCAATGGTCAGTCCAGAAAGTTGTGTGTCTTCTATCCCCTACCTTTCTAAATAAGCAGTTTCTAAACCAGTCTTGTTGAACATTATTTCCTCCTTAAATACTACACAAATCTCGTCACCACATTGAAGATGAATTGACAGAAATGGTTTGCAGGTTATTCACAGCACCTAAATTATCCAAACCACATCTAAAGTGTAAGACATCATACCACATACCTTTCTCCTCATTAACCATTCTCCAAAACCATTTCCCCAGTAAAGACGTATTGAAGAGATAGATATCTTTTATACCTAAACCGCCACTGCTTTTAGGCTTGTAAACCTCGGTCCATTTTACCCAAGCTATTTTCTTTCTTTCATAATTGCCACCCCACAAAAAATTCCTTTGTATAGAGACTAGCTCTTTCAACACAATCTTTGGAATCTTCATAAAAGATAAGAAATAAATAGGCAAGTTAAAGAGTACCGAATTGATGAGAACGATTCTACCACCAAGAGATAGGTTCCTTATCTGCCACAATGATAGACTTCTTTTGATTTTATCTACCATCGGCTTCCAAGTTGCAGCACGACTCCGATTGCCACCTATCGGGATGCCCAAGTAGTTGAATGGTAGCAAGCAGATTTTGCAATTTAGGAAACCAACAGCTGCCTCCATAAACTGTTCTTCTACATTTACTCCAATAATGCCGCTCTTAGCGAAATTAACCTTCAATCCTGATGCTAGCTCAAAGCACCTCAAAATAGCCTTCAAAGCCCAAACATTTTCCACAGATGCTTCCCATACTAGCAATGAATCATCAGTGTATTGTAAGTGCAAAATCACCCCTTATTCAACGTCGAACTCGAAACCTTTGACCAAGCCCATAGAAACCACCTTTGAGACTAACCCGCTTAACCCTTCTGCCACAACTAGAAATAAGAAAGGAGCAAGAGGGTCCCCCTGCTTGACATTGCTATTCATCCAGACCTTATTTCTGCAGGCGTTCCCGAGATCGTCACCAACGAAGGAAAATATCCTCTGTTGATCTGGGCGTGCCACCCATCCATCGTGATCCAATGGACATTCAAAAATCTCAAACGCATAATCCTCACTAAGTGAGAACAAACGAGTGATAGGTGACAACGACACCGACGTCGACTTGGCCTTCAGTTTAGGAAAAATAAAATATATAAGTTTTTGATAATTAAAAAAAACACAGGTAATTATTTGACTAATTTGGACATTAATGATGAATAAATACCTTTGCTAACATTTCGAGCTCACGTCGTTTGGAGTCCAACTCAAGCGCACGCCTTTTCATTTCCAACTCATGCTCATGGCGCTGGACTTCTAACTCCCGCTCCCTAGCTGCCAACTCATCGTCCTCCACATGTGCCATACTAAAACTCTATTTTGTGCTCACATGTGAAGCGTTGGCAAGCCTTGCGCTGTCCTGGGATGTACCGACGGAGGAAAGCTCTCTGGCAAGCGCCTGCTTGAATTCTGGGTTGGCTATTAAGCCTTGCATCAGATGTGTTGCAATATCTGGGTTGGACATGAGGTGCTGAGTAATGTCAGCCAAAATTGATGCTTCATTGACCACCCGCTTTCGTGAAGCAGACTTGCCATAATATTGTTTGATGGTCACGTTCCCAGGAACACCGAGAACCCGACCAGGATGGTCTTTCTTGCCTAGAGCAGTCATCAAGACGCCCCGCCCGTCCGGAAGGGACGAATGCGCCCGGGAGGATTTTGCTTTAAGATTCATCTACAATGAAAAAAATGAAAAAACGTGCAAGTGAAAAGTGTTGCAAATATCTATACAAATATCAATTGAAATCAAGTTAATTATTTACTTACAATCTTATCTGCCACTTCGCGAGTGGCATCAACTTTAAAAGATCCCGCCTTTGTCATGCGTCCGGCTAACCAGACATCCTCGCGGTCGATGTCCGACGGAGGACTTGATGGTGTGCCCTCAGGCACCTCTCCTCTTTCAATCCTAGCAGAGTGCTCTTCCCGCTTCGCCTCAGCCTATCCGCCATCATCTGCTGGATCCGAGTATGGTACCCACCCTGAGACATGGTGTGGCGGTGGACGTTCTTCGCCTGATTCTGCCGACCCTTATTTGCCTTAGCCTATTCAAACAAAAACACATAATTAAATACAGTTAAATGATATATAATAAGCATACAAAATTAACTTAATCAACCAACCTGAAATTCTCCATCCTGTCGACTCATGGCAAACATATCACAAGTATCCTGATCAATCCAGGGATAATCCGAGAACATTTTATCAAGCCGCTTCTTCCCAGATACATAGTACCTGGTAAGATCATGCTTGAACCCATTCCAACGCTTTGATGCCATTTTCATACATTTATGACGATGATCCTCGTCATTTGGCACGATCCAAGCTACCTACACATTAGATACATATATAACAACCGGATGGATTATAACTCGGATAATTATCTAATAATGTAAATCAAACGAATGTAAAGGTAAAATACCGTGATAGCCTCCCAAATCGATCCTTAACGCTACGTGGAACGTCATTCCAAATGGTTGTAGTTGATGCTTATGTATTGCTTCGCTTGTAGAAACAACCACTTATTAAATTCTTTAGAACGAGTTACCTGTGCATTTATATTAGCATCGAAGGACACCTCAAGCTTCGTCCGCTCCGCCCGTCCTTCTCTAGTTTCTTCAACGATGTGGCTCTTCTACCCCGTTTCCTATGAGCCTTGTGATGTCTCATATGGACAAAAAAAATGATAAAATAGAGGGTTGTAACATTATAAACTTACATTAACAAGAAGGACTAAAGATAGTATATAACATGTAAACTTACACTAGAATCAGGCGTAGGCGTGATCGGGTCCTGCGAAACCCCCACAGTGTCCTCCCGTGCATGTGGGCTATCCGACTGATCCATATGTATGCCTGTTCAGAAACAATATATATGTATTAACATAGGTTATAACTCAAAATAAATACAGAAGTATAAATAAAAATAACTAGATAGGTCCTGTAGATATACAAAACATCTATATATCCAATATAAGGACAATACGGGAGATTGAAAACTATAGTTTTTGAAGATTGCCAAGCATTGGTCACGGCATCACGGCCGTAACGTGCCAACTGAACCAGACCCTCATAGGCAGAACTGAACACGGCCTAGCCGTGATGAGCATCACGGCCGTGACAGATCAACCAGCAGAGCAACATGCACTCAAAACCAAAAATAGAGACATTCCAAACAACTCAAACTCACGGTTTAAAGTTACAACTACTGAGACTACAGTTTCAACATACACTCAAAACCAAAAATAGAGACATTCCAAACAACTCAAACTCACAGTTTCAAGTTTCAACTCACCGAGACTACAGCTTTCAAACCAAAGCGAGCAACATGCATGCACTCAAAACCAAAAATAAAAAAATGTGCCCTAATTAAAGACTCACCAGAAATAGGCGCTCGCGTGGTGGTGGGGGGGAAGCTCGAGTGGTGGCCAACGTTCGATGTGGTTACTGAGAGCAGAGGGACAAGGAGGGTTAGTGCCCGGGAAGGGGAAAGAGAGATGTCAAGTTATTGCAAAGAATGAGCGGGAAAGACAGAGTTAGGGGTTAAGAGTGTACCTCACGGTGGTGGCGAATAAGCCCTCGCGTTGGTTGCGGTGGATATGAGCTCGCGATTAGGGCAGAGTGAGAGCGAGAGTGAGGGTTGAGCGTGATGAAAAGAGAAAAGACGTACAGAGAAGTGGAGAAGGCGCGCGGGGGTAAACGTTATAATTAAAATAAAACAACATTTTACGTCAGTTTTTGGTAAAACCTGACGTTGAAGATCATATATTTAACGTCAGTTGTCTTAATAAACGGACGTTAAAAACTCTCACACTTATTACGTCAGTTGTTAGTAAAAACTGACGTTAAAGGTCATATATTTAACGTAAGTTGTATTAATAAACCGACGTTAAAAACACTCACAACTTCTTACGTCAGTTGTATTACACAACGGACGTTAAAGGTTTATTAGTGTCTGCAAAAACATTCATTCCCTTGACTACTGTGCTACTTACCCATTCACCTTTGTACCTAATCCTCTTAATGAGCATTAAGTTTATAGATAAGTTTTCAAGAAAATCAGAATAACTTAGTAACTTCATCCACTGCTCCTATAAATAGCTTCCTTCCATCCTTTTAATTAATTTTCTGCTTCACAATATGGCTCTGCCGTGGAGATTAACTTCATCACTCTTTCTTCCTATTCCTAGACTCAAAGGTCTTTGTCTTAATGGTCAAACAACTTCTGAGTTTGAGTAAATCACATTACATGGATATTAAGGTTGGGTGAATCACGTAATGTGATTCTCTCACTTTATTTCATCCCCTCACATCCCTTTCACTTTGCTTTGGAAGCAAGTGATTGTGGATTCAAGATGATGCATCAAGGAACTCCACTGAAGAAGAAAGATGCAAAGATCCATTTCACTTTGCTTTCGCTGCTAGTGACTGAGGATTTACTTTGCATCATGGAATTCAAGTGAGGGAGGTGATGCATCCATTGGAGTTTCTGATGACAGGATTGAGAAGAAAATGATGTTGATGCAGAAACTTTTTTATATTTTAGGGCTATGTTGCAGAAATTTTTTATCTTTTAATCATGTAATTTTAACTTATGAATCGCTTCAATGTCATACGATTTGATTATACATATAACTTATTTTATGTTAAGTGTTTATTTATTTTAATTTGCACAATAATTTGTTTACTAATTCAAGCTAATTAATAAAAATTAAAAATAAACTTGTATAAAAAAAGGTTTAGAAATAAACTGCAGTACTATATGGAGTGATCTGCGTTAAGAGGGATAACAGGGACATGACAACCAATGAAATGAGTTTCATAATTATTTACGCCGATTATTTATAGAATCGACGCAAATAGTTTACACACCACCTCATTTTTAACGCCAACTTAATTTATGACTTGCCAAGTTCCTGTATATCAATTACATTATTTCCAATATTCATTCTCGCACGTTTATAATATATAGGATTATTTACGCCCTATTTATTTAATCAAGTAAAAATCAAACTTTTAACGCCGGTTGTATAAAAACTGACGTTAACAATAGATATTTTTTATTTGAAAAACACTTTTAACGTCAGTTTTTTAAAAAAACTGACGTTAAAAGTGGAGCGATATCTGCAAAAACATTCATTCCTTTGACTGTCTTCGTGCTACTTACCCATGCACCTTGTAACTCAATCCTCTTAATGAGCATTAAGTTTATAGGTACGTTTTCAATAAAATAAGAATAGCTAAGTAACTTCATCCCCTTCTCAAATAAATAGCATCCTTCCATCCATTAAATTTTATTCTTCACAATATATTCTCTGCCGTGGAGATTAACTTCATCACTCTTTCTTCCTATTCCTAGACTCAAAGGTCTTTGTCTTAATGGTCAAACAACTTGAGTTTGAGTAAATTACATTACATGGGTGATAAGTTTGAGTAAATTACATTATGTGAGTTGCTCACCTTATCACCTTCCGGAGAATCAGCTGCTAGAGGGCTAATCAGGTGCTCGGGGGTCACAGTTCCAAAACCTCAGCTTTGGCAGCAAGTGACCGTCTTGGAAGTCTCTGGAACCACTGTTTTTGCTTGAAATAGATCTAGTGCACCTGTTTTTGCCTCTCTCTTGAGCTCTCTCATGCCCCCCAGTTTTCTGAGGTCTTCGGAGTATAGTTTTCCCTTTGGCATATTTCATAAAACTCTCTGATGGGATGTAGCTTTAATGTTTAGGATTTTAAACCATTTCAATGTAACTTTTTATAGGATTTTAAACCCTTTCAATGTAACTTTTTATAGGATTTTAAACCCTTTCAATCTTCTGTATCAGTCTGTATTACACTTCATGAATGAGATCCGGTTTGGGTTATTGATTCAACTTATAGTTTTCAAAACAGAAACACAAAACATCAAAGCAATTCATGTGAAACTGAAACTTTGAGGAAGGCAATGCAGAAGGGATGGTATACTAGATAAAAAAAATTATTAAAATAACATTTAACGTCTGTTGATGTAAGGACTGACGTTAAAAGTGAAGTGACTTACTTTTAACGTCAGTTCTTTATAGAACTGACGTTAAAATCTTCGATGTTAACGTCAGATTTTTATTGAACTGACGTTAAAAGTGAGTCACTTCACTTTTAACGTCAGTCATTAAAACAACTGACGTTAAAATTGAATTAATGAACTCTGATATTTACAAAACTGTCACCGCCTCCTTTTTAACGTCTAGCTTTTGGTTAACTGACGTAAACATTTACCGTCTAATGTATATTTTCCACTAGTGAATGGAATGTGGAACATCTTTCTGAGCTCCTCATTAGTGGTGTTCTCTTTCAGAGTTTACAGGTGATGACATAGATGGTACAGCGGCTTGAGAAAGTCTTGAAGATATTAGTTTTAGTTTGTTTCTTTGGTTTATTAGACGCCCGTGTTTTGAGGAAAAACAATTGTAAAAGAGTTATATATAGCATTATCATCTAGCCTAATACTTTGTAGTCTAGAATGTGTCGTCATATATAGCATTATCATCTAGCCTAATGTCATTATCAATCTGATTATTATCTTGTACTGGTTGATGTTCATTAGTACAAGGAATTCATATGTTCTTCAAAATATAATTTGAATTGCCAAGATATTCTGGAGTCCAAATTGATTTCATTGCATCCCGTATAATGCACATTCTCATTCCCTTCACTATAGTTTTATTTCACTCTCCACCACCGAATGGAATCTAACTTTATCGAGTCAAGAACCTCATTCTATTATTTAATTAATGCTTTATTTTTGTTAAGATCTCATGACTCCGACCACTTTTTTTCCTCGAGCAACAAGACACACAAAATGGAAGATGAAGTCGTTTTACTTTAATTACATAAAATAAAGATGTGATGAATGGAACCGCTTCGTGCAAGGGTGAAGGTGGAAGCTTTTTGTTTTGTACCAATGTCACTGATTGCTTTAAAATTTCAAGGCTTTGTTTACGTGAATTTGAATCCTCTCCCGTAGTTTGTAGAAGAACAATCCAGTGATGAAAGGGCATAATAGAAATCACAACTGAGAGCATGATCAGCTAAGGTATCATGCCTAAAGCAATTTGCCTTACTAGTGGGACCAAAGTATTAAAGTGACCATATTTTAAGACTACAAAATTCTTTAATCATTGTTTTTCTACTCTCTCCATTTTCTTTATTAAAAAAAAACATAAAAAGCTGTTCTAATATGTTTTCAATTTCACATTAACTGTGTGGAATAGAGTCTTCTCAAATGAGTTTCTCTTTAAAAAGTGAGTCATTAAAAGTATATCTACCTTTAATCATTCTAAAGTAAAGCTACATATACTAGGGGTAAAATCCTTGTTCTGCCCTTGCTTGCACATTTGCTTTTCCGTGTACTTGCATTATTGGAAAGGAATGTCATCTCTTGGAATTAAATAGAAAAATCAGGGGATGGTTGTTGCCCGTGGGAATACTTTATCAGTTTATCTTGAAAGCTACCGTTAGGTTACAAAGAGACTTACCAAATGTGCATGGTCAATAACAATTTGATTATGTAATCCAGGGAAGGTAACATCTCTGACCAACCCATGCTTGCAGCATGCTGCTTCAACGTCACACATGACCTAGATTTTAATTAATTTTTCCTATTGCCAATTTTTTTTTTTTTTCAGAAAAGCTAAACGGACACGATTTTAGGGACACTTACGGTGACACCGTATAAATAGTGTCGCACAGTGCGGTACTGTAGTTACACTATGTGGCACTGTAGTGGATCCTTTTTTTTTAATTTAAATTTTTTTATAAATAATTTTTTTGATTAAGTATGTGTCAATATCTGGTGAATCGGGTACAAATATCTGGTGAATTCAGTTCATTATCTGGTGAACAGGTTTTTTTGAGAAATAAATTGTGGTTAAGTATGTGTAAATATATGGTGAATCAGGTATAAATATCTGGTGAATTCAGTTCATTATCTGGTGAATGTGTTTTTTTTTATAAATAAATTTTGTTGGTTAAGTATGTGTAAATATCTGGTGAATCGGGTACAAATATCTGGTGAGTTCAATTCATTATCTGGTGAATGAGTTTTTTTGAGAAATAATTTTTTTTGGTTAAATATGTGCAAATATCTGGTGAATCGGGTATAAATATCTGGGGAATTCAGTTCATTATCTGGTGAATGGGTTTTTTTGATAAATAAATTTTGGTTAAGTATGTGCAAATATATGGTGAATCAAGTATAAATATCTGGTGAATTCAGTTCATTATTTGGTGAATGTGTTTTTTTTATAAATTTTTTTTTGGTTAAGTATGTGTAAATATCTGGTGAATGAGTTTTTTTGATAAATAATTTTTTTGGTTAAGTATGTCAAAATATCTGGTGAATCATGTACAAATATCTGATGAATTCAGTTCATTATCTGATGAATGGGTTTTTTTAGAAATAAAAATTTTTATTTTTTTAAAAAAGTCAAAATTAAAAAAAAAAGTGCTACAGTAGCGCTACTGTAGCAGGTGTCGTATTTGTGTCGAAATTTTGTGTCCATTTAGCACGGCTCATTTTTTTTATACAAAAGATGTCACATTAATACTGGAAAAATTGGTCCCAGATATAAGTCATATCTAGGGCTGGGCAACGGTCGGGTTCGGTCGGATTCGGGCCCAAACGGCCCAATCCGAACGAACCCGAAGAGGATAATATCTAACCCATTTCCGTCCGTTTAAGGGAACGGTTTTGTCGGGTTCGGGTTAGGAGGGTTGCGGTCGGGTAGCGGTCGGGTAGGCGGGTCTACAAACCAGGAAAAATCTCTAGAGAAACCCACCCAAGAATAAAGTAAAAACGCAGAAAAAAATGTTGAAGAAGAAGAACCGACCCACCCAGAAACAATATCTTCAACCCAAACCCATAAACAAAAATCATCAAGAATCAAACCCATAACAAGATTGCTTGTGGATTGGGTAGAATAGAGGTGGGAGGGAGCGATTCCAGAGGCTGATGGCGCAGAACGAGAAAGATAGCAAATCGTTGAAGTCTTGGTGGCAGATCTAACTATTTGAGCGGCGCATGGCCTGTTCCGGAGAAGATAACCGGAGGGGGCGGTGAGGGAAGGGAGCTTGCGTGAGTGATGGAGGCGAGTGTGAGAAAAGGAAGGGTCACACAGTGAGAAGATGATGAAACTATGAGATGATTAAAGGGTAGGGGACTTGTTGCTTATCTGCGTGATGGTGTTTGTAAAATAATAGATAAGATATTAGATGAGAAATGGAAGGAAAGGGTCACGCATCTGCCTCATCAAAAGGGAAGGTTATTTGAAAAATAAAATTGAAAGTGGAGTGTGGAGATGGGAGAAGTCAGAAGACCATTCTTGATAAGAGGGAGCATTGATGAGGCACGATATTAGAGGAGAGAATATGTGTGATGTCCAGAGAGAGGTGTGCAGATGTACAGCTATATCTCAATAAAATATAATAGATGATTAATTTTCGGTCGGGTTCGGATACCGATGGGTTTAATTTTCCGGAACCGAACCCGACCGAATGAACCCATTCTAACTCGTTTATGTCATTTTTTTTAACCCGAAACCCGACCCAATCCGCCCGCTGCAACAAATGGAGAGACGGGTTTTTCGGGTTCCGGTCGGGTTGCTTTCATCTGCCCAGCCTAGTCATATTGTCATGTATTGAGATATATAATAATCTTTTGTTATAAACAAGAAAAGGAATAAAATGTGAATGAACTGAGTACTTTTTTTTTTTGTTGATAAACACTCATTGTGTTAAAAAGTGAGGGCCGTTTGGTCAGGATAAAAGAGACAGGATAGGATAAGCTATCATATATCCTGTCTGAAACTATTATTTTGTGAGCCAGCAGGATAGGATAAGGCAATCATGTCACTTATCTTATCCTATCCATCTAGTTAAAATTCTATCTTGAGAGGAGGGCTAGGTTAGCACTCAACAAGATAGGATAAGGTTTTTTTTTTGCTGGTAACAAGTAGGGATAGGGTGATTTAAAGTATAATAAAATATAAAAATATATAATATATAAAATAATAATTTAAAGTATAATAAAATTTAACATGGTTACCAAAAAGATGTATAATAAAATATAAAATAATAAAAATATTAATAATTCATTTTAAAATTTATTTTTATTTTATAACAATGCTAATTTTGTTATTTTATATTATTTTAAAAAACTGTAAAATATAAAAAAGTATTTTAATAATTTAACTATATGTAAAGTAAAAACAAAAAATGAATATTTAAAAATATAAAAAATTAATTTTAGTTAGACAATATTTAAAAAAATTTAAAAACTATATGCAATTTTTTCACAAGGATAATTTTGTCTTTTGATATAATTTAAATAATGAAAATTATTAAAAAAACTAAACTCTAATAAAAGATGAAAACATTTAGAATAAAAACAAAAAATTTAAAATTCACACTTAAATTATGATGTTGTCCGGTTGGTTATTTGCGTTTGATTTGCAAAAAATCAAGGGACTGGACAACACAAAAATTTTTGTCCCCTGTTTGATCTGAAAAGTGGTCAAGGGACAAGACAAAAAAAGGGTGAGGGACAGGACAAAAACCCAAAATTTTGTCCCCCACCAAACCATGGGACAAAAAGTTGTCCCATGGACAGGCTAACAAAAGACAAAATTATCATTAGATCTCTCTCTTCTCTCTTCTATCTCTCTCCTCTCTCCCTCCCTCCTCTCTCTCCTGTGTTGTACTGTCCTGTGCTGTACTGCCTGTCCTGTGCTGTCCTGATACTTTTTACAAATCAAACGCAACCTTAGTGGACACCAAACGTCAGATGTAATAACAGCTTATCATGCTCATATCATATCCTACTCCTATTCTTATCATATCCGACTCTATCTTATCATGATCACCAAACGAGCCTTAAGGTATTTGGGATACCACCCATATGCAAAAGTGCATCCTAAATCCATCAAATGTAAATAAAACGATGGATCTGAAAATGGTGGATCTGTCCTTCACATAATCCATTTTTTTTATCAGTTTGATGAATAATATGTAGACCTGGGCTTGAAAAGAACAAAATAGCAAGAGTTGAAGTATACACTATATCAAGTTATAGGAATTTTGAACTGTTTCAAGCATAATTGCTAGAAGGGATCCAGATTCTCTATATTCAGAGACTCCCTAAATTCAGGCATTCATTGGAAATCTACTATCAAGATCTCATAGAATCATTTTTACATCAATATATTCATCATACTTAAAAAGTAATCTGCATATATATTACTATCTCATACAGTCAACAGAAAATCCATTTCCTGCCAGAAGTGATTTTTCTAAACAATGGTGTACCCGTTTTTGTTAGTGTTGTGAAGCATTGAACACGAGTTGGATGGAAACAAAACTTGGTGAGTCTAGGAATTCGTGTTTTTCCCTTTGCGTGTGAAAAAAATCTAAAACCAACTTTCCGGTTCAATTGCTTCAACAAGTGAAAATCAGAAAAAATGGAGGTGCCGACTTACAGAAAACAGCTTATATATATGCCAAAGATCATCATCTCTTCTGGTCACAAAGTGAGTCATCCAAAGGATGAATACGTTGTTGATTCATTTTAAAAGCATCCTCTTCCTCACTCTTGGAAATACACAGGTCAGAAATGATGAGGGAGAACCAAACAATGACTGGGGTAAAAAAGAGAATGAGACCAAAGGGCACCATCCAAAGTTGCCTATTTGTTGGGTGATATTTGTATAGCCACCATAGAAGCAAAGAGCCTCCTGCTATGCTTATCAACAAAGACAACACCAAAATCACCAAGTATGGCTTTGTTATCTTAAAGCTTTCCTTGTAGTGTCCATTTTCCACTATTCCTTTAGTTGGTCCCATCAAATTGCAGCTCCCAAAAGAAGATGCTGGCCCTGAAATTGAAAATAAATAAAACCTATATATATTTCTCAAATGAGTCCCCATATATACTGAATAAAAAGAATACAAGAAAACTTACCTGCAAGTGCTATATATTGGAGAAGTAGAATTGTGGAATATGATCAAGGATGGGAAAGAGGAGAGAAAAATAGGTGGTGAGAAGCATGAGTTCAGGGAAGCTAAGGGGGAAATAGGTCCATGATGTGGGATTTTGTATCTATAAGTAATACAAAGTAAGTTCCTATTTAGCCATACTTATCAAATGTGCCTTTTGCTTTTGATCAAAGTTGTCATTATTTATTAAAGACTATAAAAATTGGGGAGAAGTTGATTACGTCTCAGGTTTTGACACTTACTCATGAGATGAATTTTAACTAGGGTAGAATGGAATTCATTGACCCGGTTCGTGTATTTTGTTTTTGACAACTATTTTATTTTTGGGTTGGGATATTGCAACGGCAAGGCAGTGGGTACATGTGGCTCACCATTCCAATTTGGAACAAAAATTAATAATATAAAACTCTCATTTAGAATTTTTTTCATAAGAGTTTGATTTTAATATATTATCAATCAATCATAAATCATCTTTTATATGATTTTTAAGGTGAATATGATAAGAAGTCAAACATTTTTAATAATGTAATAACTTATAATCGGTTCATAGCGTAAAAAAATCTTTATACTAATAATGAATACTAATTAAATCCTTTTTAGTTATTAGAAAAGAATTTTCCACCTCCTCATCTAATACATTAAATTCCATGCTCACATCATGTATTTGGTATATTAGGTACAGTTTATATCATCCACCATAAAAGGGTCGGTTTATTTATTGTGAAATGAAAATTAATTTTAAAGAATATAACACCCAAAAGAATAAAATAAAAGAGATTTGATGCTAGGTAGTTAATTAAGATAATGAACTAGTTATATCATATGATTGAACTAATTCAGTAATTATCAACAAATTAATTAAGTAATTAACATTTGAGTTTGATTGAAATTTTCGAAAAGAGTTTCATTTTCGTTTATTAATTTCTTGAACGACACGACAAAGAAATGATATTTGAAGAGAATTCTAACACCCAAAAGAGAATTGATGCTAGGTAAATAATTAAGATGATAATATCTACGTTGAAGTAGCGTCGCAGCCCCCACTAGTAGAACCTACAAAGAACACTAAAATAGTTGGATTATTATGACTTGCAAGGGTCACACCTCAACTCTTTTGTGCGTGCATTTGCTTCTTTTAGGTTCCCCAGTTGCAACGGAATGCCATTGAATTGGACCTTACGTATAAAACATAGTTTAATTGGATTGGTTATACTAAGTTCTTATACTATTATACTTTACATATGCAACGGATGTTACCCCATTTTAAATCAGCGATATTACTAAATTCAAGAGCTTACGATCACCACTATAAACAGAATTGAAAAGTATTATATGTCCGATCAGGTCGTGACAAGTCCATTAAATACACATTGATACAAAATAGGATTTAATTTTAATCTACCGTCGCTGTGAAGGTTGTTATATTGCCAATCTAATATATTGTCACGTTGTTAAAAATATTTGATTTTATAATAATTATTTTAAAAGTTACATAAGGGATAATATATAATTAATTAATAGTATAAAAGAATTTATACTAATAATATATCAAAATTAAATTCAATATATATATATACTGTAAATAATGAAAAGCTTCAAGTCAAATACAAGCTTGATGAAGCAAGTATTTGCAATAATGTAATTTGTTTCAAAAATTCATTTTTACTTGTGAAAAATATGTCAGAACAAATAATTCTTGGAACTCCTTTTATAACTCAGTTATATCCTTTTGGAGTTTCTGAAAATGGTCTTACAACAAAAAGAAATAATCAAGAGGTTCTTTTCGAATTTTTGAATCCAATTAAATCAAAAGATTTAAATATAATTTCTGAAAATCTTGAAGAAACTAATTTTTTATCCATTATAAATGGAAAACAAAATCAAATTAGTTTTCTACAAAAAGAAATTCTTTATCAGAAAATCGAAAAACAATTACAAGATCCTTTAATTAAGGAAAAGGTAATTGCTTTACAAAAAGAATTTGAAACAGAAGTCTGTTCCATTATTCCAAATGCTTTTTGGAATAGGAAAGTTCATATTGTATCTTTACCGTATGAAAAGGACTTCGATGAAAGAAATATTCCCACTAAAGCTCGACCTATTCAAATGAATAGTGAGACTTTAGAATTTTGTAAAAAAGATATTCAAGATCTTTTGAATAAAAAATTAATAAGGCCAAGCAAATCCCCTTGGAGTTGCACTGCCTTTTATGTCAACAACAATTCTGAAATGTAGCGTGGCGAACCCAGAATGGTTATAAATTATAAACCATTAAATAAAGCATTATAATGGATTCGCTATCCAGTCCCAAATAAAAAAGATCTTATCAAAAGACTGCACAATGTAGTTATCTTTTCAAAATTTGATTTGAAATCTGGCTATTATCAAATAGCATTAAAAGAAGAAGATAAATATAAAATTGTTTTTACTGTTCCTCTGGGTCATTACGAATGGAATGTAATGCCTTTAGGACTGAAAAATGCACCATCAGAATTTCAAAATATAATGGATGAAATATTAAAGTCTCATTCTGAGTTTGCTTTAATATACATCGATGACATTTTAATATTTTCCAATTCATTGGAACAACATTTTAAACATTTAAATATTTTCAAAGAAACAATAAAAAGAAATGGAATGGCTTTGTCTGCCAATAAGACAAAACTTTGTTTAACTAAAATGAGGTTTTTGGGCCATGAAATATTTCAGGGCACAATAACTCCCATCAGCAGAAGCATTGCCTTTGCTGATAATTTTCCAAATGAATTAAAAGATAAAACACAACTTCAAAGATTTTTGGGTTGTTTAAACTATGTTTCTGAGTTTATTCCCAATATTAGAATAAAATGTAAGCCTCTTTATTCTAGACTTAGAAAGACTAAGAACCCCAAACCTTGGTCTAGTGAGTTGTCAGAGTTAGTGGCTGATATTAAAAGGGATGTCAAGTCTCTTCCGTGTCTTGGTATTCCTCATCCCGATGCAAGTCTAATAGTTCAGACAGATGCATCAGAAAAAGGATATGGTGGCATCATGTCTGCGAGGTCCTCCCAGAGTCTAAAGTTGAACAAATAGTCCGCTATCACTCTGGTCTTTGGATCTCCTCTCAAGAAAAATATGGTACTATAAAAAAGGAGATTTTATCTATAGTGCTATGTATCACCAAATTTCAAGATGATCTTTTTAACAAAAGATTTTTATTAAGAATTGATTGCAAAGCAGCAAAAGATGTTTTAGAAAAAGATGTTAAAAATCTGGTTTCAAAACATATTTTTGCCAGATGGCAAAGCCTTTTAAGCTGTTTTGATTTTGAAATTAAATTTTTAAAAGGAGAAAATAATTTCATCCCTGATTATCTAACCAGGAAATTTTTACAGGATTCTTCAAAATAATGGCGAGCAGGGCCCAAGGAGGGTCTATCAGAGGTCTAGTAAGTATAACTATATATGACTTAGTCACTAACTGTTCCGCAAATACAGCCAAGATTGACAACTGTTGCTCTTGTACCCAAGAATGAACGTTGTGGTCTTCTTCTGCTCATTGGGAAATAAGCCGGCGAATCAACTGAAGACGATCATCGAAACGTAAGCATTAAAATACTTTATAATCAGTAATGCAGTTGTTTTAATTATCTGAAATCTATTAGATATACTTTAATTAATGTTTTTGTCATGATAGGTCTATTAATGCAACCCACATGTTGCGTGGTGAAAGGCGTACTCGGGCTATCAGATGGATTATTCCTAGCGTAAGATATTTATTTAATTCCTCATATTCTAATTGGGTTTCATTTGTACGTAGTCACGTATACAATGTGGATCATGGGAATGTGGCTACTATGTGATGCAGTGGATGTTGGAAATTATCTCTTCCAGGATCACTGAAAGATGGCACGAGGTAAATGTTAATTGACACAATTAGAAGTAATAGTATAGATTCGTTATATGTTTTAAGTTAGTTTATTACTTAAAAGATATAATCTTTTGTCCAATTAAACTTGCAGATATTCAACAATCCAACTCCATTATCTGATTCCGACATCAACAACATAAAGAGGCGTTGGGCAACTTTCTTTCTTGAAGTGTACCAACCATAGTTTGTATATATGTAGTTAGTTTAAAAACTTATCATGTACTAGCTATTACTTTTGACTGATCATATGTATTTTGATATGAAATCTATAATATATCATGTAGCTTTTTGGTTTCTAATTATTTTTGTTGTCTGAATGTAATTGAACGTATATATATATATATATGTATTGTTCGTCATAAATTCAATATATATTAGCTGTGTTGAGAATATTTACAGTATGTTATTCTGGTATATATTGATCTGCATTACTGAAACAGGGGGAAAGGAATGATAGAAATGTAAATAACAGGAAAAAAATGAGACTTTACACATCGGTTTTATTAAAACCGATGTGGAAATTTCACTTTACACATCGGTTTTCATTAAAACCGATGTGGAAAGTGAAATTTCCCAATAGGATACCAATTGACAAATTAATTTTCCACATCGGTTAAGAGGTAACCGCTGTATAAAATATTATAAACATCGGTTTTAAAACCGATGTGTCAAGTGGCAATAAACTACATCGGTCGTTTCAACATCAGTTTTAAAACCGATGTGTAAAGCCAAAAATAACCGATGTGGAATCCCTTTTCTGCACTAGTGTCTCTGTTGGTATTTATAAAAACCGTTTACCAACCCAGGTTTGGTCGAGTAGAAAACATCTTGAAGGGCTGTAAAGACTTTAAGTGGACAATATATCAAAATAAAACTTTAATATGATGCCTTGAGTTTCTCTAATGGGTGATATATATATATATATATATATATATATATATATATATTCCAAATGCTTTTTGGAATAGGAAAGTTCATACTGTATTTTTATTTGTCAAATAGCAAAGAATTAGGAAATTTTTGTGAACAATTTGGTTATGAGTATTAACTCTTCTCTGCTTGGAGGGAGGAGTTAATTTCTCATAACCAAATTGTTCACAAAAATTTCCTAATTCTTTGCTATTTGTTTTACTTTCAAATTTTGCTTGTCTATGCATCTTAATATCAGTGCAAAATTGTAAACCAGTTTTATTTATTATGGATATTAACCTTCCATAGGTTAAATCCTCAAGAGGAGTTACAGGGTACTCCAATTTTATTTGTGTGCGAACTTTTGTAGCAAAGTTTTTAGGAAGGCTAGATATAAATCTGTCTTTCCAATAAACTTCTCTACAATCAGTTCTAGTATAAATTTTTGTTAAAAAATTGTCTTTATACCATCGAAAGTCACCAAGAGTTGGAAAGTATAAATTATTTAATATCTCAAGGGACCTATCGGCAAAAGTATTGGTATCACCAATAAATGCTTGAGATGTTCCAAAAATTAAAGTTTCAACTTGTTGATCCACAGGGTATTCAACAGGTTGACCATTTTCAATTCTAGTTTCAGTTTTAATTGAAGAGAAAACAACATTTCTCTCATTTTCTTTCAAATTATTGTCCCACCATCCTTTCAGGTTTCCAGTGAAACCATTGATAAGGATTTTGACAGTACTTAGGGCATTATTACCCCGAGCCCTATATGCAGTAGCTGTCATGGACATTTTTTCTAATTTTCGCATAATTTGATATTCAGAAAATCCATCAATATTCCACTCAACTATACCTTCACCAGTATATTGAGAGGCATATTCTGTTGTATTTTCTTCAAATTAAATATCAGGCAAAGTAGGCCTATGATAATTTTTTGAAGTGGGAAAACTAAATATATTAAAGTATGAAAATATTTTATGAAGAAAATATTTACTTTCACTATATGCTTGAACACTACAAGCTTTGAATATTACAAGATTTTGATGAACTTACAAAGATATGAGGCTCTTTAAGAAAACTTGAGTAACTTCAGAAAACTACAAGATTACAAAAGAGAGATTAGTAAGTTCAGAGGAAATTAAGCGATGATGTCAACTGAGTCTTGAGGCGCCTTATATAGAAGGGAGGAGCCTTCAGCTGAGACTGTGACACCCCATTTTCAGGTTATCACATTTACGTAATTTATTGCGGAAATACATTCAATAAAATAGTTTTGCTGGTTGCTTTCGGAAAATAAAATTTTCTAGTTATTAATCCCTTTCAAAATTAGTGATAAAATTTTTTCTTTTTCTTTTACTCCATATATGTAATCCAACACCATTAACATAATATAAATAGGTATCATGAGAATTTTACACTTAGACCTTCACATAACAGGTCATCTCCAAAAGACTTAACATTAGAAAATAAACACGTAATTGTAACGTAGTGGTAATCTGGAATTACAACTCAAAAGAATGACTTTCAATAGTCAAACGTCCAGACTAACCAAGTACCACTACTTTATAATATACCAAAAGTCCTATAGCTGGTCAGTACTAATAATTACTGTTGGGAAGACCACCATAGTTTTTCCCAACCTAACGAAATATCCGGTGAGGATACCTCTACTTCCGAAACTATGGAAGTATCAAAATTTATAAACTCCTAATTTACCAGAAAATCGGTAAGAAATCAGAGAGGCGATAAAGATGTCTCCACGATCAAAGTCTGGTACGTACTTGATGTAGATCCTGAATTATTATCCTCGTGACATTTCCACCGATGCATACCTCTTCAAGCATCTAAGAGTTAAGTCCTCGAACGATTTAGTGAATTCCTTTGCTTCATCCGTACTAGTGTACCGAAGTACTACCTTAGTCTAACATAAACCTGATATGTTTGTAAGGGTGAGTTTCCAATATATGAGTTTTATAAGACAACCCCATGCACGACTCTCAAATAGCAATTACCAAGTATTCACAATATAATAACATTAATTATAACAGTAGAATGATTTAATTCACAGGGCTTCATGCCCGACAGTCATCGTCATTTTATAAAAATGCATGACACTTCTATGTTCAATCTCTAATTTGGTACCTAATCTCCGGAGATCCCACAACTTTCTGTTTCGTTTCAAGCTGATCAGGCTCGCACATGGCGCATTGTAAAAACGAACAAAACAATGCCCAAGAAAATAAATGGTGCACATCCCCATTCCCGATAGGATGTTCATGCCAGCACCTAACACAATTGTGCACATCCCCATTCCCGTTAGGATGCTCATGCAAAGCAACGACACAATTACAATTGTGCACATCCCCATTCCCGTTAGGATGCTCATGCAAAGCAACGACACAATTGTGCACATCCCCATTCCCGTTAGGATGCTCATGCAAAGCAATGACACTATTCCATAATTAGAAAATAGCGGCACATATACAATCTGGACCCAAAGTCCTATCAATTTGGACACAAAGTCCTATAAAAGATACATTGATCCACTCCGGACCTCAATGATCATCACCACCTGACACGTCTGTCATATACATTGATCCACTTTGGATTCAATGCCATTTACATGACACAATGGCCATTAAATGCATGAGAAAAACTTTTATTCTCGTTTGTTTTCTTTGTCGTAATAATCTTTCCTCGTCGAAGCACAAAGCTAAACGACCTTGCTTAATTCTTTTAATTAAGACTTTTTACTTAAAACAAATTCAGGACACACAGTCCAAATCTTTTAATCTCAACATAGGACATACAGTTCGAATGCTCAATCACGATCCCCTTAAACCGATGCACCAGTTTTGGGCTCGCGGATATGGAACTCACACTTTCCACATCAATTTAGGACACACAGTCCAAAATCAAAACTTGCAGGACACTCCGTCCCATGACACAGATCCTTGATCTACGTGTCCATACAACACTAGAACCCCGACGTCTCGGTTTCTAGGCTCATTTATCTGCTTGTAAAACATTTTGCTCAGTGAAAAACAAAACCAAGTTTTGAAAATTCATCCAAGTTTAACGGAATACTTTCACTGAATAAAAACATTGTTACATAAATTCTTTTCTGTTAAAACGTTAATAAATTTCAAAAATCATTTATAATTTCTTTTGATTTCAAATTATTTCACTTTAAGAAATAATTTCCAATAAAGGTTAACAAAACAAAAATAATTAAAAACATTAAATAAATAAATTTCGAAAATTTAAATAATTAAATATTTAATATTAAATAATATTAAATAAATGATATTAATTAAATAATATTAAATAACTAATATCACTTCTCTATCAGAAGAAATTGTTCTGACTGCTGTAAATATTATTTTTGGAACTTAATCACTTTAAATAATATTTTATAATAAAATTGAATTTAATATATAAAAATTAGAGCCTGTGAAAAAATTTCACGGTTTCGCCCTTACTATGGCTTATTTACACTGTTTCCACAAAATATTATTAAAATAATAATTTTTTTTCATTTTTCTCAAAATCTCCCAAATTAATCCTTCTGATTAATTATCCAAGCTTATTAAGGTTTTTATCCTTAATTAAAGTTTTTAACACTGACCAATGTCAGGTTACTCAGTCCAACACTCAACAGCAGATAAATTCCAATCACATAATAGCATGGCATATATCAATTCATGACATGCATCACAATTATAATATAAATAAATAATTATAATCATGTAAATTCACACATCACATCAATTCAATTACTGAGATAAATATCACATCAATCTAACAATTAATAGTAAACAGTACAATATAATAAAATATTTTATACAGAAAATTAATAAATGACTCCACAAATATGCATGAGATTATCTCAACTCCTCAGGCATACCCCCCTTACCTCTTGAAGACCACACTATATTTCTTGTTAATTTTCTGATCCTAGTCTGATTTTTCTCCGTCAGCTTGACTCAGCTAACTCAGTTATTTCCTTCAAACGAATTACAACCCAAAATAAATCAAATCAAACAACAATACTCTTAGTTTATGAAGGTTAGGGTTCGGCTTCAACCCATTATCTTGGTTAGGAAAATTTAAAATTTGATTAACTTAAGGATTAATTATCCATAAGTTAATTAAGCATGATTAATCACTTTAACCATGATTATGAACTAAGACATGAACTAAACTCATCTAGTTCTAAGAACTAGGGTTCGGATTTCCTCAAGCTCCATAGGCTAGAAGTTTCAAAATTTCATCAACTTTTGGGATTTAATCAATATACAAAACTTAGGGTTTGATTCAAGTGTTACAAACAACTTTTGAATCACAACCCTTGAGTACACAAAATCTAGGGTTTCGGTTTTGATGAGATAAATAGGTTAAAGTTTGATTTTCTTGATCTTCTATATATTTGAATACAAGAACTAGCAAGATACAAAAGGATTGAATCATGAATCAAGTCATGAAAATGAAACAAAACCTAAAAACTCAAAGTTAACCTAGGTTCGGCCATAACCAGATTTCAAGGAAAGAAATTTCTCATGATCTTGTGCTTCTAGATGATGAAAATAGAGATGATTATAAGATCATAGCAATTGGTTTCATGTCAAAAGGATTTTTCTAGAATTAGTTATGAATTTTTGAATCTAGTTTCATGAACTTTGAAAAAATGATGAACATATGAATCTTAGCCATGAATCTCTCAAAAGTTGTGAAGAGAAAGGATTTAAATGACAAGAGAATAAGGTATTACCTCTTGTTGATCCAAGAAAACAAGATTTGGATGAGTTTCTTTTGAATTTTTCCTATGGTTTTCTTATGGCAAGTTGATGAACTTTGAAGAAAAAGAACTTGAAAATGGAAGATTGGTATTTATATGAAGAAGACAACCAACTTAGGGAAGATGGCACTATTGAAGCCGTGAGGATGGGGCAAGGTTTGGTCAACTTGTCCAATGGCAATTGTTAGAAATTGTCATAAAAAGACAAGGGCATTTTGGTCATTTCATAGGAAAATTTAATGTTGCCATAAATGTGCCATTATGGCCATTTATGATACGGATAAACTCGTCATAAATGCTCGTCAAGTCGGTCAATCCAATATCTCTGCTACGTTGCCGACTTCCCGATTCATCTGGCTCAAGCTCTTCCTAGAGACATCTCGACTTATATGCCCGCAACAAATATAATATTTTTTTTTTACCAAAATTTTCAAAACTTCCAGTATCGTAGTAAATACGATAAAAACATTTTTCATTTCGTTCACGACTCAAAATTAGGTCTTCTGAGCAGTAAACTTTTACTGTCAGTGAAAACGCAGACAGGGTTCCGTCTGAATTTTCAACCCAAAATTGCATCGTAACCCTAAGATATAAAACATGACAGGAAAATAACAGTATTTTACCCAAAACAATTTTCTAAGTCTCGGATAAAAATATATTTTTATATATTAATTACCGACACTAGAAAGCAGTGAAAATCGGGGTGTTACATTACTACCCCACTAAAAAAAATTTCGTCCTCGAAATTTCGTCACTCGAAACTAAACAAAATTTTGTAGTCTCCTCTTAACCTTAAGATTTTACGTTGTCCTCCACATCACTTCTTTCCTCTTATCAACATGGTTCCACCAGAAACCTTGTTCAAATCATCTAACTCTGAATATTATCACTAATACCAACAATATCTATACAGCACCACGTATCAATTCCCTACTCAAAATATTTAATCACAGTCTTAGTTTCTCTTCATTATAATTCCTCACCCCAAATTTGATATTAACTAACACATCTCATCCTCAAAATAACTTCATTGCATATCTTAATGCAATTAAACCAAAAGGGATTATAGGATAGAATTATCTAATCCTTAACTTTCGAATTTTTCTAACAACTTAATTTTACTCAAGAACTTCTCTTTTCTGCTTACATTCAACTTAGGTAAAACTACCATAAACATCTTTCTAGAATTCCTTCCAATCATACGATTAAATCTCAACGATGATCATTTTATATTTATCTTAGTTTCTTTAGTAAACTCTACCTAGATCATAATAAATATACCGAAAGCATCTTACTTACTGATCTTACTTCTGAAAATTCTCAGATCACTAATCACATCTACACCTTAATAAAAATCCACTCACCTCTTGTCGTACTTAGGTATTACACTTACTCTCAACTAACATTATAAGGATCATTTTCTTTCTTATTTATCCATCTAACTTAGGATGATAAGCTGAACATTAACTTCAACTGGGATCTTAACGCTTGATGTAAACTTTACCCAACACTTGAAATAAGTTTTTCGGGCTTTACTCAACGATGTTGGAAGATTCTTTATCACGTTGGATCAGTCCTCTGATACACGCCTTTGTTGGTTTTTCCATTACACCGTGGACCTAAGCAGTGAAAAGATGTCGACTTCGTCAACCTACTCCCAATAATCTAAAAAGAGATTTTCAAGACAAGAAATTTCTTGATTTTGCTTTCACAACAAAGCACAAAGAATAATTTGATCAATCTGAAAGATACAAGTGTCCAATATGTAAAAAGATTCTTCAATAGATTCGTGAGTGTAAAAATGCATGGCCAATACATGTTTACAAACATGACTCTAATAAAGTTTCTTTCTTCACAAGAACTTTACTATACAACGATTTAAAAGAACATCAGTCCGAAAAAATTTAGACTGGATCACTTCCACCCAAAAGTAAAAGTGAATTGACTAAGTCTCATCAAGAAACTTCTTTTATCATAAAAGTGTCTATCCTGAACAAAAAATAGGATAGTTCCCACATATAAAATTCCACAAAAATTGGTTCAGCTAGGGGTTTTGAAACGATCACATCATATGAGAAGGAATAAACAGACAACTCAAAAGTTTCACACAATCTATTGAGAAAAGAAAAGAATTGCATCACACGTGAATTTAAAAGTTCAGTTAAAGGATTACTAGCGATGGCAAAACTCAGAATTTGAAGCTTCGGCACCACTCATGGTATAAACTCTCCCCTTAGCTGTTGGTTTATTGGTTCTTGTTTTATTGACAACCGGTCCACGCCTTGGTACATTACAATCCTTTGACAAGTGTCCTATTTGGTCACAATTGAAACATTTCCTTTCTTTAAAAGGGCAGTTATTTTCTATGTGATTTGAATCTCCACATTTGAAACATCTCCTGCCTTGGCCTTGGCTTTGGTTCCTTTGGCCTCTACTACCTGATGCAGAAATAACTGGACGATATAGTTGTTAGTTCTGGTCATTTCTTGGTGGTCGGAAATATGGTTTTCTCTGGATTTGCTTCTCCTGATTCTGATTTTGAAACTGATTCTTGATTCGAGAGGGTCCTCCAACATTCCCTCCATTATCTCTCCCTGTTCTCATCAGTTCTACTCTTCTACATTTCTCAACTAAAGCTTGGAAATTCCCAATTTCCAACGGAAGTACAAATTCCTTAATCTCGAACCGTAATCCTGCTTCAAAACGTTCACACTTCCAATCTTCATCCGGGTTATTTTGGAAGAAGCGAAAATACTTGGCAAATGACTCAAATTTTGCCGCGTATTCCCCAACAGACATATCCTCTTGTTGCAGACGCAAAAATTCTTGCTCTTTTTCAGCTCGAGCACTCTGAGGAAAATACTTGTTTAGAAACAAGTTCCGAAATATCTCCCAAGTAATCTCCTGATTTTCTGCTTCCAGCAATTGCTTAGTGCCCTTCCACCAATACTCAGCATCTCCGAACAGCAAATAAGTAGCATAAAGCACCTTCACTCCTTCTGGACTATGAATCAACTCAAATATTTTCTCTATCTCCTGAATCCACAAATCAGCTTTTGTAGGATCCACATCTCCATGAAATTGTGGAGGATTCTGGCGTCTAAAAGCAGTAAGACCTCCGCCTCGGCACTGGTCCGCTCGAAGTTGTTCCTGTAAATTCTGGGCAACTATTGTAGCAGTTTGTTGTGCAATAGCATCAGCAACATTAGTCATTGCTTGTACAGCATAATTCATGCCTCCGACTTCCTCATAGTTCTCTTCGAAGTTACCACGACCATTAACACAACCATCACTACGGCCTCTGCCACAGCCGCGTCCACGTCCACCTTATGGTTCCATAACTGACCTACAAAACGCAATCAGTTAAATGGCAACCAGAAATTGAAACATATACTTATGTGTTCAAAACACATTGCTTCTAAGAAGCAATTTAATAAATGTACCATCTACTATCCATGGTTTCTCATGCTCCTCGTGACTCTTAGAGTAAACGAGAACATCATCGACGAAAATGATGACTAACTTATCAAGAAATGAATGAAAATTCTATTTCTTGAAGTCTAACTCAACTAACTTCGTTGGCAATATCCTACACAAAGCAGTTGAGATCTGGCTAAATCTAGAAACTAGATCAATCAGAAACTCAACATCCATCCGTCCGTACAAACTTGGGACATTCTCAGAAAATTTTCCCCAAAAACTTTCAATGACAGGTACCTTATTCAAATGTCTGATACTGTCCTAAGGAATAAATGAATGTATCAACATGAACATGAGTACCCTTTACTAAACATGAGATCTCTCAAGGTCTCAACCCAATTAGAACCAACCAAAACATATTTACTTGTGTGTTAACACACATTGTTTCAACCAAGAAACAATTCAAACAAGGTTCAACCAGAGATCACACAACAAAAACCTAACAGACCTATTCCCCAAGGTTTCCCGAAAGACTTGACCAGCTCTTATACCACTAATGTGACACCCCATTTTCAGGTTATCACATTTACGTAATTTATTGCGGAAATACATTCAATAAAATAGTTTTGCTGGTTGCTTTCGGAAAATAAAATTTTCTAGTTATTAATCCCTTTCAAAATTAGTGATAAATTTTTTTCTTTTTATTTTACTCCATATATGTAATCCAACACCATTAACATAATATAAATAGGTATCATGAGAATTTTACACTTAGACCTTCACATAACAGGTCATCTCCAAAAGACTTAACATTAGAAAATAAACACGTAATTGTAACGTAGTGGTAATCTGGAATTACAACTCAAAAGAATGACTTTCAATAGTCAAACGTCCAGACTAACCAAGTACCACTACTTTATAATATACCAAAAGTCCTATAGCTGGTCAGTACTAATAATTACTGTTGGGAAGACCACCATAGTTTTTCCCAACCTAACGAAATATCCGGTGAGGATACCTCTACTTCCGGAACTATGGAAGTATCAAAATTTATAAACTCCTAATTTACCAGAAAATCGGTAAGAAATCAGAGAGGCGATAAAGATGTCTCCACGATCAAAGTCTGGTACGTACTTGATGTAGATCCTGAATTATTATCCTCGTGACATTTCCACCGACGCATACCTCTTCAAGCATCTAGGAGTTAAGTCCTCGAACGATTTAGTGAATTCCTTTGCTTCATTCGTACTAGTGTACCGAAGTACTACCTTAGTCTAACATAAACCTGATATGTTTGTAAGGGTGAGTTTCCAATATATGAGTTTTATAAGACAACCCCATGCACGACTCTCAAATAGCAATTACCAAGTATTCACAATATAATAACATTAATTATAACAGTAGAATGATTTAATTCACAGGGCTTCATGCCCGACAGTCATCGTCATTTTATAAAAATGCATGACACTTCTATGTTCAATCTCTAATTTGGTACCTAATCTCCGGAGATCCCACAACTTTCTGTTTCGTTTCAAGCTGATCAGGCTCGCACATGGCGCATTGTAAAAACGAACAAAACAATGCCCAAGAAAATAAATGGTGCACATCCCCATTCCCGATAGGATGTTCATGCCAGCACCTAACACAATTGTGCACATCCCCATTCCCGTTAGGATGCTCATGCAAAGCAACGACACAATTACAATTGTGCACATCCCCATTCCCGTTAGGATGCTCATGCAAAGCAACGACACAATTGTGCACATCCCCATTCCCGTTAGGATGCTCATGCAAAGCAATGACACTATTCCATAATTAGAAAATAGCGGCACATATACAATCTGGACCCAAAGTCCTATCAATTTGGACACAAAGTCCTATAAAAGATACATTGATCCACTCCGGACCTCAATGATCATCACAACCTGACACGTCTGTCATATACATTGATCCACTTTGGATTCAATGCCATTTACATGACACAATGGCCATTAAATGCATGAGAAAAACTTTTATTCTCGTTTGTTTTCTTTGTCGTAATAATCTTTCCTCGTCGAAGCACAAAGCTTAACGACCTTGCTTAATTCTTTTAATTAAGACTTTTTACTTAAAACAAATTCAGGACACACCGTCCAAATCTTTTAATCTCAACATAGGACATACAGTCCGAATGCTCAATCACGATGCCCTTAAACCGATGCACCAGTTTTGGGCTCGCGGATATGGAACTCACACTTTCCACATCAATTTAGGACACACAGTCCAAAAACAAAACTTGCAGGACACTCCGTCCCATGACACAGATCCTTGATCTACGTGTCCATACAACACTAGAACCCCGACGTCTCGGTTTCTAGGCTCATTTATCTGCTTGTAAAACATTTTGCTCAGTGAAAAACAAAACCAAGTTTTGAAAATTCATCCAAGTTTAACGGAATACTTTCACTGAATAAAAACATTGTTACATAAATTCTTTTCTGTTAAAACGTTAATAAATTTCAAAAATCATTTATAATTTCTTTTGATTTCAAATTATTTCACTTTAAGAAATAATTTCCAATAAAGGTTAACAGAACAAAAATAATTAAAAAGATTAAATAAATAAATTTCGAAATTTTAAATAATTAAATATTTAATATTAAATAATATTAAATAAATGATATTAATTAAATAATATTAAATAACTAATATCACTTCTCTGTCAGAAGAAATTGTTCTGACTGCTGTAAATGTTATTTTTGGAACTTAATCACTTTAAATAACATTTTATAATAAAATTGAATTTATTATATAAAAATTAGAGCCTGTGAAAAAATTTCACAGTTTCGCCCATACTATGGCTTATTTACACCGTTTCCACAAAATATTATTAAAATAATAATTTTTTTCATTTTTCTCAAAATCTCCCAAATTAATCCTTCTGATTAATTATCCAAGCTTATTAAGGTTTTTATCCTTAATTAAAGTTTTTAACACTGACCAATGTCAGGTTACTCAGTCCAACACTCAACAGCAGATAAATTCCAATCACATAATAGCATGGCATATATCAATTCATGACATGCATCACAATTATAATATAAACAAATAATTATAATCATGTAAATTCACACATCACATCAATTCAATTACTCAGATAAATATCACATCAATCTAACAATTAATAGTAAACAGTACAATATAATAAAATATTTTATACATAAAATTAATAAATGACTCCACAAATATGCATGAGATTATCTCAACTCCTCAGGCATACCCCCCTTACCTCTTGAAGACCACACTATATTTCTTGTTAATTTTCTGATCCTGATCTGATTTTTCTCCGTCAACTTGACTCAGCTAACTCAGTTATTTCCTTCAAACGAATTACAACCCAAAATAAATCAAATCAAACAACAATACTCTTAGTTTATGAAGGTTAGGGTTCGGCTTCAACCCATTATCTTGGTTAGGAAAATTTAAAATTTGATTAACTTAAGGATTAATTATCCATAAGTTAATTAAGCATGATTAATCACTTTAACCATGATTATGGACTAAGACATGAACTAAACTCATCTAGTTCTAAGAACTAGGGTTCGGATTTCCTCAAGCTCCATAGGCTAGAAGTTTCAAAATTTCATCAACTTTTGGGATTTAATCAATATACAAAACTTAGGGTTTGATTCAAGTGTTACAAACAACTTTTGAATCACAAAACCCTTGAGTACACAAAATCTAGGGTTTCGGTTTTGATGAGATAAATAGGTTAAAGTTTGATTTTCTTGATATTCTATATATTTGAATACAAGAACTAGCAAGATACAAAAGGATTGAATCATGAATCAAGTCATGAAAATGAAACAAAACCTAAAAACTCAAAGTTAACCTAGGTTCGGCCATAACCAGATTTCAAGGAAATAAATTTCTCATGATCTTGTGCTTCTAGATGATGAAAATAGAGATGATTATAAGATCATAGCAATTGGTTTCATGTCAAAAGAATTTTTCTAGAATTAGTTATGAATTTTTGAATCTAGTTTCATGAACTTTGAAAAAATGATGAACGTATGAATCTTAGCCATTAATCTCTCAAAAGTTGTGAAGAGAAAGGATTTAAATGACAAGAGAATAAGGTATTACCTCTTGTTGATCCAAGAAAACAAGATTTGGATGAGTTTCTTTTGAATTTTTCCTATGGTTTTCTTATGGCAAGTTGATGAACTTTGAAGAAAAAGAACTTGAAAATGGAAGATTGGTATTTATATGAAGAAGACAACCAACTTAGGGAAGATGGCAATATTGAAGCCGTGATGATGGGGCAAGGTTTGGTCAACTTGTCCAATGGCAATTGTTAGAAATTGTCATAAAAAGACAAGGGCATTTTGGTCATTTCATAGGAAAATTTAATGTTGCCATAAATGTGCCATTATGGCCATTTATGATACGGATAAACTCGTCATAAATGCTCGTCAAGTCGGTCAATCCAATATCTCTGCTACGTTGCCGACTTCCCGATTCATCTGGCTCAAGCTCTTCCTAGAGACATCTCGACTTATATGCCCGCAACAAATATAATATTTTTTTTTTACCAAAATTTTCAAAACTTCCAGTATAGTAGTAAATACGATAAAAACATTTTTCATCTCGTTCATGACTCAAAATTAGGTCTTCTGAGCAGTAAACTTTTACTGTCGGTGAAAACGCAGACAGGGTTCCGTCTGAATTTTCAACCCAAAATTGCATCGTAACCCTAAGATATAAAACATGACAGGAAAATAACAGTATTTTACCCAAAACAATTTTCTAAGTCTCGGATAAAAATATATTTTTATATATTAATTACCGACACTAGAAAGCAGTGAAAATCGGGGTGTTACAGAGACGGATTCCAAACATTTCAAATCCGAAAAGTAGGTACTGTTCAACTTTTGACTTTGGCACCTACTATCACTGTTGATCTTTTAACTTTGTCGGCCATTTTGTCTGCCACGAATCTTCGTCGGCACTAGCTAACAAACAACTTTTCTTTCTGAAAGTAGCATGACACATGGGCGGCCACATTTGTGTCCAAAGGACGCTACTATTTTTTCTGAGTGGGAATTTTGAGCAGTAACTTGTCGGCCATCTTTTTATCCACTGAGGAGATGCAACAAAACTGATTTTGAATATTTTTAATCAAAGAATCCTGCATCTGGGTCATTATTGTCCAGATAAGGATTATATGCAAAATCTTCTTCTTTGGATGCTGGATCTTCTAGTTCTTCATCTGATCCAACGGTAGAAATTGCTTCTATCAATTTCTTTTTAAGTTCAGAAGGAGAAGAAGCATCCAATTTTAAGGAATAAGGACTAGCTGGCTGAGACACCACAGAAGCGGTTGTACCAAGTAATCCTTTATCTTTATTTCTTGCTGGAGAATTTGCTGGAGTGATAGACTGAGGAAGTCTCCTTTTTTGCAGTCCATGTTTCTTCCAAGTCTCAAATTTGGAAATGACAAATTCTTCATTAAATTTGCGCCACCAAGATACAATTATGGAAGAGCAAATCCATTTTGGAAAGGGCTCAAGATAATGTGAATGAACATCATAGCTGAAACGAAGTAACCATGATATTCCAAATTGTGCACAAAAATGCAACAATTTTACATGAGCCTGAATTTTAGGGGTTAGAGTTTTAAACTCTAAATATTTTGAATAGATAGAATTTGGGAAAATTTCAGTTGATAACCCAAATTCTACAAACCATTCCATAAACCATGAAGGGTAAATGGATTGATTGCTAACTATGATGAAATACCAGGAATGTTTTGGATTAGGAATATAAAGAATATTTCCCCAAGCTTGCTGGTAATCAAAATAGTCATATATTGGTGGGTCAAATACCCGAGAAAATCTTTTGGGCTTTAAAGGGTGTTGGCCCCAATCAGTCATGGTCAACACTTTTAAAATTTTGAATTGGGAATACGCCACTATTCCTTTTGCATTTTCATTTTCGTTTTCAGTAATTTCAACAGATCCAGAATCTATTAAAATATACTGATAAAATTTTAGGGTTTTCTTGGATCCACTAGTAATCCAACCAAATCCTTCTGGCAAATATTTTGAGTATATATTCCAAGGTTCAGAAACACTTTTGGCTGGGTCACCCATTTCGGGCTCCAGAAGCAGTAACTGATGACATTTTGGCTTGTATTTATGTTGAAGTGGTTCTCTTTCGAGTGTTTGGATATTTTGTGGGCTTTTTGGTGGGGTATTTTGTGGTTTACCCAAAGGGGTAAATCTGTTGGTTATTTCAAGAGAGGTATTTTGAGTGGGCTGGGCCTGTATTGGTGTTGAGGCTATTTTAGTTGCACTTGGTGCAAAAGAGTCCAATTTTACATGAGCCTGAATTTTAGGGGTGAGAGTTTTAAACTCTAAATATTTTGAATAGATAGAATTTGGGAAAATTTCAGCTGACAACCCAAATTCTACAAACCATTCCATAAACCATGAAGGGTAAATGGATTGATTGCTAACTATGATGAAATACCAGGAATGTTTTGGATTAGGAATATAAAGAATATTTCCCCAAGCTTGCTGGTAATCAAAATAGTCATATATTGGTGGGTCAAATACCCGAGAAAATCTTTTGGGCTTTAAAAGGTGTTGGCCCCAATCAGTCATGGTCAACACTTTTAAAATTTTGCATTAGGAATACGCCACTATTCCTTTTGCATTTTCATTTTCGTTTTCAGTAATTTCAACAGATCCAGAATCTATTAAAATATACTGATAAAATTTTAGGGTTTTCTTGGATCCACTAGTAATCCAATCAAATCCTTCTGGCAAATATTTTGAGTATATATTCCAAGGTTCAGAAACACTTTTGGCTGGGTCACCCATTTCGGGCTCGAGCGATGAATCGATGACATTTTGGCTTGTATTTATGTTGAAGTGGTTCTCTTTCGAGTGTTTGGATATTTTGTGGGCTTTTTGGTGGGGTATTTTGTGGTTTACCCAAAGGGGTAAATCTGTTGGTTATTTCAAGAGAGGTATTTTGAGTGGGCTGGGCCTGTATTGGTGTTGAGGCTATTTTAGTTGCACTTGGTGCAAAAGAGTCCAATGTTAGGGGTTTTGATTTTGAAGAGGAAGGGGATGCCCCAATCTTCATGATGGTCCCACTTTCTTTAATAATTTTCCAAATTATACCATGTCTTTGGAAAGTCTTGGTAAAAATAAACATAATATAAAATTGGATATCAAAATAAAGGAAGGAATTTGGAATCCCAATTCCTATCCGATGGCTGTAATATATAAAATATATTATAAAGCCATGAGAACGAATATTTCGCCAAAAGCATTGAATATATCATCCAAAGATGATACCTTGCTTTTGCAAGTAAATTTGAATAAATCAAATGCTGTTACACCAAGGAGACTGAATCATAATGAAGTCTCTAGGAATTTAGAATGGAATTTACAGGAAATTCTGCCTCCAGAAGAGCCAGAACCTTCTGTAATGTCAATACCCATTGAATATTCTTCAGGAAATGTTTCAATTAGTTTTGCTCCTTTTAATAGAAGCAATTCCTCAAGATCTTTTAGGACTTGTCCTGAGGGATCTAAGCAATCTAATTCAAACAATTCACGAAGATCAATGGATTCTTTCCATTCTTTGAGATTAGCAGGAGTAAGAGATCATCCTGTTATACCTCAACCAGAATATAGGGTTGAAACCCCTATTCTGGTGCAACAGGAAATACAGAGAGAGTCTCCGACTCTATCTGAGATAAATCAAGCTTTTGAAACTCCGAATCAAATTTTTGTTTTGACAAAATTTATTGTTGATAAACAAAAAATCCAAAAAGATTTTTTAAAACCTGGGTATGAAGAAAAAAGAAAATGGTTCTTTTCTTCATTTTCCCAGTCTGCAATAAGACAATATCGTGAAAAATATTTGTCTTATTTGGAGGAGGTAGAGGATGACACTATTCCCTACTTCGAATGGTTTAAAAATTACTGTTTTCAAAATTTAGAGTTAAATACTCTTAACTCTGCGAAGAAAAATTGGAAAACAAAAAAGGGTAAAGAAGTTATTTCAGTTATTCCACCTTTGGAAGAAATCACAATTCCAAATGTAGATAACTTTGAAATTACAGCATCTCCTTTCAAGTCCATGAAAGAAGATGACAAAACTTTATCTGTTCAAAATCCGACTAGATATGACATCAAAAATATTCAACATCAGTTGAATTATACGAATCAACTGTTGTATCAAGTTGCTAGTACAACAGAAGACTTTGATACACCTGTCAAAGTCGAATCTTCTTCAAAATCAATTTCAAAATTGAATAAACCTTTGATTACTCCATACAAATTGTCCGATTCTGAAATAAAAGAAATTAAAATTGGAAATGAATCTAACAATACTTTATTGGATGAAATAAATAAACAATTAGCTTCTTTGAAAATATCTTCTTCAAAATTAAATGTTTTGAAAAATGATGATGTTTTAGAACTCGAAAAACAATTTCAAGATTCTGATGTGGATGTTTTAAATAAAATTAAAAACACATCAAGATCTTTTCCCACTTCAAAAAATTATTATCATAGGCCTACTTTGCCTGATATTCAATTTGAAGAAAATACAACAGAATATGCCTCTCAATATACTGGTGAAGGTATAGTTGAGTGGAATATTGATGGATTTTCTGAATATCAAATTATGCGAAAATTAGAAGAAATGTCCATGGCAGCTACTGCATATAGGGCTCGGGGTAATAATGCCCTAAGTACTGTCAAAATCCTTATCAATAGTTTCACTGGAAACCTGAAAGGATGGTGGGACAATAATTTGAAAGAAAATGAGAGAAATGTTGTTTTCTCTTCAATTAAAACTGAAACTAGAATTGAAAATGGTCAACCTGTTGAATACCCTGTGGATCAACAAGTTGAAACTTTAATTTTTGGAATATCTCAAGCATTTATTGGTGATACCAATACTTTTGCTGATAGGTCCCTTGAGATATTAAATAATTTATATTGTCCAACTCTTGGTGAGTTTCGATGGTATAAAGACAATTTTTTAACAAAAATTTATACTAGAACTGATTGTAGAGAAGCTTATTGGAAAGACAGATTTATATCTGGCCTTCCTAAAAACTTTGCTACAAAAGTTCGCACACAAATAAAATTGGAGTACCCTGGAACTCCTCTTGAGGATTTAACCTATGGAAGGTTAATATCCATAATAAATAAAACTGGTTTACAATTTTGCACTGATATTAAGATGCATAGACAAGCAAAATTTGAAAGTAAAACAAATAGCAAAGAATTAGGAAATTTTTGTGAACAATTTGGTTATGAGAAATTAACTCCTCCCTCCAAGCAGAGAAGAGTTAATACTCATAACCAAATTGTTCACAAAAATTTCCTAATTCTTTGCTATTTGACAAATAAAAATACAGTATGAACTTTCCTATTCCATAAAGCATTTGGAATATATATATATATACATATATATATATATATACATATATATATATATATCACCCATTAGAGAAACTCAAGGCATCATATTAAAGTTTGATTTTGATATATTGTCCACTTAAAGTCTTTACATTGTTAATCAATTGCAAAATGTTCATTACCTCTAGCCCTTCAAGATGTTTTCTACTCGACCAAACCTAGGTTGGTAAACGGTTTTTATAAATACCAACAGAGACACTAGTGCAGAAAAGGGATTCCACATCGGTTATTTTTGGCTTTACACATCGGTTTTAAAACTGATGTTGAAACGACCGATGTGGTTTATTGCCACTTTACACATCGGTTTTAAAACCGATGTTTATAATATTTTATACAGTGGTTACCTCTTAACCGATGTGGAAAATTAATTTGTCAATTGGTATCCTATTGGGAAATTTCACTTTCCACATCGGTTTTAATGAAAACCGATGTGTAAAGTGAAATTTCCACATCGGTTTTAATAAAACCGATGTGTAAAGTCTCATTTTTTTTCCTGTTATTTACATTTCTATAATTCCTTTCCCCCTGTTTCAATAATGCAGATCAATATATACCAGAATAACATACTGTAAATATTCTCAACACAACTAATATATATTGAATTTATTACGAATAATACATATATATATATACGTTCAATTACATTCAGACAACAAAAATAATTAGAAACCAAAAAGCTACATGATATATTATAGATTTCATATCAAAATACATATGATCAGTCAAAAGTAATAGCTAGTACATGATAAGTTTTTAAACTAACTACATATATACAAACTATGGTTGGTACACTTCAAGAAAGAAAGTTGCCCAACGCCTTTTTATGTTGTTGATGTCGGAATCAGATAATGGAGTTGGATTGTTGAATATCTGCAAGTTTAATTGGACAAAAGATTATATCTTTTAAGTAATAAACTAACATAAAACATATAACGAATCTATACTATTACTTCTAATTGTGTCAATTAACATTTACCTCGTGCCATCTTTCAGTGATCCTGGAGGAGATAATTTCCAACATCCACTGCATCACATAGTAGCCACATTCCCATGATCCACATTGTATACGTGACTGCGTACAAATGAAACCCAATTAGAATATGAGGAATTAAATAAATATCTTACGCTAGGAATAATCCATCTGATAGCCCGAGTACGCCTTTCACCATGCAACATGTGGGTTGCATTAATAGACCTATCATGACAAAAACATTAATTAAAGTATATCTAATAGATTTCAGATAATTAAAACAACTGTATTACTGATTATAAAGTATTTTAATGCTTACGTTTCGATGATCGTCTTCAGTTGATTCGCCGGCTTATTTCCCAATGAGCAGAAGAAGACCACGACGTTCATTCTTGGGTACAAGAGCAACACTTGCCAATGCTGGCTGTATTTGCGGAACAGTTAGTGACTAAGTCATATATAGTTATACTTAAATAACCAGTACTTACTTATTGAGATAAGGCGCAAGATAGAATTGATGATCGTCTCGGGCAAGTATATCACGTATGGTAGTGACCGGGTCTTCTGATGCTAGGAGAACATCACCCTGAATGAACATGGGGTCAATGAACCCATAAAGGGCGAGGTTACCCTGATCGACTAACATACGATGCAGATACCTAATATATTGGAAAAACATGTTAATTATCATAGTATTTAAAAATTAATTACTTAACTTATAAATAAAATGTACTTACGTGCACCATAACGATATGTGTGCAGAACTAGCCATTTCTTTATTGAGTACCATCTCCATAAGTTCCTTCTTTGGGATATACAGTTCATCACCAGGCTGGCATCATGTTCCAACCTTGCCAAGGCTGCGTCATTCTCCATGGTGACAACCTGTATAGCCAGAACTTTAAAAACATCACCATGGCCAGGTGCCTCTTTGTCGATCCCCTAAACAACATAGATATATATTAGTAATCGCGGATAATTAAGTTATTTAATTCGTTATTAACTAAATGGTCAAATGAATACCTTGGCAGGAGCAGACATCTCTGGTCTTCCTAGATCCGACCTTTTAGGCACAATATCATTTCCAACATCCTATAACGAATAAAAATAAAGCATTATCTTTAAACAATAATAAATTATTTCAACTATGAATATAGAAAAACACAACTAACCGAATACCTCAGATGCAACAAGAAAGCTGACCAGTCTTCTTGGCCAGAGGATGAATTTACCGGGGGCCTGACCCACTGTTTGAACCTCCTCAGTGGGCACAGGGACTCGAGCATCAGCATCTCGAATAATCTCAACAACGACCCTCAACTGATCATCCGGTAATAAACGATGGTGTATGGTATTACCTAAGTTATTATGTGCCCTACCCAATGCCACTAAGCGGCGACCATGATGATCATCAACATACAGCTCACACCTATCAGGGTCGTTATCATCATCATCATCATCATCATCATCAGTAGACGGGGTCTCCGACCCGCTGCAAGAAGGAGGGATATCCTCACGATCAGCCATGTATACCTGTTTAAACAAAAAAAAAACTTGTTAGTATGTCAGGATAAATATCAAACATAACTTATAAATATCGATCAACGTACATAAACATAACTTATAAATATCAACGTAAACATATAATATGCCAAACTTGATGGTAATATCAAACTAAACTTACTTCGGCAGCATTTCCCTGCGGTCTCCAACGTACACTACTTGAACGCGATGACATCCACCACGATAAAGTATGCACCCGGAGAACGAAAGGAAATGTATCAATCTGAACTTTCATCAAGTATGTAACATTAGAATCAATGAATAACTATTTTAACTGAATTAAGAAAAAGTTTTTTCCCAAACTGTCCAACTTTGGACAATTCAAGATCCAACACAATGAGCGGTACATTAAGCACATACACGTACGCTCATTAGTATTGCATCTCAAACGGGAAACTAAGGCTTTACTAATTATTGTGGGCATATTCTCGAATCAAATAAATTTTCAAGAAAATACATTAAAACTCCAATGAAACTTCAATGACAGCCAAAACGTACCTTCTGAGAGACACGTCTAGTTGTTATTGTGCAAAGACAGCAGAGAAGTGAAGAAAGCAGAGGCAGTAGCACTATGCAACGGAGTCAAAGACACTTGTACACCTGCCAACTACAAACTCCAATGAGTTAAGCATTCTAGAATTTAGAGAATTCTGTAAATAGTCATTGAAACTTCAATAGGCAAAATACAAGACAGCAAAGCTGAAGAGATCTACACAACTTAATGGTATGGTTGATTAATGGTGACACACTTGTAAGATGTAACTAAATTTCTGAGTAACTGAATGAAACTCACCAGGAACCCTATGACTACTCCTCAAATCAGATCCACAATCCAGGAAAATAACACCTGTCAATTTCTTGTTCTGCAAATAGAGTAAGAAAGTTGGTCAGCGGCAATGATTGGTAGAAATGCTAAATGTTAGAAATGCTTAAAAATGACTTAAAATTAATAGAGAAAAGGCACAAATTCAAGTTCTCATCAAACCAAGTCTAGTTTCACCTACCTATGCATTCTAAGAAAATGAATAAGCAACCCCTTTAGTTCCTTCAAATAAATAGTTTCTCAGATTTTTCATCAAACACGTAGTATGCAAGCATCCAAAATATGGCGGAAGCAACTCAACAACCCTTCCCCAGCCTTACAAATGTATATGGCAGCAAGCAATTGATTCACACATAGGATCATACAATATACATTAGACATAAGCAATACTTAAAAGTTACAACAACAAAAAAAAAATGTAAAAAAACGTTTTTTCAGCACAAAAAAATGCGTTTAACAGAAACCCTAAAATGAAGAAAGGGAAATAGTTACATGACGCTGGTAGAGATCTTAGGCCAGAAGTTGTGAACCAAGTTGTTAAGATAGAGAGAGTGTGAAAAACCTGAAAGAGTAAGGAAACAAAGATGGATTTCTGAAATAGTTCAACTTCGCACGCGTGCGTTTCTATAGACGAGGGGGCGAGACAAAACCAGAGAGAGAAAGAACTGGCAGTTCCGGGTGGGGCCGAGAAACTTTGAATCGAGTGAGAAGCAGCAGCAAAAGATGAAGGTGGCTATTAAAATGAAATGAGGAAGGAGCATCAGAGATAGCAAGGGAGCATCAAACAAGGAAGGAGCAGCAGTGAGAGAGATGGGGAAGCAGTGACAATTGGAATGGAAGACTACGGCGCGAAGAGATGGAGGGGGAATGAAAATAGAAATTAAACTTAGTTTTTACACATCGGTTTAAAATAACCGATGTGGGTAGTGAATTACACATCGGTTTACTAGAAAACCGATGTAGAAACTTATTAAAATTTAATTTTTTTTATTTAATACATCGGTCAAAAGAAAACCGATGTGTAATATTACGTCTGATTAAAAAAATTTATTTTTGTTTCCCTTTTTCACATCGGTTATTTAAAACCGATGTCTAATATTATTTCTGAATTTTTTTTTTGTTTCACTTTTCCACATCGGTTTTCTATTAAACCGATGTTTAATATTTTTACCACATCGGTTTTAAGGTAACCGATGTGTAAATATTTCAGTTTAATTTCAAAAATGCCACCGCTTCTTATTTCACGTCGGTTTTATTAAAATCGATGTTAAAAACCTGATGTTAAATGTATATTTTGCACTAGTGAGATGTGCGTGTACTGCCAATTGAATTGTGGATATTAATGAGCTAATTACACCTAGTAGCCCTTAAATATAATTGTGGGTTTCCCTTTCTAGTCTTGGACTAGCAATTTTTTGTTAGGAGTTGAGCTACTTAGTCTGAATTATGATCTTTTCTGTGCAGCTAGGCAACTAAAAACATAGTCCTCAATTAAGGACATCTTCCTCTAATTTACGGCCACCATCTCAGATTCTGACAATGGAGAGAGTAGAGGAAGGAACGCAAATTTTTAGTAAAGGCAATGATCATGACTACTATTCTCATGCACATGTTCTGTGTTGGCCAGCCACCCACGTGGCATCAGTATAAGCTTTGTCATTGCTTGGCGTAGCCACAACAAGCTACTCCTATTCTTTTACCAACTATTAATCCTCATTCCGTGCTTGAACTCCCGCTTTGTGGTTAAAATGAGAGTGCTATTCATACATTCCGTTGCTATAAACAAAAGGTGTTGTTAAGTTACATCATTCATTAAAGTGGTGTAGTGGTGCACCACCCACATGTCATATTATATGCTAATTTTTTCCTGAACGGATTATTGAAAGAGTGTTTGACTTGTCAACTAACCAATCATAATGTAATATATGGATGATGCATCACTGCACAATTTTAATAGGTGATACACCATAACCTTCACCTAAACAAAACCACTTCCAAGAGCATAACTAATTCGGAAAGACTTCATATTTGGATGGAAACATGAGGCTTTTTTTTGGAAGGAAAACATGAGGCATTTTTATGTACTGACCATTGTATTGTATTTACTAATTAATAAGAACTTTAAATTTTATGAAGGATTTTTTTTTTTTACAATATTTTATGAAGGATTTAGTTACTCCAAAATGAGTTCAAAGAGTTCTACATAGTTGAAACACGATTAAAAAAAAATTGTTTATAATCAAATTAAAGAGTGAAAAACCTATGATCAGAGTGCAACCTAGTCGCTAGCCAAAATTAAAGTACAGCCCGGTCTAGGAGCCCGTTAGCTGTTTCTATAGCCCAAAGGCCTTGAAATCTTGTTACTGAACTATGGACTGATTCATTGATTCATGTGGCTTTATTAGAAAATTTGGGGTCACATATGTAATGTTTAAATGTATTAGGATCATCATTTTAATTAGCTAAATTAAAATGACCAAATTCAAGTATGGTTTATGATTAAGGATATAATTGTCGTGAAAAATAGTGTAGATACCTAAAGTCTTATTTCTTTTGTTATGATGATCTAAAATAGAAATATGAAAAGTCTAAGAGTCGTAACTCTTCATGAAAGGGCATTGACTCATTATAAAAGGTTATGGTCCCCGAGTCATATGCAATTAGTTTTCTTTTCTAACATCCCATCATTAGAAATGAGAGACTCTATATGGTTTAAGAGGAATTGTGTATGCTTGACTTGGAAGACCAAGAACCACAAGTTTCTCCATCATTTTCCATGAATTCGGGTACGCTTCCGTTATTGTCTTTTATTCTATATTCTTGATGATTGAATATGACTTGTCTTGATTTGATGATGGTTTTTATCTAAGTATCTCCCATAAAGTTTTAGAGCAAGTGGTATCAGAGCCACAAGTCTATGTTTAATCATTTAGATTTTTTGTGTTTTGTGTTGTGATTGATTGAATGTTCTTAATTCGATGATTTAAATTGTGAAAATGTCAAATTTAAGAACAAATTTGGATTCAATTTTATTGAAGATGGATATTATTGAATATTGAATTCATGTCTTATCCATACTAAATTATTAGGAATTCATGGATTGAATTTTGATTTATGATATCAAATCATATTCGTTGATTTAAAGTATTATGTTATTCTATGAATTTTGTTTTCTAAGTTGAGTAGCAATTGAAAGTTTAGATTAGTATGAAATTCGGTCATTATTTTCATCATGAATGCTGGGTATGATGGACTGCTGTATTTGTATTCAAATGAATTGGTTGCTAATTGTGTCTAGTGAAGGGTACGGTGTTCTTATTCATCATGAGTTTTGATCATGAAACTTTTGGCCATGTTTAAATATTTAATTGCCAATTTGGATAATTAACTATTTCTGTGGTGTAACGGTTGCTACACTGTGTTTCACTGTTATGTACCGTTTGGACCGGTTGGATCCCCACTTTCGAATTTTTTATTTGATTATGAAACGATTTGTTTAAATTTTAGATATTAACTTTCGCAAATTACGAACACTATTGGGTCTGTGGCTCGGTGGTCTGTACGGTTGCGTCCCTTCAAGAGGGTACTGTGTTCGATTCCCATCATTGCATTCAGAGTTATGTTTTGTTGACTTCGTTTTTCTGGAAAATCAGAAAATATAACAAAAGCAGGGAAGATGGAATTGGAACCACAGACCATCCGGTAATAATGTAAAATGGCTGGCCACGAGGCTATCATTGTTAGTGTGTATGTAAAACCATGCGAGTATTAATCGGCTCCAAGGAAGGTTAATATTTGGCCGGATTATATGCATACCTGTGATGGTAAACATGTGATGAAGGGCTTATTATTTGACATGCATTATTGTCAATGTTTGATCATTACAACAAGAGTACCACTAGAAGTTAATATTACTGTCCAAAGACTTGATATTAATGTTGCACTAGGTATCTTGAGATGGGGTATGTCATTATTTGAATTTGTTAATGATCGAACTTTGGTTATGATGTGAGTATATTTATGTTATTTATTTTGTTCTCTTCTCAACTACTATTGCTACTATATTTGCTAACCTAAATTCGGTTTCGGTCCTTAATGGTATCAACTTTAAGGACTGGAAAGAGAACATCTTAATTGTTCTTGGCTGCATGGATCTTGACCTTGTCCTAAGGATGGAGCAACCCTCTTCTCCTACGGACTCAAGTACCTCTGATGAGAGGAAAGATTATGAGAAGTCGGACCGCTCCAATCGCATGAGTCTATTAATCATTAAGCACATCATTCCAGAGGTATTTAGGGGTCATATATCCAATGGGATAACAAGTGCCAAAGAATTCCTTTTCAAAATTGAGAAATGCTTTACCAAAAGCGATAAGGCAGAAACAAGCACATTCTTTCAAAGCTTGATTTCTATGAAGTACAACGACAAAGGAAACATAATGGAGTACATTATGAAAATATCTAATATTGCTTCCAAGCTTAAGGATCTAAAGCTCAATTTGTCTGAGGATTTACTCGTGCATATGGTTTTGGTTTCTCTTCCTGCACAATTCAGTCAATTTAAGATCGGTTACAACCGTCAGAAGGAGAAATGGTCTCTTAACGAGCTCATTTCAAATTGTGTGCAAGAGGAAGAGAGGATGAAGCAAGAAAGAATAGAAAATACTCACTTAGCAAGTACCTCTATTGACAAGGGTAAAAATAAAGGTGCTAATATTGAAGTTGCTAAGGGTCCAACGCAAAAGAAGTAAAATGAGGGTGAAGAAAGTTGCTTCTTATATGGCATGAGTGGACATGACAAGAAGGGATGTACCAAGTACCACACCTGGCGTGCAAAGAATGGTATATTCCTTACTTTGGTCTGTTCTAAGGTAAATTTAGCTTCAGTACCTAAAAATACTTGATGGTTAAATTTTGGTGCTACTACTAACATCAGTGTTTCAATATAGAGTTGCCCAAGTTATCGAAGGCCAAATGATGCTTAAAGATGGATTTATGTAGGAGTTGGCATATCGATAAAAGTAGAGGCAAATATGACAATTTAGATTGTTGTTAAGTACTGGTTATTATTTGGATTAATGGATACTTTTGATGTACCGTCGTTTAGACGGAATTTGGTTTCTGTTTCTTGGATTGGGCAAATTTGGTTATCATTGTTCGTCTGGAAGCAATCACTCCAATTTATCTATTAATTCAAATGTTGTTGGAACTAGTACTATTATTGTGGATGACAATCTATATTTGCATAATATTGTAAGAACCCTTGAATGTGGAATCACAAGGTACTAAGCATAGAGTTGAGAGTGCAAATTCAAGAGCATCAAGTGCCTCGGTTACATCTCAAGAAATAGAGTGGAGTAACATATGTCATAAGGAATCCAAGATTCCATTGACTTTAAAGACTTTGATGTATCTGTTGAATGCATTAAGGACAGACAGACCAAACAAAGAAATTAGGTGCTTAGCCACTTTCATGTATGGGGATGTTCAACTGAGGCAAGGCCTTATAGGCCACATTAAAGTTAATTGGAGTCTCAAACAGTGAGCAACTACTTTATTGGCTATTCTAAACAATCCAAGGGGCTATAAGTTTTATGGTCCCAAATTAAAGACAATTTTTGAGACAAGTACTGCCACATTCTTTGAGGATATTGAGTTTGGGGGAGAAATAAGGTTAGAAACTTTATCTTTGAGGAAGAATCGGTTTCAATTCCAGAATCGATTCATACAGTTGCTTCTGATGAAGCAAGTCCGGAACTTCTCCAAGATATTGTTGTTCAAACTTGGTGAGTGTGATTTCACCTAATATTTCCTTGACATTTTTGCATGCATTTTCATATAGTTTAGGTGTATTTTATTTTATTATTTGATAATTTTTACCTTGGAACGGGTAAGGTGGTTTTGTGGTGTTGTTGTGCAAGAATTGAGGATTAAAATGCTCAAGATCAACCATGATGGAGCTTGCATGAAGATGGGGCTTGAAAAGCAAGAAAATGAGCAGAGTCCATCACGGCCTAGCCGTGACAGCCATCACGGCCATGATCGAGTAGAGCTGAAAAGAAAGAATGGAAAAGTCGGAGCTGATCACGGCCGAGCCGTGATGCCCATCACGGCCGTGACATACCAACTGAACCAGACCCTCACAGGCAGAACTGATCACGGCCTAGCCGTGATGGTGGTCACAGCCATGACAGACCAACCAGCGAAGCAACCTCCAAGGCAGAACCCATCACGGCCTGTCCGTGATGGCCATCACGGCCGTGACGCGTGATATATGGATCTTTAGAAACTGATTTGATCTGAAATTGTGATTGCTTGGGATTCAAGTTACCCTAGTCAATAAATAGAGCACTTAGGCTCGAAAATAGGGGACACTAGGAGACTTGGATTGCTACCTTAGGCAAAATTAGGATTTTCTCTTCTTCTTCTTCTTCTTCTTCTCCTCTCTTAGGTTTTCTTTTATGTTATTGTTAATCAAGCTTGTTATGATAATGGCAATGCTTGAGTAGTAGTCTTATTTCTAGGGATTGGGGCTATGCCCAAGATTTGTTTATGGTGACGAATTGATGTTTTCCCTTTGTTAATTTCGATTTCACTTTCAATTTGGTTTCTATCGCATGAATTACTTGTGAATCTGGTGCGCACTTATTTGCATGTCATAGATACTCTAAGGAGGAACCTAGCGGTGAACTTAGGTATTGGATCTATAGGAATCAAACTTGGGACTTAAATCACGAGAGTTAGAAGCGGTCCTTCAAGGGTTCACGAATTGTCACAAAGCTTAAAGGGTTCAATCTAAATTCAATTAGCACGAGAGTAGGGGTTGGTTTAATTAGGCACGATTTTTGTAACCCGAGAGAGAGCATTAACTTATTTAGGATAAATTCGCCTTCAAAGCAATTTTGATAATTAACAAGGGGTAGTCAATTTGGTAACATGAACAATCTTGTTGGTAACCCAATTCCTAGGAATCTCTTTAGATTTGAAAAACCCCTAATTGATTTACTTTCTTATTTCAATTGATTGCGTTCTTAAATATCTGATTTTCTAAGTTATTTCTTATTACAAAAATCAAATCTTTTCAAAATCCTTTTTTATATAGTCCAGTTTAATTGATTTAACAATTAATTGTTATTTGAGATCACGGTCTCTGTGGGATCGATCGTTTTATTACTTGACGACGAATCCGGTACACTTGCCGGAATCCACGCCCCATCAAGTTTTTGGCGTCGTTGCCGGAGACTGTGCTTTCTTGAATCTCAATTTAATTTTTAAATTGATTTTTCTGGACCTTTTATTTATTTATTTTTTAAATTTTCTCTTTTTTTCATTTATTTCTTTTCCTTTTTTTAGTATCTATATCTCTCTTATATATATTTTCCTCTTTTATGCAAAGATCCATAAGTCTTGGAAACCTTATTGAAGTCGACCCCGAAATCGAAAGGACCTTTCATAGACGTAGGAGACTACAAAGAGAGAGAGAGAGGTTGATTCCAACTCCACTCATGGTGAATCTACCGGATACCAAACTACTGAAGGACCACGCAGCCCCAAATGCTAGGGGTTTGCGAACTGGAATTGCTAGGCCAAAAATCGAGGCGGAGAACTACACTATACCGCCTATGCTAATTAGCATGATTAGGCAACATCAATTCGGAGGATTACCCTCGGAGGACCCGACTGATCATGTGGAGACATTCTTGGAGTTCACCGATGCAATTAGAATTCATGGTGCCCTGATTGATGTTATACACTTGAGGTTATTCCCCTCCTCTCTTACTGGAAAGGCAAAAGCTTGGCTGAAGCAAGTGCCCGCTAATACCTTGTCGACTTGGGACCAACTGGAGCAGGCATTCTTGGAGAAATTCTCCCCTTCATCCAAGACTGCTTACCTACGAACCCAGATCACCGGCTTCTTCCAAAAGGATAGAGAATGCTTATCCGAAGCTTGGGATCGCTACAAGGGATTGCTAGAGTCTTGCCCACATAATGGACTCGAGAGGTGGGTGTTAGTGCATACCTTCTACAATGGATTGGATTACTCTTCGAAGGTGTCACTTGACAACGCAGCTGGTGGAGTCTTTATGAATAGACCTTTGACTGAAGCATTCAATATTATTGAAAACGTAGCCACCAACTACCACCAATGGGGCTCGGAAAGAGGTAATAACCCGAAAAAGCTTTCGGGGGGTAAGTTTGAAATGAATAGCACTGATCTAATTATGTCTAAATTTGACTCATTGAATAAACGCTTTGATCAGCTTGAAAAGGCTAATGTGAGTTCAATAGGTGCTACTAATATTGTTTGTGAGATTTGTGGAATGCAGGGACATGACATAATGGAGTGGCCACGTGGTATTGCTCCTGGATCCGGTGCTTCGAGGGAACAAGTGAACTCCTGTCACAATTTCTATGACACGAACCCGAAGCTACCAAATTATGCTCCCCCAAATCCCTACAACCAAAGGAAGAATAGCCCTTACCTCTCCTACGGGAACTACAACAACACGTTGAACCACGAATTCCCGGAAGGTCAAGGTAATAGGAAATCCGCATTGGGGTATCCTCAGGTACAAAAGTCTAAACTTGAGTCTCTCTTGGAAAACTTTGTTGAAATTCAAACAAAGCAAAATGAAGAGCTTAGGCAACAAGGCATGGCAGTTAATGAGGCAATAAAACAGTTAGCATCTAAGGTAGATAACTTAGCCATCCATAATAAGATGTTAGAAACTCAGATTGCCCAACAAGCTAGTACATATACCAGAACTAAGGGTACGTTCCCAGGGCAACCTGAAGTTAATCCCAATGAGCATTGTAATGCTATATATTTAAGGGATGATAAGCTTGGGGTAATTGAAAAGGATGTGGAATGTGAGGAGGACAAGAGTGAACATGAAGAGATAGAGCCAAAGTATGTCCCTCCACCACCGTACCAACCCCCAATACCTTTCCCACAAAGGTTGGTCAAGAAAAAGCAAGTAGAAATAGAAACTAAGAGCTTAATTGAGGAGCATAATGCCATGATAAAAACTAATATGCCTCCTAAACTAAAAGATCCAAGAAGTTTCTCTATTGCTTGCTCAATTGGAGAATTAAAAATAGACCAAGCCTTATGTGACTTAGGGGCTAGTGCGAGTTTGATGCCGCTTACTATCTTCGAGAGGTTAGGAACCAAGAAATTGAGTACATCCAAATTCTCTTTACAATTTGCGGATGGCTCAACTAAAACTCCTCTAGGCATACTAGAGAATGTTCCCATAAAGGTAGGGAAATTTTTCATTCCTACCGATTTCATGGTGTTGGATATGAACGGGAATTCTAAATTCCCTATCATACTTGGAAGGCCATTCTTGGCCACAGCTGGAGCAATAATAGATGTAAAGAATGGCAAGCTCTCTCTGAATGTAGAGGAAGGTAGGGTAGATTTTGATTTGACTAACTCATATAACAACCCTCCTTTTGAGAGTCATGTGTGCAGGATCGAGATAATGCCTCCAGAGGTGAAGGAAGAGCCTAATATGGAAGCAACTCCCAAACCTTGCATGACGAATGATGCACCAAATAGTGATGAAATGGGAGTTGCTCATCGTGTGGAGTTAGAACTTCCACCGGGAGGAAGTAAGGCCATGAAACTTAGAGTAATTAAAAAGAGCAAAGTGAAAGCGCAATTGGCCATATGAACAAAATAGGCTCTTTGAAGGACTTCCTTGGAAGAAAGGTGTTCTTTCACCTCCACGCCCAGCCGACCCCGGTTGATTGAAAGAAGTATGGTCAAGCTTAAGACCGTAAATAAGCGCTTCTTGGGAGGCAACCCAAGTTTCCTTTCCCTTTTCCATTATTTTTTGAATTTTGTTTTTGAATAATTTGAGAAGATTAGAGAAGAAAGATCACTAATTGATGGCTTTGCCAAGTATTTTCAGGTTATGAAAGCAGTAAGACCAAAAAGGCAAAGAAAAATAAAGTCAGAAGTCATCACGCCCAGGCCGTGACGGTGATCACGACCGTGATTAGCTAACCAAAGAAGATCAGAAAGGATCACGGCCTAGCCGTGATATCCATCACGGGCGTGATGAGAAGGACCCTGAAGATTAGAATGTATCACGACCTAGCCGTGATGAGCGTCACGGCCGTGACACATTTTCCAGTATCTCTTTGACTGGCATGTGAGCCAGCACCCTCTACCACCTCGGTGAGTTGTTCCATTTTTCTCCTCTCTCCGACTTGATTATTTACATTGAGGACAATGTAAGTTTTTAAGCTTGGGGTATGGGTATTTTTGCAATTTTTTGCATTTTTCATGTTGCATTCATATAGGCATAGTTTAGCATGATCACATGATTAGATTGCCCTTTGCTTAGAGTATGCATCCATTTGTGAGAACTTAGTGCCAAATGAATTGAGACAGTGAATTTTTGAACCCAATTTTTGTATTCTTGTGATAAGGCTAAAAATAAAAATGCTTGAGATGAACTTCTGATAGTTGATAATTAGCATGTGGTTCCTTAGATTTGTGTTTCTCATTGATTTTAAACTACTAAATGTGAGATTTTTGAGCCTAAAAGGGGTACTCACTAAATCTACTAAATCTACCCCATTCTTTGTGATTGAGTGTTTTATTCCTCTTGGATTGTGTCCTCTAGAACTTGACTTGAAACCGTTTTGAAACTTAAAAATTTTTGAAAACATATTTGAAAATGATTGAGGCACTAGGTATCTCTCAGACCTGCGAATTAAGCGTTGATGGATTATATGCTACCCCTTAGTTGCCCAGTTTTGAGCCTAAAAGAATAAAATACTTTTCTTGGTACCTTGAAATATTTTGATGAATGATGCTTGGTATGTGACCTTTTAAAGTATTGCAAAAAAGGGTAAAAAGGTAGTTTGAAGAATAAATTGTAGGATAAAAAGTTGGAAAATATTTTTCTTAAGTTGAAAATCCCCCTTCTCAAAAAAATAAATAAAATAAAATAAACAAAAAAAATGGAGAAGGGGATGAGAAAAATAAAGTGAGAAATAAAATAAAATAAAATAAAATAAAATAAAGGGGAGAAAGAAATGTGGAAAAGTGAACTAAAGCCCAAAAAGGTATTTTAGAAGGTTGTCATGCTTTGCAATGTTTGATATTTTGTTTAGCCTTCTTGAATTTCTCTTTCTTGATTTCCCCACCGAACAATTAATCCCATGACTCCATTACAACCAAAATAAAAAGACCTCGTGATTCTTATATGTTTTCATTAATAAAGTAGAGATTTGGTTAATAGTCAAGCTTATGGTAGAATACCTTCCTTGAGGAAATTGAGCGAATTGTCATATATCCTTAAACACTTGAGTGAGGTGAGAAGAGTGCCCGAATTAGTGAGAGATATGAATTTAGGGAACCTAAGCTTCTAATTGGACTTGAAATTGATTGTCTCTTGATTACTTATTTGAATAAGCCTGTCACTTGGAATAGTTACTCGAGTTCTTGGTTCACTGTCCATACTGATTGTTTATATTTTCTGGCCTTAGTGATTGCTTGAGGACAAACAAAGTCTTAAGCTTGGGGTAGTTTGATGAGTGTGATTTCCCCTCATATTTCCTTGACATTTTTGCATGCATTTTCATATAGTTTAGGCGTATTTTATTTGATTATTTGATAATTTTTACCTCGGAACGGGTAAGGTGGTTTTGTGGTGTTGTGCAGGAATTGAGGATTAAAATGCTCAAGATCAACCATGATGGAGCTTGCATGAAGATGGGGCTTGAAAAGCAAGAAAATGAGCCAAACAGAGCCCATCACGGCCTAGCCGTGACAGCCATCACGGCCATGATCGAGTAGAGCTGAAAAGAAAGAATGGAAAAGTTAGAGCTGATCACGGCCAGGCCGTGATGCCCATCACGGTCGTGACATATCAACTGAACCAGACCCTCACAGGCAGAACTGATCACGGCCTAGTCGTGATGGTGGTCACGGCCGTGACAGACCAATCGGCGAAGCAACCTCCAAGGCAGAACCCGTCACGGCCTTGTCGTGATGGCCATCACGACCGTGACGCGTGATATATGGATCTTTAGAAACTGATTTGATCTGAAATTGTGATTGCTTGGGATTCAAGTTACCCTAGTCTATAAATAGAGCACTTAGGCTCGAAAATAGGGGAAACTAGGAGACTTGGGCTGCTACCTTAGGCAAAATTAGGATTTTCTCTTCTTCTTATTCTTATCCTCTCTTAGGTTTTCTTTTATGTTATTGTTAATCAAGCTTGCTATGATAATGGCAATGCTTGAGTAGTAGTCTTATTTCTAGGGATTGGGGCTATGCCCAAGATTTGTTTATAGTGATGAATTGATGTTTCCCTTTGTTAATTTTGATTTCGCTTTCGATTTGGTTTCTATCGCATGAATTACTTGTGAATCTGGTGCGCACTTATTTGCATGTCATAGATACTCTAAGGAGGAACCTAGCAGTGAACTTAGGTATTGGATCTATAGGAATCAAACTTGGGATTTAAATCACGAGAGTTAGAAGCGGTCCTTCGAGGGTTCACGAATTGTCACAAAGCTTAAAGGGTTCAATCTAAATTCAATTACCACGAGAGTAGGGGTTGGTTTAATTGGGCACGGTTTTTGTAACCCGAGAGGGAGCATTAACTTATTTAGGATAAATTCGCCTTCAAAGCAATTTTGATAATTAACAAGGGGTAGTCAATTTGGTAACATTGGTAACCCAATTCCTAGGAATATCTTTAGATTTAAAAAACCGCTAATTGATTTACTTTCTTATTTCAATTGATTGCGTTCTTAAATATATGATTTTCTAAGTTATTTCTTATTCCAAAAATCAAATCTTTTCAAAATCTTTTTTTTATATAGTCCAGTTTAATTGATTTAATAATTCATTGTTATTTGAGATCACGGTCTCTGTGGGATCGATCTTTTTATTACTTAACGACGAATCCGATACACTTGCCGGAATCCATGCCCCATCAAAACTCTCATTCAAGATGAGATAGTTGATCCAGGAGAACAAACTCAAGATCCTCAAGAACTAGTGCTTCAAAAGTTAGTACCTTTGCGACAATCCACTAGCGAAAGAAGAAATACTATTACGGATGGCTTCATAGTATTTTTTTAGGAACATGAGGAAAATGATGGTATGATGGAAAATGATCCAATCAGTTTCCGTCAAGTCATGCAAGATTCTAACTCAGAAAAGTGGATTGAAGCAATAAATGAGGAGTCATTCATACAAGACAATAAGGTTTGGGAACTTGTCCTATTACCAGAAGGTGTGAAACTCATTGCTTGCAAATGGATATTTAAGACCAAAGGGATTCCAAAGGTAATATGGAGAGGTATAAGGCTCGTCTTGTAGTCAAGGACTATACTCGATGTAAAGGGATTGACTATAAATAGACTTCCTCTCCGGTTTCATTGAAGGACTCTTTTAGGATAATCAGGACTCTTGTTGTACATTATGATTTGGAGCTTCATCTGATGGATGTCAAGATGATGTTTCTCAATGGCAACATTGACGAAACAATCTATATGGTGCAACCGTAAAATTTTGTGTTAGGAGACACAACATGGTTTGCAAATTGACAGAATCCATCTATGGGCTAAAATAAATATCTCGTCGGTAATGCCACAAGTTCTATCAGGTAATTCTCTCATTTGGTTTTGAGATGAATGTTGTTAGCAATCGTGTGCAACACAAATTCGGTGGGAGTAAGAATATTTTCATGTTATTGTATGTTGATGACATACTACTTGGGGCTAATGATATAGGCATGTTGCACGAAACCAATAGATTTCTATTAAGAATTTTGAGATGAAATATATTGGTGATGTCTCCTTTGTATTAGGGATCCAGATACACCGAGACCAATCTTGGAGTACTCTAGGATTGTCACAAAGGAGCAATATCAATAAAGTGCTCAAAAGATTTGGCATGCAAGACTCACAATCGTGTAATGTCCTTGGCCGCTAAGGGAGACAAATTTAGTCTCAATCGAGTGCCCAAAATAAATCTTAAGATTCGGGAGATGCGGGGATTCCTATGCATCAGTTGTAGGAAGTATAATGTATGCCCAAGTCCGTATGCATCCGGATATAGTGTACATTGTTAAGTGTTAGGCAGATATTTAAGAAATCTAGGAATAAATCGTTAGAAAGCAGTCAAACAGGTTATGATTTATTCAATAGAGAACAAAGAACTATATGCTCACATAAGGAAAATCAGATCAGTTAGAGATCACCGAGTATTCTGATTCTGATTTTGTTGGATGCTCATACAGTTGGAAATCTACATCAGGTTATGTTTATCTATGGTTATAAGGCATTCAAATTATGTGATAAGGTTGCGGAATTTTGTCATTGGGTTATGAATTTTATATTTATTGAAAGACCACTACAGTTATTTTGTGACCATAAGTTAGCAGTGACATTAAGTTCCTTATTGATGTAAAAAGAGTTCAGAGTGACAGATGTCTATAAAGCATGTTGGGACAAACTCAATAGTTGTGGATCCACTTACTAAGGTTTACCACCTAAGGTCTTTCACGAGCATATTGCTCGAATGGGTGTTGTATCACTAGACGATACATTTGTCCAGTGGGAGTTTGTATTTGGATGCTTTTCTAAGGAAGATATACTTTATGATAATTTTCTACAAAATACAGTTTTTGGTTTGGTTTTCACTCTGAGTATTGATCTCATTAAAGAATAAAGTAGGATCAGTTGAAAATCGTCATGTACAGATCACCTTCATGTGATTTTCATACTGCACATTTCATGATTAATCTATGTCATTTGGTTGTATTGATATTAGTGATCATTGATGGGTTTAGTTATGATTGATATAACGAAAACCGCTTTGATTCTATATATTGATATAACTAATGGACGGGATAAGGATATGTCCAAGGTTTATAATGGCAGATTTTGAGCTCATAAAGTCTAACACATTTGTAAGGATACATATGTGACCAGTGGGAGATTGTTAGAAAATTTTGGGTCACATATGTAATGTTTAAATGTGTTAGGGTCATTATTTTAATTAGCCAAATTAAAGTGATCTAATCCAGGTATAGTTTATGGCTAAGGACATAATTGTCATGAAAAATATTGTGTAGATACCTAAAGTCTTATTTCTATTTTTATGATGGGCTAAAATAGAAATAGGAAAAGTCTAAGAATCGTGACTTTCATGAAAGGGCATAGACTCATTATAAAAGGTTATGGTCCCCAAGTCATATGCAATTAGTTTTCTTTTCTAACATCCCATCATTAGAAAAGAGAGACTCTATATGGTTTAAGAGGAATTGTGCATGCTTGACTTGAAAGACCAAAAACCACAAGTTTCTCCATCATTTTCCATGAATTCGGGTACGCTTCCGCTATTCTCTTTCATTCTATATTATTGATGATTGAACATGACTTGTCTTGATTTGATGATAGTTTTCATCTAAGTATCTCCCATAAAATTTTCCAACAAATTATTGATGCAAAAATTAGATTCATAAATATGAATCATCTAAAGTTTACTACATATTGTCATATTCGGTCTTAAATTATTTAGCGATCCACAAATCATGACCCACATATCCTACTCTAGTAGTAAAGGAAAAAGTAAAATTAAAGTCGCTTTTTTTTTTTGGTGAGGATAATCAAAGTTTCCTTTAGCATGAGTAAATATACTCAATCGTTGGTAATAAAAGTTAAGTTGTGATACTGAATAATTTTTTTCGAGTTTTAATTGACATGATTGGATTTTGAAATATGTTTAACTCTAATTCAAAAGTTAGCTTATAAATGAAAGGTTGTCCACGTTGTTATAAAATAGTCCTTTATTCATATACTCAATCAATGTGCAACTTTTATATTTAACACACTTCATCACACTCAACACTAGATATCAAGACCGTGAAATTTATAGATATAATGAACATATGTGGGTAATCCCACATCGTGTTTAGGCTCTGGATTTGATATTATGTTAGAATAATGAAGTCTAACTCCATTCCAAAAATCAATTCAGGAAGAAAGGATTGTCCAAATTATTATAAAATGATTCAATTTACTTATATTCTCAACCAATATGAGACTTTGATACTTAACAAAACGAGGCAACGTCTCCGGAGTCAAATTTTCGTGTACAAGATAGAAAATTGATCGGCAAATATTTTTATAACATAGCCCTCGACTTTTTTAGACAATATACACAATTAATGAGATGAAAGGGAAAAAAAAAAGGAATACTAAATTATATGTAAAACATTGGAAAAAAATTGTATTATAATTTAAAGGATTTAACTTTTATGTACAATCAATGTGAATTTTTTTTCAATCATAAATTATCATGTCATTGAAATGCTACACTCTTATAGTAATTATATATATTTTTCCTATAAGTTTATAATAATTATATCTTAAAAGTCATACATAAGAAAATTTGTAATCGATTAACAATATAAAAAAATTTACACCAACACTACAAGAATTTTTAAGTTTTGCTACTAATACTAATTTTAGCTATCAATTAAATTAATATCTAATCTTAAACTAATTAACTATTCATTAACTACCATTCATTTTTTATAATTTATCCTACTAATATATCCACTATCATTCAAATTTATAATTTACCTTAATTTCCAAAATCATTATACTTCTACCATTTTTCTCTCTCATTGTGTAACATACTCTATCTCTCGTGAAGCTTCTACCAAATGACTAAGTGCCGGTTTGGTTTTCGGTTGCAAACTGTATTTTGGGGTCAAAATTCCGTTTGTATTGGTTAAAATCAAGTTTGAGTATTATTTATATGTTTGTTTATAAAACTCCATTAGAAATAATTGATTCCTGGTAGGTTAAAATTGAGTTTTGTGGAAGCAAAAATTTCTAGTTTTTTCGTTGAAAATAATTGTTTCTAAATGTAGGACCCACCAAATTCTACATATTTACAATTCAAAGATGATTTTACTTTATTATCCAAATAAAATCAATTCTTCTAAATCCATTTTTAAAATATTATTATCAAATACAATCAATTTTTTTAATCTGATTCTTTCAAAATCAATTCTTCCAAAATCTGATTCTTCCAAAATCAATTCTTCCAAAATCTAAAACAAATTGATCCTAAATTGAAAACGCACACTCTCTCCACTTCAAAAATGATTTTATTTTATTATCCAAATAAAATCAATTCTTCTCGATCCAATTTTAAAATATTATTACCAAATACAATTAATTTTTTTAATCTAATTCTTACAAAATCAATCCTTTCCAAATCTGATTATTGCGGAATCAATTCTTTCATGATCTAAAACAGATTGATGGTAAATTGAAAACGCACGCTCTCTCCACTTCCCCGCTACTATTGCTGCTTAGGACATCTACTTCATTTTCTCTCTCATTCTCTTTCTCTATCTCATTCTTCTTCTTCCTCCTCTTCCAGATCAATCAAATGCTCCACCACGTGCGTATGCGGTGGCGGCAGATCCGTGAGTTCTCTCATGGCAGAAGGAGGAGATGAGTCGTGCGCGGCGGCGTCTGGGAAGAACGCACGTCGCGCAGAGAAGGTCGTGTTTTGTAGTTGACGGCGGCAGAGAAGGAGGAAAGCATGGCGGCAGAGAGAGAGCACGCCGCATTTCGCAGCCGCACGACGGTAGGACTACTCCCCTGTTTCTTTCTTCTGTACTCAGATGCCTTATTTTCCTTCATATTTTTTCTTCTCTCTTATTGCACATTTCTTAATGTGCACACCAAGTGCTTGATAAAACACTACAAAGGATATGATAAAAGACCAAGTAGTTTGATTTCATTGGTTGCTTTTTGCTTGAAATGATGAAGGGTTTAGGAGCTACGTGGCTCAAGTTGGAGGATTAGAATTAAATAAAGTTGAATTCCTCCCAATCATCTATGTTAGAGTTGTTTAGTTTAGTAGCATGAATAATACAATAGTAGCATAAATAGGTGTGATTCTATGCTAACACATATTTGGCTTCTAAATCATGTCCTTATGTGTAATTTTTATTAATTTCTTTTTTCAAATTTTGATTTGGAAATTTAGGTCGAGGAAGTTTTAATTTTATTGTATTATTAATTACTATTGTGTTTTTGTATGGAAGATTGATGGGAGACTCTACAATCTTAAGAAAGATGTTTCAGTACAAGAATCTAAGCATATAGAAAAACACTTGTTGAGGTTAGTCTCCAACCTAATTTATTTGTGTTATATTGGAATTTGCAAGTATTTTAGCTTTAAAATACACACACAACAAGGTTTTTAGAGCAATTCAATTACAAGTTAGAAGAATTGAAGAAAGATATTGGGCTGATTTGATGAATGTTTTGAATCATTATTATTTGGAATATTTGAAATAGAATAGGCAACGATTGAACTAGCATATTTACCTTGATTTTCTATATGTTTTGTTAGATAATTTTACTGCGCTTTGGTCCGTCCAAGTAAGTACTGATTTTATGGATGCATAGAGATTGTAATTTTGTGATTTTAGATAAATAAGCATAGTCTATCTCTTCAATTATAAATTTCTGAAGCAAATAATTTAGATCTCTTTTCTCTATATTTACAATTTACAAATGACGTCATGGTTGTCATCTTTGCATATATTGAATATCTATTTGATTTTTTTACTTGAACAGGTTACAACAGCCTTGAGGAAAGAAGGTTTAGAATCATCAAATCTAATCCTTGGAATTGATTTCACAAAGAGCGATGAATGGACTTGTAAGTGGTAGTACATGAACAAAATTCCATGCTTTGGTTTTGGCAAGACATTGGCTCCCTTTGATGATGACAACTTGATTCCATGCTTTGGTTTTGGTGATGGTAAGGCCTAATCCTCAAATCTTGTTAGGATACTTACATTTGTTTAATTTGAAGGTTAAAGTGTTAACACTAAAGATGATGGAGAACTCAGTCCTTTGATAGTTCCTATGCTTAAACCACGGATGGACCAATCCTCTACTGTTCTAGGAGTTCCAGTTCAATCTGAGAACCCTGATAATTGGAGTATCAGAATGGAGGTTAATCTTGTTCTTTTTAAAAGTCTCATAATTTTTTCTAGTTTCCTATGTAATAATGTTATATTGCAATTTTCATCTTTAAGGTTTTGAAGTGCTTGAACCAGCTTGTTCAGAATTTTTCAAACCTCATTAAGAATGAATTTGAGGGTATGTTTGTTCCCATTGTTGAGTTTCTAAGCTTTTATTATTAGTTCTATAATTTAAGTTTTGTTTAACAACATGATTTTCATTGTAGTTATATTGGGACCATTGTGGAATACACTTGTCTCCTCTCCCGGAGTATATGAGCAAACATCTATTGAAGGAATAGAAGATTCATATGAGGGAAGATAAGATTCTAATGGTGTAGAGAAAAGCCTTGACTCATTTGTTAGCCAGGTGATGACAACAGAAGTTTGTTATGCTTACTCTGTTAATTAATTGATAATGCAAATGATATTCCACTGTTGGAGACATTGTCTATAACAAGTGATTTATTCATTCTTCTTTTGAATATCTTTTTATTTTTTATTCATTAGTGAGAAAAGGAGCCTGTGTTTGATCTATTAAAAAAAGAGTCATTTGAGAAACAAACTCATGTCTTTATCTTGAAGTCTTTGACCTTGGCTAGCTGAATATTTCTTTTTGCCAATGAGATTTCACCCTTTGGACTTGTAAACCCCATAAAATTTATTAGTTTCAAATGCTCTAGTTCTGTACATTGATATCAAGCATGATTCTGACCTTTCGGTCACATAACTTGTAGGATCAATCTGCATACCAATATGTGAAAAAAACAATAAAATATTACATAGCTTAATTAAAACCTGCATTCTATTATTGAAAAAAGTGCAATCTATCACTTACTGCTTGCCTTTTCTTGATTTATAGGTGTCAATGATGGCAAGAAAAAAGGGGCAAAAGCAAAGACTGGTTAAGGAGCTTAATGCATTTAACAATCACTAGAAATATACAATTTTTAGTTCGGATTTAGTAATTATACTTTATTTCTTGTTTTGAACTGTTTGTAAAAGACTTATGAATTGGCAATTGATTGTTTGTTCCTTGTTTTGTAGACTTGGAATTAGTATTTATACTATATTTCTTGTTTTGAACTGTTTGTAATATACCTATGAATTGACAATGGATTGTTTTGAACTTATTTTATAAACTTGTTTAAATTATAATTAGCTATGTACTATACTATGAATTGACTAGGGAAGAATATGAAATTAGCTGCAAGTTACCTAAGTAATAGCTTTGGGAATACAAAACTTAGATTAACCCTTAACTACGAATTAACAACAAATTAGCTAGCAAAGTACTAAGATATTAGCTATACATTTACTACGATATTGACAATATCCTAACTATGTAGCTAGGAAAAAAACAATTTTGAACAACTTATTACTATAGATTAGCTAAAAAATAGCTAGGACTTTTTAACATCGACTATGAATTAGCTAGGAATAATTTTTCTATCTAATTTGTCACTCAATTAATGCTACATTGTTTTTGTAGTATTGTTCTAGCTAATCTATAGCTAAACTTATTTGCTAGAAATTAGTTACGAATTAGCTATTAAATTTATCGTAACTAATCACATAATTTCTTGTAGTGTAACAATGTTTGATAATTTTTTTTTTGTACAATATTAAACTCTAACTTGAATTTAAAATCTATCTATTATTTTTTAGTTTTCAGTGTAAAGTTTTTTTTTTTTTGTTTACAAGAAAAACATTTTTCAGTGTAAAGTTTAATATCGATACATTGTTATTCCATAAAAAAATAAAATAATATATTATTAGTGTAATAGTTTTTTGTAAATTTTGTCATTATCAATCAATGATAAATTATTTTATGTATAAGCACCTAAAAAAATTTATTGTATGTGCAACTCATAAGTTAATTATAATAAAATCAAATACTTTTAATGAATATTAATTGATAGTAAAAAAAACTACAACGAGATGCATAAATTTTTGGTTTAATTACACTTGGTCTATCAACTATATTTCATGCGTGACGTTTGTTCCTCTCTTTTTTTTTTTTTCATATTTTTTATCCGCAACTTTTCTAACGTCATAATGATAGTCCTTCCGTCATATTAATATACCATCCTCATAATTTCATAATCGTTTCATGTGACAAACGGTTTGTCGCGTGTCATCCCATGTGATATTTTTTGAAATAAAATAATAATTAATTAAATTAAATTTATTTTATTTAATTGAATACATAAAAAATTTCTGATAATGAAATCAGGTTTTCTCTTGTTCTTCTTCCCGTGACTCATGTTCCCGTCGAGATCCGACTTGTCGGAATCTCGTCGTAGAACATCAAAACAATAGTGGACAATTGGGGTTATTTTAGACTTTGGCTTGACAGAATGTAACATTCCGGTCCTACGTATCCCAATGGGAATCAAAGTCAGACGTAGTTCTAGGTTCAACCCTTGGCCATACGGTGATTTCGATCCCCTAATTTTGTATCCGATGGGTACTAGCGAGCAAGGACTCTTCAATAGTCTCTTGGTCGAGCTAGTCCTCTAATACGCTTAAGGGAGAGTTCCCGGGGTTGGTGAAAGTGTGTTTCTCTCATGGGTTCTCCTCTTTTTATAATAGGATTCCCATATCTTTTAGAGATCTGATTTATCTCCTTTTATCTCTTAAATCTCTTTTGAGATGTGATTCCTTAATTTAAGGGATATCATCTCTTTTAACCAGATAAGGTTAATTCAGATAATATCAGGATTTAATTAAGGATAATATTAATTAGGTGATCTTTAACTTATTATCCTTAACTTCCGGACTGGGCCGGGTATTCAAGCTCAGTGGCCGGGTTTCATTATTCGGCCAGTACACAAGCCCCCAAGCTTTGAGCTAGTAAAGCATGGAAGATTTCATGACATTAGCCGAGCTTAGGAACTTGGTTTCATCTTTTGGTCTTTCAGCTCGGCGAGGTGATTGGCCGAGCTTGACGCTTCAAGGTACCGAGCTCCATGTCTCGGCTTATACACAAGCCCCCAAGCCGATTGCATGGAAGCTTTTTTCGAAGGAGCCGAGGCTAGCCGAGGTGGAGGTGATCACCTGGGTTTCGTGCTGAGACCATACTTTCTCGGTTCCCGAGATGGAAAAGAGACGTTACTCTGTGTGACGCGTGGCCCTCACGGCATCATTTCCGAGGCTTGCGCTATAGTTTCGTGCTCAAATGATACGTCGAGAGCCGGAGCTCAACCAAGTGGTCGGGAGCTGGAGCTCAACCGAGCGGGGAGCTGGGAGCAGGGGCTCAAACCAGTAGTCGGGAGCCGGAGCTCAACCGCGTAGGTATCTTGGAGCTTGACCTAGTAGTCGGGAGCCGGAGCTCAACCGAGTGGTCGGGAGCCAGAGCTCAACCGAGTAGTTGGAAGCCGAAGCTCAACCCAGTAAGGAGCCTGAGCTCGAACCAGTAGTCGGGAGCTGGAGCTCAACCGAGTAGGGAGCCCGAGCTTCTCGTTTCAAGTTGCCGAGCTTCACATTTCGGCCAATTCTTAAGTTCAGCGGGCTCGGTGGGCGAGTCTAGTAATCATTTCCCTTTGATTGTTTGGGTTTGGTGATCTAGCTTTATTTCTCGTCCAATATTTTAGTTTGGTAGGCTCAACGGCCGAGTTTAACATCTCGATCAATATATAAGCTCCCCAAGCTTTGAGCTCAGAATAAGCGAAAGAGCTTTATGAAAGAAGCTGAGCATGTCCTTAGTGTTGATAAAGTACTGGATTTGCATAGATCCTCTTACTTCGGCTAATACCTTTCGGGCAGTACTCAAAGTTTAGTGGTTGAGGTTCACATCTCGGCCAGTAACATGTTCTGAACATAAAATACTTCAATCTTACCTTTGTTTAAGACAAGTTTAGAAGCTGGTAGCTGAGATTCGACTTATTAGTGATTCAGGCTCGAACCAATCTTTTGAAGAGTCAAGTTCAAACTCGGTCATTAGGAATTTACCTCGGTGCTTGTATTTCATCCTTTAATTTTTGATGCTTTCAAGATGCTTATCTTGAGAGTTTGAACTTGACTCACATTTTTCCGAATGTAGTTCGGTCTTTGAAGCTCTTGAGAGCTCTTAACATTTTCTTCGAGTAGCTCATAACCCTTTCATTTGGTGGATTTTGAAATACCCACTAACTTTGAAACTTGACCTCGAATGTCATTATTTTTCCCGATCTTGAAGGTGTGTCTCAGAATAAACTTCCCTAATATCTTCTCCAATTGTATGAGAAAATAGTTTTCATACAAGTTCTTCGAGCTGTAGGCTAAGGGATATCCATTCTCTGTAATTTCCGAGAATATCCTTCCTTTATCCCCATAAGCCCCCAAGCTCCGAGCTTGAAATAAGCGAAAGAGCTTAAATGTCAACCCGCATGTCTTAACACGCTTTTTGGTGTCGAGGACTTTAGACTATGATTCGCGGGAGCATTGCTCGGAAATTTGTTTTTTGTAGAACCAATTCTTTCTTGGGTTATCGGCTTACTTGGTCGAGCACTGCTCGGATTTTTGTGCGGAGCCAATCCTTACTTGGGATTCCGGCTTATTTGGTTGAACACTACCAGGATTTCCTTCGAATCTTGGGTCTCTAACATGCATGATCTGCTGTGGACATTATCTTGGTGCGAAGGTGTTGTGCTTGGCCTAGGATTTTTAGTGCGAGGAAGGAAGCATTGCTCGACCTCGACTTTTTTCGGTGCGTAATGTTAAGTCTCTAAAATGTTTGATATGCATTTCCCTAAGTTTTGATGAAAAATAAACATTGGTTAATGATTTAATTAACCTTCATATTGGTTGCTAACCTATCTATTGAGTGTGCAGATTAATAAAAAATAGAATCAGACGTCCAACAAAGTGAAACAAGCAGATGTCCAACAAAGTGTAACAATCAGACGTCCAACAAAGTGAAATAAACAGACGTCCAACAAAGTGTAACAAGCAGACTTCCAACACTGTAGTGTTTGTAGCGCACGTCCAAAACACAAGAGAAAGAAACTCACGTCCAAAAAGTATCAGAAGGCCGCGTCTACTAAAAACAACAGAAGGAAGCGTCTACTCAAAGTATCAGAAAAACCCGTCCAGTGAGGAATCAAAATTATTCGTCCAATGACGTGGCACTTGGAGCGCGTCCATCAAAGTATCAGAATAGTGCGTCCATCAAAATATCAGAAAAGACCAGAAAGGTCCATCCAATGACGTGGCAGATGGAGCTCTTTCATTAAGGAATCAGATGTAGCTTGTCCATTAAGGAAGCAGATGGAGCTTGTCCATTAAGGTCAGAATGTATCCGTCCACTGAAGAACAAGAGACTCGCGTCCCGAAAGAGTGGACCGAGACTCTCGTCCACTGAGTAATCGAGACTCTCGTCCCAGAAAATAATCGAGACTCTCGTCCACCGACTAACGAAGCTCCCCGTCCACTAAAGGTGACAGCAGCCCTCGTCCACTAAAGGTAACAGAAGTGCTCGTCCACTAAAGGTGACAGAAGCGCTCGTCCACTAGTCTTTGGACTTGCTGAGTCCTTAATATGGAGCTCGTCTACTAGCCCGAATGAAAACTCAAATGACTAGATAGACGTGATTATTTTCAAGATGGAAGCACTTATCTTATGATCGTGAATTCTTTAAGGATTATCAGAATCTTGGTTCAAGAACCAGAAAGAGACTTGAAGCCTTCTCTCCTACTCAGTTTCACGATTATCAAGAAAAGTCAGAAGTTACTCTCTCAAGCAACCTTGGATAATCAGAACCAAAGACCAGTTAAAGAATGCTTCCAACGTGCTTTATTCCCTAGTACCTCTGGTCCTTGCACAAAAAAAGGGAAGTGTACTCAGCAAAGTACAAAAAGCTCTCTGCTCAACTTTGATATGACTGTAGCACGATGAATAAAGCCACGATCCTTCATGTTAGAATACAACCAACGACTCTATTGCATTAATGGCTGCCCAGAACGACTCTATTGCATTAATGACTACTCAGAACGACTCTATTGCAATTAATGAAGTTCTGCTTGAAGCCAACATCTGAGAGGATGTCTCTAACGGATCCTAAATGCTTGAAGACCATAAATACAGAAGCCATTGAAGATGAAGAAAAAGAATACACATTGCATTAAAAACTCCATTACTCTGAGCATTTATTTCTTCATTCTTTTATTCTTTATTCTTTAATCATTTTGAAGTTATTACGCAGACTTTCCTGAGCCTTACATTTAAACCACTCTCTGAGTGTTAGTGAAAGATCTGACTGTGAGAAATTGTATTTATTACAAACCAAATCTCTCAAACAAACCCAAGTGAGCCTGAAGAGGCTAGGTGTGAAAACAATACTTGTCTTGAGCCTGAAGAGGCTAGGTGTGCAAATAATACTTGTCTTGAGCCTGAAGAGGCTAGGTGTGCAAATAATACTTGAGTCTGTAACCTTATTAGTTATAGTGGATAAATCTTGGTGATGCCAACGACTGGACGTAGCTCTTTGATTTGAAGAGTGAACCAGGATAAATCACCGTGTCAATCTCTCTTCCCTTAAACTCTTTAATTGCTTTAGTTTTTCTTGCATCTGTCAAGTGGTGTGTGTGCAATAGTCACCCGTCCATCCTGTATTCTTTCACTCGTCCAAAGCTAGCTTTCTGTTTGCGAAAAGATTTCAGTTTTGCTTAAATTCTGATAAACACAATTCAACCCCCCCTCTCCCCCTTCTCGTGTTTATAGTTGTCTATTTCACGTAATGCGAGGAAGCATAGCTTGACCTCGGCTTTTTGGCGTGAGGGAGCAATGCTCGACCTCGGCTTTCTGGGTTCCCATCCTTTGTTTTTGGCTAGACAATTTTAACTCTAGCCCTTTAATGGATTCTCAAGTTATTAAGCCACTATATGCCCGGCTTTTACTAGAATTGGGCCATGACGCGAGCATGAAAGTTGCGGCTGCTTATGCTTTCTGAGCCTCCTCCATTACCTGTTTTTCGAGCCACGAGCCTTCTAATAATGAAAAGTATGAAGGCGGAAGCTGCTTGAACTTTGCGCACTGAGCTTGAAAAAGCCATGGCAAAGTGTGAAGAGCAAGCTCGGCTAATTGGGCAATTGAAAACTCGAAATGTCGAGCTTCAGAAGACCCACCCCTCTCCTCAATCCGAGCTCGAAAATGAAAGGATTGACTTTCAAAGGGCTGCCAAGGCTTTAAAACTTTCTCTTGACAATCTTCAGCAGTTTCTTCTTCTAAGAAAAAGGCTAATTGCAAGCTTCAGTTCCGGTTGAAGGAAGCTATAGCCCAGATTATAAGGGAACGCGTTTCTGGGTTCTCGCACGCTAGAAAATAGATCCAACGCTTTCTTCCTGATTCCGATCTATCGAGAGTCGGTTTGGACAAGGATTTTAATAAAGATGGCATAATGGTTCCTTTGTCCGAGCTCGATGATGAGGAAGAGGAGAATAATGAAGAGCAGGTTAGAGGAGGAGAACAGAGGAACGGAAGTGGTCATGCTCGAGCCATCCTCGGTTGCTCTTTCACAAGATGAAGACACTATTGGTTCCAAGCTTGATGGAGTCTTTGCTTATGGGAATGGCCATGAGTAACTCAGCAAATTTTTAAGATATCTTGTACTCTTGGCTATGCCCTATGTACTTTTGCTTTATGAATGATAAAGAATTCATACTTATGGTTTTTAACCCAGCATTTGGATTTTGCTCGGTTAACTTTCCTAAGTTTTTACTCGCCTTTGGTGCTTGGCGTTTTAGTGTGGCCTCGTGAGTTTTTTGAGCTCGGCCCTACCGTAGTTAACTGTTTCATGTTTTTCTTGCATACCTTTTTAGGTTCGGTTTTTCGATTTTAGCTTGGTCGGCCACTTATCAGGCATTTTTGCCTCTTTAGGTTCGGCGTTTCGATGACTGCCCGGTCGATTTTAGCTCGGTCACCTTTTTAGGCTCTTGCCTCTTTAGGTCCGGCGTTTCGACGGCTGCTCGGTCGATTTTTGCTCGGTCACCTTTTTAGGATCTTGCCTCTTTAGGTGCGGCGTTTCGATGACTGCTCGGTCGATTTTAGCTCGGTCACCTTTTTAGGCTCTTGCCTCTTTAGGTCCGGCGTTTCGACGACTGCTCGGTCGATTTTAGCTCGGTCAGCCTCTTTAGGTTGTGTATACCTTTATAGGCTCGGCATTTCGACCTGGGGTCGACTTTAGCTCGATCAGCCTCTTTAGGTTGTGTATACCTTTATAGGCTCGACATTTCGATCTCGGGTCGACTTTAGCTCGGTCAATCTCTTTAGGTTGTGTATACCTTTATAGGCTCAGCATTTCAACCTGGGAGTGTTCGAAATTTTTCTTCCTCTCAGTAAAATTTTGAGATGGAGTTTTGGCTCGACCTTTCGGGGAGCCGGAGATGAACTATGAGTTTTTAAGGGAGAAAAGCTCGACCTGGTGGAAAGGGAAGCACGGAGCTTCAACCTGTTATTTTCAAGGGAGCCGGAGCTCAACCACTTTGTAGTTGCAAATTTTGTGACTCTGGGAGTGGTATCATCCGAACATCACTTTGCCCAAATATATAAATAATATGATATGATGTTACATAACACAACATTAAAGGCGTGGAGCAAAACATATCAAATCATATTAGATTTAAACTAGATTTAAAGAACGATATCACCTGAGCATTTCGCGGCCTCTGATTTAGGCATTCCCTCAAGTCCATATGGTCGAGCTCTCATAGACCGAGCTGTGCTGGCCGAGCTCTCTACGATATCTTCTTCAGCTCTCTGAGACATCTTCTTCCCTCTGAGGCCGGGCTGTGGTGGCCGAGCTTTCTAAGATACTATTCTGTCTCTCAAAGATGTTCATAGGGCAAGTGGTAAAATCACGAGTGCTCTATTTTGTCCTTAAATTTCTTATAATGCATTCAGTAGCATTGGCCTCCTCTAATGCTTCAGCAGCTGCTGCAGAAGCAAGAAGCAGTCCAGCAAGAAAACCTCAAATCGCGAACCCATTATGTGTTGAATCTTTCAACGTGCTAATGGCGTGTGCAAAAGCAGTCCAGCAAGAAAACCTCAAGCTCGCCGACGCGCTCCTCAAGCACGTGGGCATACTCGCCACATTGCAAACTAGAGCCATGAGGAAAGTAGCTTCTTACTTCGCTCAAGCTCTGGCTCGTAGGATTTATCGAATATACCCTCAGGAAACCCTCGATTCCTCTTTCTCTGAAATGCTTCACATGCATTTTTACGAGTCATGCCCTTACCTCAAACTCGCTCACTTCACCACCAACCAGGCCATTCTAGAAGCCTTCTCTGTCGCCGGAAAAGTCCACGTCATCGATTTCGGACTCAAGCAAAGGATGCAGTGGCCGGTGCTGATGCAGGCGCTCACATTGCGACCAGGCCCCCCCCCCCCCACTTTTCGGTTGACCGGATTCGGGCCCCCTCAGAACGACAAGCTTCAGCAGGTGGACTGGAAGCTCTCTCAGTTGGCCCAAGCCATTGGGGTCTAGTTCGAGTTTCGCGGCTTCGTCTGTAACAGCCTCACGGATCTCGAGATCCGACCTGGGGAAGTTGTCACGGTTAACTCGGTCTTCGAGTTTCGAGTCAGGATTTGCTTATGTCGGAGATTTATCTTGGGAGGGACACCGGGTGGCGAGGCACGAGGCGCTGGGCCAGTGGATTTGCATTCGAATCGGTTCATCTTGGTTTGAATGCTTTTAAGCAAGCTAGCATGTTGTTGGATCTTTTCGTTGGTGGGGATGGGTATAGGGTGGAGGAGAACAATGGGTGCTTCATGCTTGGGTGGCACACCAGGCCCCTCATCGCAACTTCAGCGTGGAAGCTTCCTGGGAGTGAGTGACTCGTTGTGAGTTGACTCGGTGGGTCTCGAGTTAGCAAGGAGAACTGGTTGACCTGTACAACTGTAGATTATTTGGATTAAGGTGGGGATTACATGGTTTGAATCTTTAAGGTTGAGTGAGTCAGTAACCGAGTCAGCGAGCAAGTGAGGCTGAGGATAAATAAGTACGGTGACTGATGGTAGTTGATTGAGTGATCGGGGCAAAGTTTTACGTGGTCCCACGGTGGGCGCCAAATGTTCCTGCCGAGATCCGACTTGCCGGAATCTCGCCGTAGAACGTCAAACCAAGAGTGAACAATGGGGGTTGTTTTAGACTTTGGCTTGACAGAATGTAACATTCCGGTCCTACGTATCCCAATGGAAATCAAAGCCAGACGTAGTTCTAGGTTCAACCCTTGGCCATACGGTGATCTCGATCCTCTAATTTTGTATCCGATGGGTACTAGCGAGCAAAGACTCTTCAATAGTCTCTTGGTATAGCTAGTCCTCTAATACGCTTAAAGGAGAGTTCCCGGGGTTGGTGAAAGTGTGTTTCTCTCATGGGTTATGCTCCTTTTATAATATGATTCCCATATCTTTTAGAGATCTGATTTATCTCCTTTTATCTCTTAAATCTCTTTTGAGATGTGATTCCTTAATTTAAGGGATATTATCTCTTTTAACCAGATAAGGTTATTTCAGATAATATCATGATTTAATTAAGGATAATATCAATATCTTATCCCTTAATTAGGTGATCTTTAACTTATTATCCTTAACTTTTGGATCGGGTATTCAACCTCGGTGGCCGAGTTTCATTCTTCGGCCGGTACAACTCCTTCCCTCTCCTCTGGTAATACTTTGGTTCCAGCATGCATTATCTCAATTGCTTAACTTATTTGTGTGTGACTACTGATTTGTGAGAATTCAAGTCAACTAAACTATACTTCTCGGAAGGGGGGCTGTTGTTCGATACTGACTAGTGTTGTTGTCTGTGTCTTGCACGAGGTTATAAGATGAATGATGTTGTAACGTCGTGATGCGAAATATTTAATATGGGATTTTTTTTTTTAAATGGTTATATCAAATTAAAAATATACATGTTTTAATTGGGTCTAAATATTATTTATATTGTTTCACTCTACCCATATAAATTTAAATAATAAAAATTATACAGTATTAATATATGTTGAAGAATATATATATTACGTTCAATAAAGATTATTCATACAAAAAGATTAGACAGTAAAAACAAGTACTTGAAAATATTATTTTTATATTGTTAGTGTTCTTTCCGTAAAACTTATTTGGTTTGTTTCTCCTTTTTTCTCGTATGAGTTAACCATTTTTAGAAAATTTATTTATTATCACTTTTTTTATTCTCTTTTGGAATTTATTTTATTTTTTCTCTTCTTTTCCTTGTAACAATTAACCTTTTTTTAGAAAATATATTTAACTATCATATTAGTTTTTTTTCCTTCTCTCTTGAAAACATATAGGATTTGTTTCTCCTCTTTTCCCGTATAAGTTAACATTGTTTAGAAAATATATTTATCTATCGGATTTTTTTTCTTACCACTTTAAAATCAATTTGATTTGTTTCTCCATTCTTCCCAAGCAAGTTAATTAGAAAAATAAAATAAAAAATGGATAATATACTTTTTGATATAGGATATACTATATAAAGATGTTAGTAAAAATCTGATATAGGACCTCCTACATAAAAAATGATATAAGGTAAAAACAACAAAGCATATAAGCGATATTAAATTAATGTCCAAAACTACAGTTTCCATAATAAGTTCAAAAAAATAAAAACATAAATATTGTCCATGGGATTCCAAAATGCTAAAGGTAGTTACTTAAAATATTACAATCCAAAATAAATTTCCAACCGCATCTCAGCTAGAGTTTCATCTCAGATAAATTTCCAAAATGCTTTTGTTTCATGAAAGGATGGATAAGGGTTGGAAAATAGGATAAGAAGAAAATGCAAGAAGTAAGAGAATCACATTGAATTAGTTGAAATGGGCGGTGGTATCAATAATTTTTTTGGAAACCAAAATCATTGGAAAAAATCAAATTATTAATATTATCTAATTTAATTTGTTTAATCATTTATCATTATTATTTAAAATTGATCCATTGAATATTTCCCAACCAAAACAGGAAATTCATTCATTGAACATCAATAGTTATCAACTTATCGATATCAATTATGAATTTATCAATCACCAATTATTTATCTAAAAAAAAAGTTAGTATTTATGAATAAATCTTATAAATATCAATTATTTCTCTACAAAAATTGTTAGCAATTATGAATTTATGATTTAAAATCCAATCATTAAATAGTGATACTTTTATATTTCAATTTGTGGTTTTTCTAGAGAAATTTGACTAAATATACAACTCTAACATTATAGTCAATATAAAAAAAATTAAAATCGATGGATTTCTTTTTGGAAAACTCTCACCTTATGTCATCATTGTCAATTAAAAATCACTGATTATTAATTATTAATTATGAATATCAATAAAGGTCAATTATGAATCATCATCACATCTAATAACTAATATTGATAATATTGATATCGATAAGGATATGTAATTAATTTTTTTTAATTAAACTAAATTTTATTGATATTTAACATCAATTATAAAGCAATATGATTGATACTAATTATATTGATATTGCTGATATCTATTATTATTATTATTATTATTATTATTATTATTATTATTATTATTGATTTCTACTGATATTAATGTTATTAATACTGATTGATAAACATAATTCACAAAATAGTCGGTCTTCACATATATTGTTTTCTGATCTGCAACATTCACTTTCAGTTCAATCTTGCTCTCTTTATCCAGCTTGTTTGTCCGTCAAAATTGTACCCAACCCTCCATTATGTATTATAGTTTTCTCTGTATTATACAATCCTTCAATGTTGCAAGAAAAGTTTCTTTTCCCATGCATTATAGTTTTCTCTGGATTATACAATCTTGTTTTCAAGTGCAAGTTAGTTTTCCCGTGCATTATAGTTTTCCCGTGCATTATGTAATCTAGTTTTCCCGTGCATTCTAATTTTCTTGTGCATTCTAGTTTTCACTCAAAATTAAAATATTTCATCAGTGAAAGGTCATGAACCATTGGTGTACAAAGGAAAACTTTCATACACAAATTAAAATAACAGCCGTGCTAAACAGACATGGAAAAATGACAACATACGCGACACTGCTACAGTAGCGCACTGTAGCAGCAACCTTTTTTTTTTTTAAAATTTTGACTTTTTTAAAAAAAAATTATTTCTAAAAAAACACATTCACCAAATAATGAACTGAATTCACCAGATATTTGTACATGATTCATCATATATTTGCACATACTTAACCAAAATTTATTTCTCAAAAAAACCCATTCACCAGATAATGAACTGAATTCACCAGATATTTGTACATGATTCACCAGATATTTGCACATACTTAACCAAAAAATTTATTTCTCAAAAAAACACATTCACCAGATAATGAACTGAATTCACTAGATATTTGTACATGATTCACCAGATATTTACACATACTTAACCAAAAAATTTATTTCTCAAAAAATCCTATTCACCAGATAATGAACTGAATTCACCAGATATTTATACCGGATTCACCAGATATTTGCACATAATTAACCCAAAAAATTATTTCTCAAAAAAACTCATTCACCAGATAATGAACTGAATTCACCAGATATTTGTACCCGATTCACCAGATATTTACACATACTTAATCAAAAAATTTATTTATAAAAAAAATCCATTCACCAAATAATGAACTGAATTCACCAGATATTTATACCCGATTCACCATATATTTACACATACTTAACCAAAAAACTTATTTCTCAAAAAAACCTATTCACCAGATAATGAACTGAATTCACCAGATATTTATACCGGATTCACCAGATATTTGCACATACTTAATAAAAAAATTATTTCTCAAAAAAACCCATTCACCAGATAATGAACTGAATTCACCAGATATTTGTACCCGGTTCACCAGATATTGACACATACTTAATCAAAAAATTTATTTACAAAAAAATTTAAATTTTTTTTAAAAAAAACTGTGAACAGTGCTACACAGTGCAGCTACAGTGTCGCACTGTGCGGCACTGTTCATACGGTGTACCGTATGTTGTCCGAAATTGTGTTTCTGTTTAGCATTTTTGTTAAAATAATTCTCTTACATTGAATCATATCTTTTTTACCTGTTGCTCAATCTTCTTCTTCTTACACGGAACCTCAATTTCCCAATCACTAATATTTACTAATAACAAATAAAAGGAAATTAACCATCAAATCAAACACATTGTAGGCTTGCAACATCATTATACCTCTCATCTTGTATATTATTAAAAGCATGCAAATCATTGTAGGTTCGTTTAAAGATACAATTTGACAACAATGAAAAAAGACATAAATTTTAAAGATTCTTTGCAATTTGATAATTAAAAAAGAAAAGGTCAATAGTCTAATTTTAATTATAAATTAATATCATCCCTATAAAATTTATATAAAAAAATTAAATATATTTAAATTAATTATGATCATCTTTCTAACATGGCAATCTATATAACACTCAAGTGAAATGTGAAAAGGAAGATAGGACATAGATTCTGGGGATAACACTTGTCTAAAGTTTAAGCATATTCATGTAGCATTCTTCACCCCGTATAATTTACATAGTTTGGATTTTACCAAAAGTGTTGTACAAATTGGTATTAATTGATAGTAATAATAATAAGATAATCTGAAGAAAAAAAATGGTTCCATCCCGTCCTATTCGACTCTTTACAACACTTTTGATAAAAATACAAACTTTGTAAATTATAAATTGTTTAAAAATCTTGATTACAATAGTTTGCTCTAATAATTGTTCGCATTTTTAAATTTAGTGGATAAACGTCCATAACTACAAACCAACAAAAATTTAGATCATGACAACTGCAATTACATTTTGAAGCCAACAAAAATTTAGATCGTTACAGCTGCAATTATCAATCCTCTGGTTCCTTCTTAACATGCTTCAATTGCAGTTGCTTTGTGCTAGAAGTTTGAGTTCCACAATCATCATTGACAGAAGAAACATCACCAAATTCAGACCATCTCTTTTGATTTTGATTATTTGTGGGAGTAAAATGTTTGTCATCAAGTATTAATTCCTACAAAATTGCATTAAAAAAGTATTTCAAACTGCAACATGATGGCCTATAATACAATAAAACATAAACACTTTAGTAAGTTCATAACATATACCTCGGAGTTCTCCCCCATTTGCTGAGAAAAATCATTTCTGATATTGGAGTCTCAAACTTCAATGCAACCCTACAATACCATATAAACAGAAAGCTGGATTCAATTAAAACTGATAGTTTTTACGAAAATATAATTAAACGCAAGAAATTGGGCTTGGTGGCCATGGATGTCTCTTATATCAAAATACTTCCATCCTCCCTATTCAAAATCAAAAGGAACCTAGGAATATTATGCTTATATCAAACATATCTATTCATGTAGTGAACTTAAATACTGAAAAGGTTACTTAGGTTTGCTTATAACAAATGTATCTATAAAAAAAACAATTTACTCAAGTCCATGCTGCAGGTGAAAAGACACCATGATACAGGCACCATAAAACAACATTTTAATCAAACAAAAGCTTATTGTAAGTGCTTGAATTAAACACGCCTCATAATAAAAAGTGACTTCATTTGTAAGCTAAGTTTATATTAGCAAACAAATATAAAGTGATCGGCACACTTAACATTGGATGCACATCCAAGAGGATTTCCATAGAGAAATAAAATGACTCACAATTTGAATGTGATCATGCTAGCTTCTCGTTTTCCCTATCAAACATCAGTCGATATCCCATCATGAAGTTCTCTGCAAAAGATTTTATTAGGTAGTCAGGCAAATAATACCATTGTATATTAAAAAGATACCAGCAGAAATGAGTATATTAAACATCAGTATCAATATCACTATTAAATAATATTAAAAGTCATTGTAAGTTTTGAGAAATGAGAAGTCATCAGTATTTGTTGTGAGATAATAATAATATTAAATATTTTTTTCTTGGAGATTGAATCATCAATATTGGAATTGATAACCTTTGAAACAAAATTTAATATAATTTTTATTATAATTTCGAAATTTGAATAATCCTGGCTCCACTGAAAGAAATTTTGAACATTTGAAATTTGAAATATTTTTTTAATGAAATGAGTTGTTTACAATATTAAATATCACTCCCTCCGTTCTTTTTCTATGGTAATTTTAGCTATTTGTTTTTGTCCCAAAACAATGGATCTTTTATAAACCCAATATATATTTGACAACTTTTTTTCATATATACCCTCATCATAGAATTAAATTGAAATGCCTTGAAAATATACTAAACCTTGTCTACTTAAATTCAGTCATAAATGTTGCATGTTCCAAATCAAAAGTGTCATATATTAATGCACTTGCATTTGACAAAAGTTACACATATCAATGCACCTTGTATAACAAAAGTGGCTAGTGAAGTGTGGAGTAAATGTGATTAGAATTTGTAAATAATTAATGATACTATAAATAAGGGTATTTTGGTAAAATGCAAACAAATTAATGATTTCTTAAACTGTGTGTAGAAGCCTTAAATTACCATAGAAAAAGAATGGAGGGAGTATATGAAGGAGAAAGAGTAAGAGAGAGAAAATGCATTGGAAAACACCTGTTGGAAAGAGAGAGATACATTGGAATTGAAGAGATGATAAATGTCTTAGAAGCAACTCAAAATTTGAAATCTGAAATAAAATAAAACTTTAAAATAATGTCAATAAATCTTGAATCTGATTGGTTCTTTCCATTATTAGTAATTAGTAATAGTATACCAAGCTTATTAGAGAAGTCATTGAATATAATGCTGACATGTGTCCAAACTTTCCTTCTAATGAGTTTGTAGTTGTATATTAATGTCTTGGAAGTAACTCAAAATTTGAAATCTGAAATAAAATAAAACTTTAAAATAATGTCAATAAATCTTGAATCTGATTTGTTATTTCCATTATTAGTAATAGTAAACCAAACTTATTAGAGAAGCCATTGAATATAATACTGACATGTGTCCAAACTTTCCTTTTAATGGGTTTGTAGTTGTATATTGATAAGATAAGAAGTGTGCTTCCATGACCATACTACTAGGACTTCAAAATGTGATGAACCACATATCTATCATTTATTCTCTCCATTCAAGAGAATAATCTATCAATCCCTCCATTTATATAAAAACAAAGGTGAGTCACTATTTTGATATTTAAAATTATAAATAAGTTGGTTTCTCACATTAATAAATAAACAAAAACATTTGATAAAAAAAAGTCTCCCAAATTGAAAAAATTCACTACATTTCTGCTTATTTCAAGTGGTATTGTTCTAGACATAAGAATACAATTATTTTCATTAAATAGATGTATTTTTTTAGACAAATTACAATAATTATGATATATTTTTAGTGAGAAACAGTAGCTATGATTTTTCATTTTTAAAGTGCTAGACCAACTTATCATTACACTACAATTTTAAGAATCAAAATAATAATTCACTCAAAAAAATCTTCAATTTTATCCCAAATTTCCAATTTCACCTCTACAAAGGACCCTAGCCGCCAGTTTTAAATTTCCAACGTACGTCAATGTCCACAAACACAATGAAGGATGTCCACAACTCAACAAGGGCCTGGGCCCATGACCATAGGAAAATCTTGTCAGCTAGATACGTGGACCCAGTTCATTATATTGTGCCTTGCTGTTCATTTTCATCAAAAATCCTATATTTTTTGTGGACTTTAAATAATTATCATTTTAGATCATCAATTTTGATTTATTTATTATTTTAAAAAATTAAGAAAGCGAGAATTATGTTTTTAATTTTGATTTTTAAATATCTCTAAGGATAGAAAAGAAAGAGAATATTAGTGAATAAATAAGGTAATTCAATTAAATATAATTATATTTCATAAAAATTTAGAATATTTGATAACCTTTTTAATTTGTAAGCAAAAATCCTAATTAAAAAACGTTGATATTTGCACGTTTAGGGCACATATTTGTTTGAATTTAACTCTTATCTTTCTTTAGATATTTATACTATCTGTATGAAAATCTTTTGTATTATTATTTAGTCACTTATGATCATGTTAAAATAATTTTTTTGACTACAAATAATGATAAAATATTTGACTTTTATAATAAACATATTAAAAATAAAGTCACATATATAATCATCAATCCATATATTAAATTATACTTCCCACTCAAACCTCTTTCCCCCTCATTAAGTTAGGTGATGTCACCCATATCAAACAAAGTTTGTTAAATTTGTACTTGTTAAATTTATTTTAAAATCTACTAACAATAGTTTTTTTTTTGACAAATACTAACAATAGTTATTATTATCAAATTTGAATATCATTTAATTGTTTTCCATTACATGATGTGTTTTCTGATATATTAATAATTATTACTATCAAATTTGCCAATCATTAACTTATTTTTATTTTTGTTTAAAAAAAAACTTATTTTCATTTAATTCTCTTTCTTTTCAGTCTAAAAGAAGAATGTTCATATCTATATATTAAATTAGCGTATTGAAACAACCTAAAACATATTTTTATATAATACTTGAAAAAAAAAACACGAATAACAAGATTAATAAAATTAAAAGTTTCTTTCAAACAAAAAAAAAATTACTACTCAATGTTGACATTCAAGATAAAATAGAGTATGATAACTTTTAAACTTAAATCTACATAGGGAAATAACAAAGTCTTAAAATACCTTACACGGATTACGATCCTTGACAACATTAAATAAATGACTAAAACAGTAAATTGTCGTGTACTATAGGGGTCTTTTACTTTGTACCAACTCATTCTTTGGGATCCTTATCTAGAATGTTAGAAGACCAAAGTCTGGAGATAATATCTCTGTAACATTATATCATTTTTTTTTTTGACAAAACTAACATTATATCATTTTTAAACATTTGAACTATGACTTTTCTAGTCATCCCATATATGAAAAATCTTCATGAAAGAATATATGAGAAACAACGATACATCATGATTAACTAAACATAAATCATAATCATAAACATAAACAAAAACAATATAGTCTATACACCTTACACCATAAAGAGAATTCACAACTCGTCATCCTAATACCATTACTTAACATCTTTGTGCACGTTTAGTTTATCGTTGAGAAGTTGCAAATATACGTTTAGCGGAAAGTATCTATAGAATTCATTTGGGACAAACGTACTTTTGATTCTAAAAAGTAAGTTTGGGACCATAAACCAAACATAACCTTTGACCTTAAATGCTTGCAACCTCAACCAATGACCTTAACTTTTTGTCTTTCACACATATAGACTTACTAGCATCCGAAATTTAGTTTTTTTCGTGCTCTCACGAATGAAAGCACAATAACTAACATTGCAAATTTTTTTTCCCTAAAACAAATGAGGTCATACTAACGAGTGTCCTTAAGACACTCTTTAAGAAATCAAGAAAAGCGGGTTTTTATTGGAAAATTAACTATTCCATATTTTAAAACATTAAATATATCAATTCCTAGTGAAAACTTTATTTTCTTGGTTCCTTAAAAAGTGTCCTAATGGTACTTGTTAGCATCCTCCAAAAAAAAAATCATTAGCAAGCTTTGTCTTTTGCTTTATTTTTAACACAAGAATCGACTTACAACATGTTTGGTTTCAATTTCTCTAAATGCAAAAAGGAAAAATAAAAACACAATTCTCCATGCAAATTTGGCTTCTCAATGCACTTTGATATGAAGCCAGTATTTATAGTTTTCATCCAAAGGTTTTGAAAAGGATTTTACAAGAGAAATCTAAGGTCATCTCCAATGGCCTAAGAAAAGGGGCATCTTGCTTATTAAGCACCGGTAAGGGTGAAAATAGGTCGGGGCCGGATCGAGCTTTGATTAAATAGTGCCGTCATTTGAAAAATTTAAAGATTAAGTCTGGCCTGTTATCTATTAAAAGCTTTTTTTTAGCCTGGCCTAACCTTTTTAAAAGCCTGGCCTGTTAGCCGTTTTAAAAGCCAAGTATAAAATTTTATATTTTATAATAATTTATAATAAGGCACCTAATGGGCCTTCTTAATTACTCACCTAATACTTTGTTCATCTACTTACTCTTTATTTATAGAGTGATAGTCTACTTCACATGGATACTTTTAGCAATGTGGGACTAACTCCTATGAAACCACAATCAACAATTTCAATCCAACCCAAGGCAAGTACCTCTCAATTTACTGAAATCACTGAAATCAATCAATTATCGTGTTTGCTTCTTCGCGCCTTCTCCTCTCTCAAGCTTCGTCACTCTCTGCAATGTTGGGGGGCGACAATTGGCGGATACTTATCTTTCCGAAGGGGAAGGGGGAACAATGTTGATCATTTGTCGGTCTATGTAGATGTTGCAGATTCAGCGACATTGCCTTATGGGTGGACTAGACTCTTCTGCATTGAGGGCTCTTCCTCAGTTGGCAATTGCCTATGTTAGTCCCACATCACTTAACGTATACATGTGAAGCAAACCAACATTCTATAAATGAAGAGCAAATTGCATCATTTATAATTTATTATTTATTTATTATATTTATATTATTTATTATTATTATTTGGCTTCTCAATGCACTTTGATATGAAGCCAGTATTTATAGTTTTCATCCAAAGGTAGGGTTAGAAATAGGTCAGGCCAAACTTTGATTAAATAGGCCTGGCCTGTTTAAAAAATTAAAAGCATAATACTGACCTGTTATCAGTCAAAGGCTTTTTTTTTAGCCTAGCCTGGCCTTTTTAAAAGCCTGGCCTATTAGCCTTTTTAAAAGCCTAGTATAAAATTTTATATTTTATATTTTATAATAATTTTATAATAAGGCACCCAATGGGCCTTCTTAATTACTCACCTAGTACTTTGTTCATCCACTTACTCTTTATTTATAGAATGATAGTCTACTTCACATGTATACTTTTAGTAATGTGGGACTAACTCCTATGAAACCACGATCAACAATTTCAATCCAACCCAACGCAAGTACCTCTCATTTTACTGAAATCACTGAAATCAATCAATTATCGTGTTTGATTCTTTTCACGCCTTCCCCTCTCTCAAGCTTCATCACTCTCGGCAATGTTGGGGGCCACAATTGGCGGATACTTATCTTTCCGAAGAGGAAGGGGGAACAATGTTGATCATTTGTCGGTCTATGTAGATGTTGCAGATTCAGCGACATTGCCTTATGGGTGGACTAGACTCTTCTGCATTGAGGGCTCTTCCTCAGTTGGCAATTGCCTATATTAGTCCCACATCACTTAACGTATACATGTGAAGCAAACCAACATTCTATAAATAAATACCAAATTACATCATTTATAATTTATTATTTATTATTTATATTTATATTTATATTTATGTTATTTATTATTATTATTATTATTATTATTATTATTATTATTATTATTATTATTATTATTATTTTGAACAGGATTTTACAAGTTGAGAAATCTAAGGTCATCTCCAACGGCGGAAGAAAAGGGGGATCTTGCTTATTAAGCACCGATAGGGGTGGGAATAGGTCAGGTCAGGCCGGTCTTTAATTAAATAGGCATGGCCTGTTTGAAAAATTAAAAGCCTAAACCTGGCTTATTATCTGTTAAAGGCTTTTTTTAGCCTGGTCTAGCCTTTTTAAAAGTTTGGCATAGCCTGTTAGCCTTTTTAAAAGCCTAGTATAAAATTTATATTTTATATTTTATAATAATTTTATAATAATTTATAATAAGGCACCCAATGGGCTTTCTTAATTACTCACCTAGTACTTTGTTCATCTACTTACTCTTTATTAATAGAATGATAGTCTACTTCACATGTATACTTTTAACAAAGTGGGACTAACTCCTATGAAACCACAATCAACAATTTCAATCCAACCCAAGGCAAGTACCTCTCATTTTACTGAAATCACTAAAATCAATCAATTATCGTGTTTGCTTCTTCACACCTTCTCCTCTCTCAAGCTTTGTCACTCTCTATAATGTTAGGGGCCACAATTGGCGGATACTTATCTTTCCGAAGGGAAATGGGGAACAATGTTGATCATTTGTCGGTCTATGTAGATGTTGCAGGTTCGGCGACATTGCCTTATGGGTGGACTAGACTCTTCTGCATTGAGGGCTCTTCCTCAGTGTCGCAACCGTCCCGTCCGGGAGCCGCGAATCGGGATAAAAAAAGAGAGGAGTTGCCACCAATATTTTATTTAGGAAAAACATTGGAAAAACCATTTATTTTAAGGAAAACTGGTCTTAAAAAAAAGAGATGAGTCCGGGAGCCGGTTACGAGTAGGGAAGGTGTTAGCACCCCACATCGCCCATTTAAAAAAACGGTACCTCAAGTTAATTGTGCAAAAAAATTTTAATAGCCTTTTAAATATTTATTTTTACCCCAAAAATTATTTACAGGAAAGAACTATTTTTAACTTTTAATATATTTTTTTTAATCTTTATATTTTTAAATTTATTGTTTATAAAAACTAAATGAGGTTGAACATGGCACATGAGTCCACGGGGTAACCTCAAATCTAAGGGACTGGATATGGCACCGCGTCCCTAGAGCATCCCTAAAAATATAAAAATTTAATTATTTTGATTAATTATTTTAACATAAAAAGAGACAAAAAAACGAAAATTTTAATTTTGGCTTGACAAGATGATTTATCTTGCTCTTATGTATTCCAGGGTGCGATGGGAAACTCAAAGCCACGTAGTTCTTGTAGAAAAGATTTGATTGGTTGATTAATTTTATTTCTTTTTTTTTTTTGAAAAAGGGATTTGATTTTGGAAAGATTTTATAAAAAAAAAGGATTTTATTTTTTGAAATAAATCCAGTCTTGCACAGGGTCCAAGATAGCAGCGCTATACGATAACCCTTACAATTCGTACGCCACTTGAGGATGAAAGTTCATACATCAACGTCGTAGATTGTTGCGTGAATTCAAAAGATTTTATTTTAAAAAATTTGAATAAAATTTGTTAAATAGAGTAAATTGAAAACATTCGTTATTTTACAAAAAAAGAAATTCACCCTTGCACAAGGTTAAAGATAGCAGAGTTATACGATGAACCCTTACAATTCATATGACACTCGAGGATGAAAAAATCATACATCAACGTCATAAATTGTTGCGTGGACTCAAAAAGAGATTTTTATTTCAAAACATCTTTAATTAAATTTTTATTTAAAATGAGGGTTGAAAGTATATTTTTATATATTTTTATGTTTTGTGATTTCAAATGTTTTTTTTTTGGTGCATTTTATAACTTAACATCAATTGGAAAGAAACATGGCCCAATAACTAGCTGACTGGCCCAGACAAACAGATCCAACAAGCTAATAAACCCTCATGAAAATGAAAATAAAGTTAAGAAAAACAAAACTAGATCAGAAGCTAGTCTTCTTCTACATTACCAACAAAAGACCAAGGAGCTGCAGATGGAGAGGATGACGGCAACGGAGGACGAGCTCCTCACGCGACGGCTGGTCGATGACGGTCTCGCGGTGACTGATCGGCAGAGGACGCAGGCGACAGAGGACGCGTGACAGAGGGAGGAACGCGGATCTGGCGGTTCTGCAGAGGTGGACCCGTACAGGAGCGAGCACGGCGGAGACGACGCGGCGATGGGACTGGGCGCTGGCGTGGGTCGCGATCAAGGAGGGGCTGGAGCAAGACAGCGGCGCTGGTTTGGGGTAGCAGCGGCGATGTAGTGGTGCCCGTGGCGGTACGCGACGTCTGTGGCGGTACGCGACGTCTGTGGCGGAGGAGGTCCTGCGGTTGCTGTGGCGTCGACGGAGGGGTGCGCTGGAGTCTGAGTTTGTGGCAAATCTGAAGGGTGAGTGACAGTAACGTTGATGCTCTTTGATCTGTGTTTTTGAATGTTATTGTGGGGTTCAATTGAGTGAGAATATATGAAGATGGGTTGAGGAAGGGAGTTTCCTGTTTTGTTTTATTTTTGCTGGCTGAAGATGTGTTTGATGGGATGATATGAATGGAGGATGGTGAAGATAGAGTGATTTTGCTCTATTGGTTTGGCCAAAAGTTAGAAGGGATTTGAAGGAGAAAATGAAGTGTGGTTTTCCATCCCCCCCCCCCCCCCCCTCTTTTCTGTTCCGAACTTCCCCCTTTTTAAATCCTCCTTGCTTGCAAAACTCCAAAAACAGAACCCAATGGCCACAATGGATAGTCATTTTCATTCATTTCCTTCTCAGTGTTTCTGCATAGCTGCTTCAATCTGTATGTGCTGCAACTTTCCTTTGTTTATGTATGGTGGTTTTATTCTTGATTCAGGTTTGACCATGCTTGAGAAATGACAAAACATTACATATTCCAATTCCTTCCTCTTTGATACTTGAATTTTGAAATCATTTTTTGTTGCAAATGCTGAACATTGTCTTGTTCCATTTAAGCTTCTGAAATGTATTAAGGAATTTGGCTTGTACCTCTTGGTTGTATGTTGGAGTTCTGCTTGTTTTCAGTTTTTTTTTATATTTCTTATTTTTATTTTTATATTATTTAAATTTTTTCAAAACATTGATTAAAGGACACCTGGACAAAATTAGATGTTCACAGTTGCCCCTCTTTACTTGTTTCTTATTAGATAGTAGGTGTAACCGTAGTTAACCGATTATCGTTATAAGAAACTAGTAAAGACAAGAACTCCAATTTTTGTCCGGGGTACACTGACAAGCAAAAGACCTGTGTCTACAAACTGATTTCCTGTAAAGAACCTGCGGGTTAGATTGCCCACTGAGATTTACACATAAAAGCTTGCAGGGTGGATTGTCTGCCGAGCTTAAAAATAAAGATAAAGTGCGTACGGGAAGGATCGCCCGTCGGAAGCTCGAACAGAAAGATAAAAGAGCTTACGGGTTGGATTGCCCGTCAGAAGCTCAAACAGAAAGATAAAAGAGCTTACGGGGTGGATCGCCCGTCGGAAGCTTGAACAGAAAGATAAAAGAGCTTACGGGTTGGATTTCCCGTCAGAATCTCGAACTGAAAGATAAAAGAGCCTACGGGATAGATTGCCCGTCAGAAGCTCGAACTGAAAGATAAAAGAGCTTACGGGGTGGATTGCCCGTCAGAATCTCGAATAGAAAGATAAAAGAGCTTATGGGTGGATTGCCCGTCAGAAGCTCGAACGGAAACATAAAAGAGCTTACGGGGTGGATTGCCCGTCAGAAGCTCGAACAAAAGGATAAGATGAGCTCACGGGGTGGATTGCCCGCCAAAGCTCGGATAGAAAAGTAAAAGAGCTTACGGGGTGGATTGCCCGTCAGAAGCTCGAACAGAAAGATAAAAGAGCTTACGGGTTGGATTGCCCGTCAGAATCTCGAACTGAAAGATAAAAGAGCCTACGGGGTAGATTGCCCGTCAGAAGCTCGAACTGAAAGATAAAAGAGCTTACGGGGTGGATTGCCCGTCGGAATCTCGAATAGAAAGATAAAAGAGCTTACGGGTGGATTGTCCGTCAAAAGCTCGAACGGAAACATAAAAGAGCTTGCGGGGTGGATTGCCCGTCAGAAGCTCGAACAAAATGATAAGATGAGCTCACGAGGTGGATTGCCCGCCAGAAGCTTGGATAGAAAGGTAAAAGAGCTTGCGGGGTGGATTGCCCGTCAGAAGCTCGAACATAAAGGATAAGATGAGCTCACGGGGTTGATTGCCCGCCAGAAGCTCGGATAGAAAGGTAAAAGAGCTTGTGGGGTGGATTGCCCGTCAGAAGCTCGAACAGAAAGTATAAGATGAGCTCACGGGGTTGATTGCCCGTCAGAAGCTCGAACATGAAGATAAATTAGCTTACGGGGTGGATTGCCCGTCAAAAACTCGAACGGAAAGATAAAAGAGCTTACGAGGTGGATTGCCCATTAGAAGCTCGAACAGAAAGATAAAAGAGCTCACGGGATGGATTGCCCGTCAGAAACTCGAACATGAGGATAAATGAGCTTACGGGGTGGATTGCCCGTCGGAAGCTCGAACAGAAAGAGAAAAGAGCTCACGGGATGGATTGCCCGTGAGAAGCTTAAATAGAAGGATAAAAGAGCTTACGGGGTGGATTGCCCATGAGAAGCCCGAACTGAAAGATAAATGAGCTTACGGGGTTGATTGCCCGTGAGAAGCTCGAATAGAAAGGTAAAAGAGCTTGCGGGGTGGATTGCCCGTCAGAAGCTCGAACAGAAAGGATAAATGAGCTTACGGGGTGGATTGCCCGTCATAAGCTCAAACAGAAAGAGAAAAGAGCTCACGGGATGGATTGCCCGTGAGAAGCTTGAACAGAAGGATAAAAGAGCTTACGGGGTGGATTGCCCGTGAGAAGCCCAAACTGAAAGATAAATGAGCTTACGGGGTTGATTGCCCGTGAGAAGCTCGAACTGATAGATAAAAGCTTGTGTGGCCATATAGACAAATGTAATATATGAATGTTGATTTTGCTCACCGATGGAATGACAATACGAAAATTCAAATAACTAGTTTTCAATTCACAAAAAGAATGATGATGATAAGAACCATTATTATTTTGGCACAATGCAAGAGATACTTTTGGTGAAATTATTTCCTTTTTGCTGTGTTTTTTCGTTATTGGCTCCTTGACCCCTTAAAAGCATGGATCACAGTTAGTCTTGAGGATGAACTAAAACAAGTCCCATATTATCAGAAAAGATATCATGCACTTTTATTTCCTAATGATGGGCGCTCTTGATGATAATTATCTCGATGATTGATTCTCAATATTCCTTCCTTTCTTCAGTGCCCTTTAAAGGGGAAGCATCGTGCCCCCCATGACCTTTTGAGGCTTTCTAAGGAATTCTAACTGCTTAAAAAAAACCAATACTTGTTTCACATTTCAGTATATACTTACCAGGATGAATGCACACACACAAATGACAAAAGTTAAGAGAAAGGGACCAAGGTAGTGAAATAAAATAAAGGAAGTCAATGTCATTATATTTGGATTGAAAAAGGTGTACAAAGTATAAATTACAAGACATTGCGGAGTAGAATCGCATCTCCTCGGGTGATGTCTCTCTCAATGACTAATGTTAGTATCCCTCATACAATCTTGACTGCTCATTAATTGGCTTCAGAGATGTTGTTTGCCCTAGTCTTCATACATCCAACCTACTGACTCCCCCAGTTCATCAGCTTGACGACACTTCCGTTGTTATGTTTTTATTTTTATTTTTATTTTTGAACCCTAACTTTTGCCTAGACCGCCTTTTCAGGTTTTCAGCCTAGCGGGTTGCTCTAACTTTTACCTAGACCGTCTTTTCAGATTTTCAGTCTAGCGAGCTTATCTTTTTCATTTTTCACTTTTTCTTTTCTTTTCTTCTTCCTCTTGGGAAGTGTGTTCAAGCATAATACTTTTTAACTGCATCTGAGTTTACAGGGAGTGGAAGATCTTCCCCATCCATCCTGGTGAGAATTAAAGCCCCTCCAGAGAATGCTTTTTTCACTATGTAAGGTCCGTCGTAGTTCGGGGTCCATTTCCCTCGATGATCCTTTTGGGTTGGTAGAATCTTTTTAAGCACCAAGTCACCCTCCCGAAACTGCCGCGGGCGTACCTTCTTCTCATAAGCTCTCATCAACCTTCTCTGGTATAATTGACCATGACACAATGCCCCTAATCTCTTCTCTTCGATGAGGTTCAATTGGTTTAGTCGATCCTGGACCCACTCAGCTTCTTCTAGTTCTGCTTCTCTCAGGACCCTTAATGAGGGGATCTCTACTTCAATGGGGAGCACTGCCTCCATCCCATACACTAAAGAATATGGCGTTGCCCCGGTCGAGGTATGAATAGAGGTGCGATAGCCGTGCAAAGCAAAAGGTAACATCTCGTGCCAATCTTTATACATCACTACCATCTTTTGGACGATCTTCTTGATATTTTTATTAGCGGCCTCAACCTCCCCGTTCGTCTTTGGGCGGTACAGGGAGGAGTTGTGATGCTTTATCTTGAAATTTTTGCACATCTCCTTCATCATCTTGTTGTTCAAGTTGGTCGCATTATCAGTGATAATCTCACTCGGTAACCCATAACGACAAATTAACTCTCTTTTGACAAATTTGATCACGACATTCCTGGTCACATTGGAATACGATGCAGCCTCAACCCACTTGGTGAAATAATCGATGGCAAAAAGAATGAAGCGATGTCCATTTGAGGCTTTTGGTTCGATGGGCCCAATCACATCCATTCCCCACATTGAGAACGGTCAGGGTGCCGACATGACATTCAAGGGAGCTGGCGGTGCATGAACCTTATCAGCATATATTTGACACTTATGGCACTTCTTCGCATAATTAAAGCAATCAGCCTCCATTGTCAACCAATATTGGCCAGTCCTCAAGATTTTCCTGGCCATTGCATGACCGCTCGCGTGTGTTCCAAAAGATCCTTCATGTACCTCCTCAATTATCAGTTTAGCTTCTTTTGCGTCAATGCACCTCAACAACACCATGTCATGGTTTCTTTTGTAGAGAATATCTCCATCTAAATAGAAACCCATTGCAAGTCTTCTTAGAGTTCTTTTGTCATTTTCCGAAGCGCCCGGAGGGTATTCCCTTCTTTGGATGAAGCATTTGATGTCATGGTACCACAGTTTTTTATCAAACTCTTCCTTTATCACTTGACAATATGCAGGATGATCACGACTTTCCATTTTGATGAGTGGTAGGTTCCTCTCGTCACTTACTTTGAACATTGAGGATGAGGTAGACAGTGCGTCAGCTAATTGGTTATCTTCTCGGGGAATATGATGAAATGTGACTTCATCAAACTGCTCGATCAAACTTTTGATGTAATCATGGTACGGGATTAACTTGGCATCTCGGGTTTCCCATTCCCCTCTTAGCTGGTGGATGACTAATGCAGAGTCCCCATATACCTCCAGTGTCCTTGCTTTTGCCTCTATTGCTGCCAAAATCCCTAGTGCACAAGATTCGTATTCGGCAATATTGTTTGTACAATCGAAGCAGAGCCTCGCAGTGACAGGGAAATAATCATTTTCTGGTGAGATTAAGATTGCCCCGATTTCGTGCCCCAATGCATTAGAAGCTCCGTCAAATAACAAGGTCCACTTTTCTTTTTCTGGTGATTGCTCGCGATCAAACAAAGCCATTATATCTTCATCTGGAAAATCACATTGCATCGATCCATAATCTTCTACCGGCTGATTGGCTAGATATTTTGCAAGAGCACTCCCTTTTATTGCTTTTTGGGTGACATAGACAATGTCATATTCTGATAGCAGGACTTGCCAGCGAGCAATTCTTCCAGTCAGAGCAGGCTTATCAAAGATATACTTGATCGGATCCATTTTGGACACCAACCAGGTAGTGTAGCACAACATGTAATGCCTCAAACGGTGAGCCGCCCAAGCCAAGGCACAGCAAGTACGTTCTAGCAGTGAGTATTTGGCTTCACAATTGGTGAATTTCTTAGATAATAGATGGCATGTTCCTTCCTCCCTGACTCATTGTGCTGCCCTAGTACACAACCCATAGATTCATCTAGTACAGTCAAATACATGATGAGAGGTCTTCCTGGCACTGGGGGAACCAAGACTGGAGGCACTTGTAGGTACTGTTTGATCTTCTCAAAAGCTTTTTGACAATCTTCGTTCCATGTTACTTCCTGATTTTTGCGCAGCAGTTTAAAGATTGGTTCACATGTCGCTGTTAATTGGGAAATGAACCTGGCAATGTAGTTCAATCTTCCTAAAAACCCACGAACTTCTTTCTCTGTTTGAGGTGCTGGCATATCGTTGATTGCTCGAACCTTTTCAGGATCAACCTCTATTCCCCTTTGACTAACAATGAAACCCAGAAGCTTTCCTGATTTCACTCCAAAGGTGAATTTGGCCGGATTCAGTCGGAGCTTAAACTTTCTTAACTGCTCAAAAAGTTTCTGCAGATTATCAACATGGTCATCTTAGGATCTGGACTTGGCGATCATGTCATCTACGTAAACTTCTATCTCCTTATGCATCATGTCATGGAATAAAGCCACCATAGCCCGCTGATATGTTGCCCCAGCATTTTTCAAGCCAAAGGGCATAACCTTATAGCAAAAGGTTCCCCACAAAGTGACAAATGTAGTTTTCTCCATATCTTCAGGTGCCATCTTGATCTGATTATATCCCGAGAAACCATCCATGAAAGAGAATAATGCATGTTGAGCAGTATTATCTACAAGAACATCAATGTGAGGCAAAGGAAAGTCATCTTTTGGGCTAGCTCTGTTCTGATCTCGATAATCAACACACATTCGAACTTTTCCATCTTTCTTGGGAACAGGAACGATGTTAGCAACCCATTGAGGGTACTTTACAACTTCTAGGAAACCTGCATCCAGTTGTTTTTTGACCTCCTCCTTGATCTTTAAGGACATTTCCGCTTTCATCCTTCGTAGCTTCTGCTTTACTGGAGAACACTCTGGCTTTAGTGGCAATTTGTGTTCTGCTACACTGGGGTCTAACCCTGGCATGTCTTGGTATGACCATGCGAAAACATCTTTATAATCCATCAACAACCTGATCAACTTGTTCCGCTCCTTTTCTTTCAGGGAAAGGCCAATCTTGACCTCTTTTTTATCATCTTTGGTTCCCAAATTGATTAGTTCACCCGGCTCTTCATGGGGCCGAATTTCCCTGACTTCTTGTTCTACCAATCTCAGAAGTTCAGGGGGAACTTCCCCGTCATCATCAACAACCTCCTCAGCATGATCAACGGAATAGTCAAAATTGTATGATGAGTTACTAACACCGTCGTTTTCAAGAGAGTCACTTTTAGATCTGCATTTTGGTAATTATCAGGGAAAGATGAATGAATAAAGGTTAAAGACAAGAGACTGCATTTATTGGTGAGGAATGGTGAACAAAAACGAAAGTAAAAAGAGAGATAACAACACAAAGATACTGAATGCATGCATTTATTGATAAGTCATACTGAAACAGAAGCAAGTAAGCCCATTACAACAAAATTCCTAAAGACTTGGGCAGAGCTAAAGGATAAGCATTACAGAATTACTTTGAAAAGGACTCTATGGTCCTGGGGAACTCAATGATCTCCCAATTGTTGAGCTCTGTATCCGGAGGGCATGGATACACCAGATTGATACCATGATCGTCAGGATAATCATCTTCAATAGCTGCTGCTTGGTCCAGGTATGCGAACCCTACGCTTCGGAAGCTTTGTCGAATGTCACAGATGGGAACCCTTTCAGCCTCGTATTCACGATTTTCCAGCCGAGCCAACCTCTTTCTTTCTTCTCTTCTGTAACTCTCATCTTGTCGTCCTTGGTGGGTTTGTATCCCAATCCAAACCTGTCCTTGTTCTCAGTGAGCATGAGAATGTCAGCAACACCTTGACTGTTTTTCCCCAAACCGCTTCCAGGTCGGTATCCTCCTTCGAGCATAACCTTGGCCAACATGATGGACGCTTTAGATGACCGAGGTTTAAAGAGTGGAGCACTATCCCCAACATAAGTGGCATTGGCAATTTCAAGTGACTGGAAGGCGGTCTCGAGAGCTTCCTCGGCAGCTTCAATATAAGGGGTTGTTGATGGCTTGCTTACTAACATATCCTCCTCTCCAGAAACAATTATCAGCTTACGATCAACAATGAACTTCACCTTCTGGTGCAATGTGGAAGGTACAGCTCCAGACAAATGGATCCATGGTCGTCCTAGGAGACAACTGTAAGTTGGTGTGATGTCCATTACTTGGAAGAGTACTTCAAAGGTGCAAGGGCCAATCTGAATGGGCAATTCGATTTCTCCCATGACTTCCCTTCGGGTGCCATCGAAATCTCTTACAATCATTGTGCTTGGCTTCATATGAGTTCCATCAAAAGGCAGCTTTGCCAGTGTTGACTTTGGCATTACATTCAAAGAAGAGCCATTATCAATGAGAACCCTAGCCATGACATGGTCTCGGCACTTCACAGAAATGTGCAATGCCTTATTGTGCCCCATACCTTCAGCTGGTATTTCATCATCGGTGAAAGTGACATAATTATGAGCAACTATGTTACCTACAATGTTATCGAGCTTATCAACTATGATGTCATGGGAAACATGAGCTTGATTCAACACCTTCATCAGTACTCTCCTGTGTGGCTCAGAGTTCATCAATAGAGACAAAAGAGATATCCGAGCCGGAGTCCGATTTAACTGATCCACAACCCTATATTCACTCTGCTTGATGAGCTTCAAGAATTCACCTACTTCTTCATCAGATACACCCTTTTTATTCTCACCCCCGTTTGCTTCCTTGTCATCTAGAATTTCTTCCACCTTCTCTTTCCCTTTTTGATCATTTCCTTCCTTTTCTATTTCCACCCTTCGCAATACCTCCGGAGTGTAAATGCAACCACTCCTAGTCATTCCACCAATTCCTGAAATGTTGGTAACCACAGTAGTCCCGTCGGAAGGATTGGGTTGAACCTGCGTCTCAGATTTCCATGGTACCGCTTTGGTGTCCTTGTAAGGGAAAGGACTAGGAACTCGGATGACGATTGGTGTTGGCCCACTCGGAACTGGCAAAGGTTTCTTCTCAGTATAGTATATCACCACTGGTTTCGGAGTGACTTGCTCAGGAACTGGTTGAGGATTAACCACAACAGTAAAAGGGGTTATCTTAATTGGGGTTGGGGAAATTGTGGATTCAGCAACCATATTAATGGCATGCTCATTTGATTCACAATCGATTAAGATAAACTTCATATCTATTAACTGCTGCACAACTTGTCGAAACTCCGAACAGTCCTCAATCGAATGCCCCATGTTCCCATCAAAGTCACACCTTATCTCTCCATCGAGAGCCTTTTCTTACGTGATCGGGATTTGGATCAATCCATATTTGCACATCTCTCTGAAAACAACCCTCATAGGAGTCCTGACATCGGCCACTTTACTCTTGAGAGTATGTTCCAAGAAACTCTCAATGGCATTGACTCCCGAACTCCCATGATTTGACATAGGACCCTGTGCTACATTTGGAGCATCCTTTTGAAAGCTCAACCAGTTGGCATTAATCAGATCTTGCACTTTGAACTTCAAAGCTTTACAACTCTCGGTGGAATGACCTGTGGCCCCATCGTGATATTCACATTGAGCGTTTGGGTCATACCACTTTGGATAAGGAGGGTCTATTGGTCTTGTCGGGATAGGAGTTAGCATGGATTTGCTCACGAGTTGGCGGAATAGTTCAGTGTAGGTCATGGGTATCGGGTCAAAACGCACTGGCTTTCTTTCCGAGTTATACGGTGGTCTTGTTTGGCTGGTGTTTGGGTTTGGATTTAGGGGCTGAACAATTTGTGGTGGCATGGTAGGGTGTGTTTGAGGCTGAGAAGGGTATGATGGTCGGTAAGGAGCAAGGTTTACAAAACCGGACCGGTCATCGAACCGGTGAAGGCAGCGGTTCGAGGTTCAATGGTCCAACCGAGGTTGAACCATGGTTGAACCGGTTATAATTAAATAATATTATTTTAATTTTTAATATAATATATATAACAATATTAAACAAAAAAACAACATAACAACTAAAATTATTAAGCACAATTTTTATTATTTTGAAATTAAACTAAATAAATATAAAGATATATGTTAAAATCATCTTCATAGGGAAAACCAACCCAAAATCTACAACCAGCCCACATATGTTAGAAAACAAAAGAATTGGGTTTTGGCTAGGATGATCCAAATCCTTTTATACTAATATTTTTTTTTTAAGAAAACCGGTTCAGGCCGGTTCACTACCGGTTATGACCGGTTTTATCGGTTTTGAACCGGTTTTCCGGTTTTTTCACCGGTTCAATGCATGACCGGTTTTTCCTACTAACCGGACCGACCATGGTCCCGGTTCCCGGTCGGACCGGCCGGTCCGGTCCGGTTTTCAAAACCTTGGTAAGGAGCCATCTGTTGAGGGTTTGGAAATTGCGAGGTGGCAGCGATGTATGACTGGTTGGATTGGTGATATGGAGGTGGTTGTTAATATGGGGCGTATTGGGCTTGGAAGGCAGGTGTTTGGTTCGGTTTCCATTGGTTCGGTTTCTTTTGTTCAAAGGTTACTGCATGTGCTTCTCCCTCTTTCTTTTTCACTAACGGGGCTTTCTTTGGGCCGTTCCCTACTGAAACCTCGGTGATCTTGCCATTCCTCATTCCACTTTCAATTCTCTCGCCAATGATGACCATGTTAGAAAATTTGGATGACACACTCCCAATCATCCTATCATAGAAAGGCGACTGGAGTGTATCAATGAACATTGCTACGATTTCTTTCTCGACTAAGGGAGGCTCCACCCGAGCAGCCAGTTCCCTCCATCGTTGTGCATATTCTTTGAAAGTCTCTACGTCCCTTTTTGACATATTTTGGAGTTGCATCCTATCGGGAGCCATGTCAATATTGTACTTGTACTGCTTCAGGAATGCATCTGCTAGATCTTTGAAAGATCGGATGTGTGCCCGCTCGAGATGCGTATACCAATTTGAAGCTGCCCCGATTAAACTGTCTTGGAAGAAGTGAATCAAGAGCTTATCATCTTGGGCATATGACGCCATCTTCCTAACATACATGGTCAAATGGTTTTGGGGACAAGTGGTTCCCCGATATTTGTCAAAATCGGGCACCTTAAATTTTGGTGGAATTACAACATTTGGCACCAGACAAAGTTCCGAGGCATCCCGAAGACCATAACTATTTATCCCTTCAATGGCCCGCAATCTTTCCTCTAGTACTTCCAGCTTTTCTTTAGTGGGAATTCCCTCCCGACTGATTCACCGGAGTTTCTCCGTACATATTATGGGGAAATGAATATGGCATGGAGGAGGAACCGAAGTTTGGCATCATTTGAGCCCCCTGGGGTCCATAATGTAGGGTGTATTGTGGGGGCCTTGGATTGACAGAAGGTGTCACTATCGGGGTGTTACCATCTGTAGGGTTGACAGTTTGTGTTTGCGGTGTTTCGACAGCATTGGTGGGGATTTGTGTCTGAGTGATGTGTTCGGAGTTCTGAATGCCATCTTGTGGATCAAATTTGGTGGTGGTACAAATCCACGAGGCAAACCGTATGGGGGATTGTTCGGGTCAAATGAAAAATGAGTTTAGTTGAGAGGCATCATGGCCCCTGGTTGGTTGAAACCTTGAATAGGAATCTGAGAAAAACCGGGCGGGATGAGAGGTGTGGCTGGATGTCCTTCGTTCGAGGCTGGAGAGTTCTCCTCTGTGTTCTTTTCCTTCTGCATTGCTTGTAGGATCTCCATCATCTTAGTCATCTGATCCTTGATTTGACTGACTTCATCCCTGATCTCTTGAACTTCTTCTAGTTCATCCGTCATGGCTCTTGCCTGTGATCGAGTGCGATAAGGGTATCTCGGAGCAATTGTTCAGAATGGTGACACTGTTTTAATCAGAAAAAATGTAAGAACATTGCAAAAAAGAAAAAGCTTTAGTGAAAATCACCTATGGAGTTATTATTTATTATTTTATTTTATTTTTTCTTCTTGAGTTAACACCTTGTGACTGACAAGAGATGGTCCCTCCATCCCACACAGAGAGCATTGTGTTCGTAAGATGAGATGGAGTTGACAACAAATCTAGGGGAAGAACATCTCTCCACAATAGATGTTGTCTTAAACACACTAGCAATGCGAATTTTGTATTGAGACATCCCGACCTACCCTTTGCACAGAAGGAAGAATCCTATAAGGCAAAGATGTAGTTGACAACATACTAAAGGGGGACCATGCTCCACGATAGGTGTCGTCGTAAGTCAAGTGTAAGAGTTGGAGTGCAAAGGAATCATAGAGGCAAGAACAGATTTCATTAGAAGCAACACATAGATTGTGATTACATCAATGTCAAATCATAATTTTCAACATTGTTACAATATTTCATCCTAAAGTCAACAACTTAGGCCTCTTTCTTTTTAGCCCTCGAGCAAATCCTCCACACATTTGCATAAAGTCGTCCAGTTCAAACGAGAGGCGAAGCATATGGTCCCTACAGATTTGTTGTTCTGCCTTCTCGAAGCTTTGGACAAAATTCTGAATGCAATGGCTTAGCTCCAAACTCATGCTCACATATCTCTTTTTCCATATGTCAATATCTATCCCTCGCTCTCGCGCTTCTTCTCTCCACCACTTCACGGCATTCATTACTTGAACCACGTGATCATGATAATGTTTTGCCGAGGTCCACCCCAAATCAGACTCCTTCTTGATCTTGACCATTAGGATATTTAGTTCTTTGACCTTTTGTACCAATTCATCGGTCATCCTACTTTGTGCACAAATTTGCTTCTGTAAGTTGCTATTGACTCTCCTTTGTCGATCAACCTCCGCCTCCAATGACTTTCTCATACCTTCTTGGTGGATGACTTTTTCTTCTAACTGACGCTTTTCCTTTCTTAACCGATTCCTATCTGTTTTCAAGGGCAATACTTTACTTTCAAGATTCTTGACCTTAGCCATGATGCTTGGTGAGACATTGTCCGTGTTCTTCTGGACTCTTGAGGTTGTGGAGATATCTGCACACAAATCTTTTAAGTGTTCATTTTCCTTTGCTAACTTCTCACAACGCTTCTGTCCAATGGCTATTTTTAACTCGGCATCTTGCTTTTGTTGTTCCATTTCCTTCATTTGCGCTTCTAGGATTTTCAGTTGTTCTGCCATTTGAGTTACCAAAGGGGAGTAATCTTTATCTTTCATGCTTTCTGCCGGAAAGTTGACGGGGCCTTTCCTTGATTTTCTCCATGCTTCATATTCTGAGACAATGATTAGGATTGGCCGACCCAATTGTGCTCTCCCTGCCGTCTTCACATCTTTCCATGCATTTCTAACTGATTTTGCCAACAACTTGGTATTCTCTTCATCCTCGTACCGGAAACAGCATCCGCCGAGTTGTTCCTCTCTTGGCACGGTTTGCGTCCAACAAAGCTGTCGTAAGACTATGGCGGGTGTGTAGGATATTCACCCTCTTGGATCCATCAAAGGAACATTGGGATAGTCACCACAACTATAAATGATATCTTGCCCCTGCTGACCTTCGTACCATGGGCATACCCACCTGAAAGAGTCCCTTTCCACTTTGTCAAACTCGCTCTTCCATTCCTCTTCATTTAACTGTCTTATAGGGATGTTATGGAAGCCTCTTAGTGGATCTGAATGGTGGGTGATATAACCTTTTGCATACATGTGAGTCATGGCCCACACATAGAGCAACTGTGCACAACATCGGAGCTTCCCTTTTGGATTCCGCTGGCAAAATTCTAAAGTCAAAAGCGTTTCAGCTAACACTGCCGGCACAGGGTTTTTCTTTCTTTCTACTGTGAAGAATACATCCATTGCTGCTTGATCTATCATGTCTAGCGCTGATGGAAATAGAACCAACCCATATATTGTTAGCGCCAATACCCTCTCAAAGGTTTCCCAATCTTGCCGATCCATTAATTTCTTCAAGTGATTTTCGAGAAGAGTTCGGGTTAACCCTTGCGAGTTTGAGTGCCCGGTCAACTTCACATCATTTTCACGAAGCCCCAGTAACCCTGCTATGCTTGTAGTGGTCAAGTATTGCCCCAAGTGAAAGTACACGATGGGGTTTTTCTGCATTGGCAATCTTAACAGGCAAGCATATTCTTCAATGGTGGGAGTAATGTCCATGTTTGGCAATTCAAAGCATCTGAGGTGGGGGTTCCAATACTGACACAAAGCACTCAAAGCAGAAGTCTCAACCGGTATGAAAATTAGGTCCAAGATCCCTCCATACTTCTTGGCGAAGCTTCTTCGACGTTCTTGAGGCAAAGATTGGCTCAGCTCTTTCAGATTTTCTAATGAGTTTAATCACCCTGGAGCTCTTGGTGGTGGGAGCATTGTTATAATGTCTGCTTTTTTCCATCTCTTTTAATTAAAGGTGTTACCTCAAACCAAATTATCTGTGGAGGGAAATTTTAATTTGTTAATAACATTTGGAAAGCAAATTTACTTATGCATGAGAGTGTAACAAAATGCATGAATGACATATTAACAATGCATGACTTAAAGTACTACATGCACGAGCATACAGTGAATAATAATGAATGTAACAGGATGCATGAATGAATGGCACATGAAGGCGTCATTATGATGCATGTGATTATTCATGTTGCAGAAATAAAAGGTGGAATGCGCTCCCTTTTGTCCTACATGGGTCATATCCTAAAGTTTGAACTTCTGAGGTCCAGACCCTAGTTTGGTAGGCTACTAATGGCATTTTAGGTGCATGACTTCCGGAACAGATCTAGACCCCTAAACATATGGTCCCCGGATTACCCTCATCTAAAAATGAGGACCCGAATCCATGAACCTCACCACAGGGACTGAAAAGTCACAATATGGCAGTCCATGTTCCGGTAGCAATCCGGGCGGGAGAATCAATGTTTGTCAGGGATGCAGAAGCATCACAATAACATCACTGAAGCCCCTTCTAATCTTATGACATTCCAAGACTCGGGTATAGAGCCCAAAAGTGTGTGCAACATGTGATAGTGATGTGTGTGATGGGAGCATACAAACCTTCACAAAACCTACTAAAACAAAACTACACCAAACCTGCAAAAAAAGGAACAAACAACACCAATACAAAAGTTCTCTACCCTAAGGTTGCAAGAATATACAAAAGCAGTTAAGAAAGCATAAAAAAAGAAATAAAACAAAAAGGGTAAAACAAATATTTTCAAAGCTGTTTTAAAAAAAATTGCACAACCAACTATGATAGGCCTAACTCTCAACAAACTCAAAATTTGAAATCTGAAATAAAATAAAACTTTAAAATAATGTCAATAAATCTTGAATCTGATTGGTTCTTTCCATTATTAGTAATTAGTAATAGTATACCAAGCTTATTAGAGAAGCCACTGAATATAATGCTGACATGTGTCCAAACTTTCCTTCTAATGGGTTTGTAGTTGTATATTAATGTCTTGGAAGCAACTCAAAATTTGAAATCTGAAATAAAATAAAACTTTAAAATAATGTCAATAAATCTTGAATCTGATTTGTTATTTCCATTATTAGTAATAGTAAACCAAGCTTATTAGAGAAGCCATTGAATATAATACTGACATGTGTCCAAACTTTCCTTTTAATGGGTTTGTAGTTGTATATTAATAAGATAAGATAAGATGTGTGCTTCCATGACCGTACTACTAGGACTTGCAAAATGTGATGAACCACATATCTATCATTTATTCTGTCCATTCATGAGAATAATCTATCAATCCCTCCATTTATATAAAAGCAAAGGGGAGTCACTATTTTGATATTTAAAATTATAAATAAGTTGGTTTCTCACATTAATAAATAAATAAAAACATTTGATAAAAAAAGTCTCCCGAATTGAAAAAATTCACTACATTTCTGCTTATTTCAAGTGGTATTGTTCTAAACATAAGAATACAATTATTTTCATTAAATAGATGTATTTTTTGAGACAAATTACAATAATTATGATATATTTTTAGTAAGAAACAGTAGAAACAGTAGCTAAGATTTTTCATTTTTAAAGTTACACTGCAATTTTAAGAATCAAAATAATAATTCACTCAAAAAAATCTTCAATTTTATCCCAAATTTCCAATATCACCTCTACAAAGGACCCTAGCCGCCAGTTTTAAATTTCCAACGTACGTCAATGTCCACAAACACAATGAAGGATGTCCACAACTCAACAAGGGCTGGGCCCATGACCATAGGAAAATCTTGTCAGCTAGATACGTGGACCCAGTTCATTACATTATGTCTTGCTGTTCATCAATAATCCTATATTTTTTGTGGACTTTAAATAATTATCATTTTAGATCATCAATTTTGATTTATTTATTATTTTTAAAAATTAAGAAAGCGATAATTATGTTTTCAATTTTGATTTTTAAATATCTTTAAGGATAGAAAAGAAGGAGAATATTAGTGAATAAATAAGGTAATTCAATTAAATATAATTATATTTCATAAAAATTTAGAATATTGGATAACCTTTTTAATTTGTATGCAAAATTATAATTGATGAATATTATAAAATACAGAGAATATTATTTACAGACCCGGCCTAATTAAAAAACGTTGATATTTGCACGTTTAGGGCACATATTTGTTTGAATTTAACTCTTATCTTTCTTTAGATATATATACTATCTGTATGAAATCTTTTGTATTATTATTTAGTCACTTATGATCATGTTAAAATAATTTTTTTTATTACAGATGATGTTAAAATATTTTACTTTTATAATAAACATATTAAAAATAAAGTTACATATATAATCATCAATCCATATATTAAATTAGACTTCCCACTCAAACTTCTTTCCCCCTCATTAAGTTAGGTGATGTCACCCATATCAAACAAAGTTTGTTAAGTTTGTACTTGTTAAATTTATTTTAAAATCTACTAACAATGGTTTTTTTTTTTTGACAAATACTAACAATAGTTATTATTATCAAATTTGAATATCATTTAATTGTTTTCCATTACATGATGTGTTTTCAGATATATTAATAATTATTACTATCAAATTTGCCAATCATTAACTTATTTTGATTTTTGTTTAAAAAAACTTATTTTCATTTAATTCTCTTTCTTTTCAGTCTAAAAGAAGAATGTTCATATCTATATATTAAATTAGCGTATTGAAACAACCTAAAACATATTTTTATATAATACTTGGAAAAAAAAAACACGAATAACAAGATTAATAACATTAAAAGTTTCTTTCAAACAAAAAAAAAAATTACTACTCAATGTTGACATTCAAGATAAAATAGAGTATGATAACTTTTAAACTTAAATCTACTGAGGGAAATAACAAGGTCTTAAACTACCTTAAACGGATGAGTTGTCCTATCTGTACATAGTTTTTTTTTGACAACAATATGATACCTGCTATAGTGACGTATATATTGTGAGCCGTTGGATCTATGATTGTTGTTAATCTATTCATGAATTTAATTTATTAATTATGATTTTTATTAGATCTATTTTTCTCTAATATTTTTTACAGTCACAATACTCACGGTGATATTCCATGTGTTTATTACATGTATCAGTGGCTTCATCTTTTAATTATTGTATTAGTCTTTTTAATTCATCTTGATTTGTTAAATCAAGCATACTTAATTTGTGAACAAATTTTTCTATATTTTGAGGATTCATTAGTACTTAGCTTTGATACCAAATTGGTACCACCTTTACAGTCTTTGCTAAAAAGTAATTTTTCATCATCTTTACAATTAGGAAGTAATTTTTTATCCTAATCATCTAATAAATCATAATCTTCATATATATCTGAATCGGATAATCTATCATATTCAAAAGTCAATCATATTTCCTCCATGTAATTCCATTCTAGATCTAATGAAATATGTGCTAAATAATAGTCTTCTTGTCTATACTGAGATTTTATTTTTTCAATTATTAGTTGCTTACAGTCAAAAGGTAAATCCATTACTAAAACACTTATTATTTCTTTTTCGGTTTGATCATCAAATTCAGAGTATATTTCCATTGTTTTATTCAATATCTTCAAAAGGTTGTGCTGTTATCTTAAAATAACTAGATGATGATTGATAAAATCTTGTTAATATCATTTTTTCTATTTTTTCTATTATTTGTCTTTTATGTTCTTCTCTTTTATTTTTTATATTCGTAAGTTCTTTTTCTCTTTCTATAATATATCTTTCTATCTGTTTTCGATTTTTGTCTTCTTTATCTTTTTTAAGATGTTTATCATAGATGTTCATAAATTCTTTCATAATCTTTTTATCTTGATTTATTTTATTATAAGATTTTTCATAAATATTTCTTAATTCCTTTCCTTTATTCATATTCTATTTCTTAAATATTGTGCTAAATCTCTTACTTGGTTTGACAATTTATTTATGTTTTCGTCTTCCTTGTTATTTTCTGTTTCAGGAAAAGTAATTGGTTTAGGAATCTGTCTAAAACTTAGTGATTTTGGATTTCTTATGGATATTCCTAGTTCAGTTAATTCATTTATTTTACGATAGTAGATTTTTCCTATTTCTTCAAAGAGTCTTGGTATATCTATTCTATCATTATTTCTAAAAGTAATACTGTGGTGGGAGTTTGTTAGTGCATATATAATTAACACAGTAAGTAATTGAGAAGATTTAATCTCCAGGTCTCATTAAATTATTCCTCAAAAATCTATGTTCCATGGTTAAAGATTGACCTAATCTTTGAGTATCTAATGGTATTCCAATATTTGGATGTATTTCAAATTTTAGCTTAACATAAGCTAGATTTCCTTCAATCACTCATAGTATTTTGTCTTTCGGATCTGTTATTCTATCGTCCTTTAAAACTAATTTTATTGGTGAATTTATTCCTTCCTGAAAGGTTGCTTTAATTAAAACATGTATAGCTCCTATATGAATATAGCCTATCTTCTTTCTATGTGCTTCCTTTTTTAAATTTCTTTTTAAATCAATTAGTGTCTTTTTGTTTAATAATTGTATAGAAGTATTTCCTTGTGTTTCCGATATATCTATTGGGATTTCATTAACTATCTTCCCATAATATATAATGTTTTCTTTTTGATTAAATCTATTCATTATTCCTCCAAGTTTTTTCATATTCGCATCTTTTGTTAAGTTTAAGTCTTCTTTTTGAATTTTCTGAAATAATTTTGGATCTATCAAAATACTTCCTTCACAATTTCCATCTTCTTCAGTAATTTGTAAGTGTTCTGCATTAGTATTATCAATCTTTTCTCTTTCTATTTCAGACATAACTATTTTCTAATATAAATTGAAGGTTGAAAGTTGTTAGGTCATACCTGATTTGGGTCTCTTTGAAATTTCTTCTGAGTTCTTCGGTCCACCGCTGCTTCTGTTTAGTCAAGTTGAGATTCAATCGTGAAGTAGTTTTAGTGAAGTGGTTTGAGAGAAAATTTTAGTAGTGAAAGTAGTATTTATTGATGGAAAGTAGTGATAAGTACATAGAACCTATTTGAATCCACTCTCAAGGATTCGAACTAGCAGAGCTAGAAAACTTCTCAAAGAGAAGAAAGGTGAGAATTGAAATTCTGATTTGCCTCAGCATAAGAGGGCTTATTTATATGCATAAAAGGGCTTGGTTATTTACAAAAAAGTCCTTACATTATTGAGTCTATCAATCAGACTTCCAATAATTCACATGCTGGCATGAGCGCTTACGTCATTCTTCAATAATTGCTTCATCCGAGTCCTTATCTTCTTGCCGACAGTCCTTTTTCACCACACATCTTTCACATGCATGATTCCCATTTTCTTTAATCATTGAGCACAGCAAGTCGAGGACAGCTGGCTGATAATTCATGGACAATCCTTGGAGTGTGTAGAAAGGTAGTTAAAAATTCGTCAGTAGTGCCAAGTCCCTTTCTCTGATCAGTCTTCCACTAGTCTTGCTAAGAAGGAAAGTATGTGGTCCTTTGTACATTGCTTTGATGAAGGAATATTTTCCAATAATTTGACATTGAGTAAAAATACTTGCCAGTTGATTAGCTAGAATTGTGATAATCTTTTCATCATCGTAATCTTCGCTAGTTGGTTCATCTCTCATGGAAAAGTTGTTATTGCTTACTCCAATAAAGATCAAGTTCTTTGATGGTTGTTTGGTGGCAAAGTTTGGATAAGTCGAATAGAACTTCAGAAAGATAGTTCTGTCTTTGGCAACATTCCTCTTGTAATTTTGAATGGCTTCTTTCAGGCTATATGGGAACAATTTGATTTCTTCTAAGTCTTGGCTTAAATAAAGACATTCAATAAGTCCAAACTGGAACATATTAAATGCAAGAATCGATGTTGCTCCGGGAGTAATTATGGCCTTAACTCCGAAAATGTTTCGGTTAACCATGTAAAAACAATTAATTTTTTCTTTCTCGGACCAGTTGGTCAGTCTTTTTAGATTTTCATAAAATTTTTCTTTTGAAAATTGAACTTGTAGTTCATGATCTTTTCTTGAAGTAATTTGGTAGTCATCAATGGAGGAAGGAACTCTTCCGAGTATCCTTAATGAAGTCTTTGGTTTTGGTGGAGTTTTTATCGTTTCTGAAAAAGTTCTTGGGCCAAGATAGATCTCTTTGCCCTTGCTTTGTTCTTTCGCAGTCTTTTCTTGATAGTCTTTCATGGCTTTTTCAGCTTCTTCTTTCGTTTGAAATCCCTTGTGAAGGACTCCAGAAATTCCAATGCAATGAGGGGCTGCTCTATGCCATTCATCGTAGATACCTGGATGTGGTCCATTGAAAATGGCATACCATCTCTCTTTAGTATTTTCCTGTACTTGTTGTTTTATTTCTTTCAGAGGATCTTCTTTCAAGGATTCTCTTTTTGCTTGTAGTTGGAACTCGAGTACTTTAATGTTTGCTTTGATCAAGTCTAGCTCCATTATTTTTTGTTTCTCCAGCATTCTTTGAAGTTGAATCTGCCTCTTTATATCTTCAATTGTTTGTTGCTCCATTCTCTCAATAGTATATCTGCAAGAACGTTTTTATCTCCTTTAATGTGGGAGATTGAGTAATTGTATTCGACAAGTTTCATTTGCCATCTAATCAATCGTCCTTGTTTGTAAGTTCCTTTATGATTTAAGTTCTTAAAAGATGCAACATAAGTAGAATCGGTTCGGACAATAAAGTCCTTATCCAGTATATAAATCCGATGTTTTTCCAACATTCGGATAAAAGCCAGTGTTTCCTTTTCATGAGTAGGATAATTAATTTCACTGTCTGGAAAATTTCCAGACATGTATCGACATAGTAATTCATTTTTGTATCCAGGGGGTTTTGCTTTCATAACACCTCCCCAACAGTCATTTAAGGCATCAGTCTCAATAATAATTAAATCATCATCCGAAGGATGATATAGCTCAGGAAGATCCTGGCATAAGTCTTTCATTTTTATAATTAGTCTATCATCTTCATCAGCCCATGTCCAAAGGGCGTCCTTCTTTAGTTTTTGTTGAAGCGTCATTATTTCTGATGCAAGATTCCTGATAAATCCTTCATTTGAAATATATGTTAATAGTCCAAGAAATCTCTGTAAATCCTTTTTATCCTTTAATTTCGTTGGAAAATTCTAAAGTTTTTCTAATACATGTCGCTGCATTATTATTTTTCCTTTTTCAATTTCCAATCCTAAGTAATTAATTCTATTTTGAGCTAAAACAGCTTTCTTCTTACTTAAAACTATTCCATGTTCATAACATTTATTAAGAACTCATTCTATTTTTTCGAAATGATCATTTAATCCTTGATTAGAAAAGATTAATATATCATCAATACAGATAAGACAAAAACCCTTGAATTCTTTAAGAATTGAATCTATCCTTCGCTGGAATATTCCTGGCGATTGCTTCATTCCCATTGGAAGTACATTCCATTCATATTGACCTTGAGGACAACTGAATGCCGTTAATGCTTTTGATTCTTCAGTCAATCTAATTTGGTAAAATCCTGATTTACAATCAAAGGTGCTAAACCAATCCATATTTCTAATTCTTTCAATAATTAAGTCTTTCCTCGGGAGGAAATAGGCATCTCCTTCCATGGCATCATTAATTTGTTTGTAATTAATTATCATTCTTCTTTTACCTCTTTTGATTTCATTATGGTTTTCTACATAAAAAGCTGGTGCAGAGTGCTTACTTTTTGATGGTCTAATTAATCCTTTTTGACACATTTCTTCAATATCTTTTGCAAATTCATCTCTATCTTGTTTTGTATAAATCATTGGCTTACATTTTACTACTTTTGTTGGGTCTTTTAATTTTAATTCGACTAGTTCAGTATTTTTGTTAATTTTTGGATCTAAAGGGTTTTTGCTACAAACCTTGTCCAAAAGTTCTTCTATATGAACTGCAATTATTCTATTTGGTTCTAAATTTACTAGTGCATGGCGAATTTTTGTGCAAATTTGGCTAACTAACTCACCACGGTTCAGCTTGCGCGACTTTGATGAGTAAATACATTTAGAAAAGTGAATAATTGGAATTGTGATAATCTCACGTTGTTGTTTTTGATAGATATATGGTGTTTTTAGTGTAATATATTTCAAGTACTGACAAAATGATGCATAAAGTCTTAAGAAATTATTTCCAATGATTACATCTATGCCTGTCTCTTGTTTATATATTGTAGGTATGATGAATATTTGGTCTTGTATTTTCAAAGTAATTCTTTTGGCTATGAAATACAGAGGGTGTATTGATCCATCTACAATATGTATTTTCAGTGGCTTTTCTAATCTTTCCCATTTATCAAAAAGCGCTTCTGTCGCGAGGCAAAGACTTGCTCCAGTATCTATGTATGCTTCTGTTTCCTTATTACTATTTTCTATTATTATTTTTATATAAGTATTATTCGGATTCTCTTTCTTCTGAAGATAATTCATTTTCTGTATATTCATATATACTTATTTCTGAATCACTTAGTTCTTCTTCTAAGGGTTCAAGTTCATATATTTGGAAAACTTGTTTTATTATTTTTGATTTTTCCTTAAAATCTTTTTCTTTTCTTTGAGGGCATTCGTTGGCATAATGTCCTTCAATATTACATATCCAACAAACACATTTCTTTTTTCCTTTCGGGCAGTATTTTCTTAGTGTTGATTTATTTCTTCTAAAATACTTCTTCTTATTATTTTTATAATAATTTTTCTTTCTAAGATAAGTTTTTCGTAAGTTTGATTTCTTATAATATTTCTTCTTCTTTATTATTTTATCGCAACCATATTTTCTTGGTTTTTCTATTTCTGGAATGTCACAACAAATGACAGTACTTCCTCTATTTAGTTGTCTTATTGTTTCCCTATTCAAACATTGTTCTCTTAATTCTTGATATAAGAGTTTAATAATTCCTCCTAAAGTATTTGCAGTTTCATCTGGTCTTGTTTCCCAAAGTCTATTAATTTTTGAATTAAGTGGATATAGTAATTTATCTATAAATATATATTTATATATTTCCTTAGTTTCTTCATCCAAATGATAATAGTATTTTTGATATTCACAGATAAAACTTTCAATCTGGCACATATCACATATTTGGATTCTATTTAGATGTGATTTAGCATTTTCAAGTAAAGATTCATTTGCTTTTTCCTTATGTTCCATCATATTATATCCTAAGAATTCTTGATGAATTAGTGTCATTACTAATTTAACATAATCCATGTTATTATCTACCATTCTTCCATAATTAATCCAGTCTTGATCTTTGATTCCTATTAAGAATTTTTGTACATTTCCTGATGTTTTAAATATTACAAAATTCTTGGTTTCTATAAAATTTAGTTGTTTAAATCTTTCATCAGTCAAGATTATTAATATCATTTCATTGGTCCATTTTAATAATACATCTTCTTTATTTCTTATGCAATCAAGGTCTAGAATATATTTCCTATATTATTATATCGAGTTTAAATTCTTCTTGAATTTTTGTCCATTTATTATTATTTTTTCTTGCGTATCCTTTATTATACATAGTTTCTTCTTCATATCTATCCTAAGCTCCTTCGGGTGTATATTTATATTTTTCCCATTTCCTTTTAGGACTTTTTCCACTATATTCTCCTTTTTCCATTCTTATATGGTTTTCTTCATATTCTGAAGATGAGCTATAATTCAAGATTATTTCTTCATTTTCATTGTTTTCTATATCTTTGTTATTGATTCGTTCAATTTTGTGTGTTTGATTATTTTCTTCTTCTACAATTTTAAGTTGATCTAGTAATTGTTGTATTTCTTCTATATCATTTGATTTTCTTAATGTTTCCATATATTTGTCCTTTATCCTTTCCATGAAGATACATGTGTAGGTATTTTTGATGGTTCTTAACTTGATTCTTGTTTGATTATTATTTTTTCTAAATCCTTTACTTCAAAGATTTCCTCTAATTCCTTTTTTGTTATACATCTATTATTTTCTTCATTTTTTAAGAGATCTTCTAGTTGTTCTAGAATAATTTTTATTCTATCAATGTCTTCATTTTTATCTATTTCTTTTCCTCTACTTATATTATATAATGTTTCTTTAATATTTCTTATTTCATTTTGTCTTTTTTGTATTCTATTGCAAGTGTAATTTGCAATTTTATCTGTGGTTTCTATTAGTTGAATAATATTTTGATTTATTTCTTTCATGAGTCTTTCTAATTCTTTGAATCCGGATTCTATTTCTTCGGATAGTCCCATTATCCTATGTAATTTTCTAATTCTTGTTTTAATCTTTTTATTCTTTTTCTAACCATTTCTTGTTGGTAAATAAGATAGTTGTTTTGCTCTAATTCATAGTTGTCATGCTCTAATTTTTCTAATATTTCTAAGTATTTTCTTAGCTCGTAAATGACTTGTTTAATTGTTAATACTCTATTTGTCATAATAGCTTGCTACAGTGATACACGGTGTATGTGTTTATTTTGTGTGTCAATTTATCATTTCCGTAAACGGATTACGATCCTTGACAACATTATATAAATGACTAAAACAGTAAATTGTCGAGTAGTATAGGGGTCTTTTACTTTGTACCAACTCATTCTTTGGGATCCTTATCTAGAATGTTAGAAAACCAAAGTCTGGAGATAATATCTCAGTAACATTATATCATATATTTTTTTGACAAAACTAACATTATATCATTTTTAAACATTTGAACTATGACTTTTCTAGTCATCCCATATATGAAACATCTTCATGAAAGACAGTATATGAGAAACAACTATACATCATGATTAACTAAACATAAATCATAATCATAAACATAACAAAAACAATATAGCCTATACACCTTACACCATAAAGATAATTCACAACTCGTCATCCTAATACCATCACTTAACATCTATGTGGGTGTTTAGTTTATCATTGAGAAGCTGTAAATATACGTTTAGCGAAAAGTATCTATAGAATTCATTTGGGTCAAACGTATTTTTGATTCCAAAAGTAAGTTTGGGAACGTGAACAAAACATAACCTTTGACCTTAAATGCTTGCAACCCCAACCAATGACCTTAACTTTTTGTCTTTCACACATATAGACTTACTCGCATTTGAAATTTAGTTTTTTCCGTGCTCTCACGAATGAAAGCACAATAACTAACATTGCAAATTTTTTTCCCTAAAACAAATGGGATCATACTAACGAGTGTCCTTAAGATACTCTTTAAGAAACCAAGAAAAATAGGTTTTTATTGGAAAATTAACTATTCCACAATTTAAAACATTAAATATATCAATTCCTAATGAAAACTTTATTTTCTTGGTTCCTGAAAGAGTGTCTTAATGGTACTTGTTAGCATCCTCAAAAAAAAAAAAAAATCATTAGCAAGCTTTGCCTTTTGGTGTATTTTTAACACAAGAATCGACTTACAACATGTTTGGTTTCAATTTCTCTAAACGCAAAAAGGAAAAAAAAAACACAATTCTCCATGCAAATTTGGCTTCTCAATGCACTTTGATATGAAGCCAGTATTTATAGTTTTCATCCAAAGGTTTTGAAGAGGATTTTACAAGTTCAGAAATCTAAGGTCATCTCCAACGACAGAAGAAAAGGGGATCTTGCTTATTAAGCACCGGTAGGGGTGAGAATAGGTCAGGCCAGGTCAGGTTTTGATTAAATAGGTTTGATCTGTTTGAAAAATTTAAAGCTTAAGTCTGGTCTGTTATCTATTAAAGGCTTTTTTTTAGCCTGACCCAACCCTTTTAAAAGCTTGGCCTGGTCTGTTAACCATTTTAAAAGCCTAGTATAAAATTTTATATTTTATAATAATTTATAATAAGGCATCCAATGGACCTTCTTAATTACCCACCTAATACTTTGTTCATCTACTTACTCTTTATTTATAGAATGATAGTCTACTTCACATGAATACTTTTAGCAATGTGAGACTAACTCCTATGAAACCACAATCAACAATTTCAATCCAACCCAAGGCAAGTACCTCTCATTTTACTGAAATCACTGAAATCAATCAATTATCGTGTTTGCTTCTTCACGCCTTCCCCTCTCTCAAGCTTCGTCACTCTCGACAATGTTGGGGGCCACAATTGGCGGATACTTATTTTTTCGAAGGAGAAGGGGGAACAATGTTGATCATTTGTCGGTCTATGTAGATGTTGCAGATTCAGCGACATTGCCTTATGGGTGGACTAGACTCTTCTACATTGAGGGCTCTTCCTCAGTTGGCAATTCCCTATGTTAGTCCCACATCACTCAACGTATACATGTGAAGCAAACAAACATTCTATAAATAAATACCAAATTACATCATTTATAATTTATTATTTATATTTATATTTATATTATTATTTATTATTATTTTTATAATTATTATTATTTTGAACAGGATTTTACAAGTTGAGAAATCTAAGGTCATCTCCAATGGTTGAAGAAAAGGGGGATCTTGCTTTTTAAGCACCGGTAGGGGTGGGAATAGGCCAGGTCAGGCCGGGCTTTAATTAAATAGACTTGGCCTGTTTGAAAAATTAAAAGTCTAAGCCTGGCTTGTTATCTGTTAAAGGCTTTTTTTTAGCTCGGTCTAGCCTTTTTAAAAGTTTGGCCTAGCCTGTTAACCTTTTTAAAAGCCTAGTATAAAATTTTATATTTTATATTTTATAATAATTTTATAATAATTTATAATAAGGCACCCAATGGGCCTTCTTAATTACTCACCTAGTACTTTGTTCATCTACTTACTCTTTATTTATAGAATGATAGTCTACTTCACATGTATACTTTTAGCAAAGTAGAACTAACTCCTATGAAACCACAATCAACAATTTCAATCCAACCCAAGGCAAGTACCTCTTATTTTACTGAAATTACTGAAATCAATCAATTATCGTGTTTGCTTCTTCACACCTTCTCCTCTCTCAAGCTTCGTCACTCTCTGCAATGTTAGGGGCCACAATTGGCGGATACTTATCTTTCCGAAGGGGAAGGGGGAACAATGTTGATCATTTGTCAGTCTATGTAGATGTTGCAGGTTCAGCAACATTGCCTTATGGGTGGACTAGACTCTTCTGCATTGAGGGCTCTTCCTCAGTTGGCAATTGCCTATGTTAGTCCCACATCACTCAACGTATACATGTGAAGCAAACCAACACTCTATAAATAAAGACTAAATTGTATCATTTATAATTTATTATTTATATTATTTATTATTATTATTATTTATTATTTATAATATAATATAATTTATAATTTTACTATTTATTTATTTATTATTATTATATAATATATAATATAATATAATATTTAGTATTTATAAGTAGGTCGGCCTACCAAGCTTAAAAGGCTTTTTTTATAAGCCTAAGCCTGACCTTTCTAACTAAAAAGGCTTTTTAAAAAGCTCAGGCCTGGCCTTTTTATTATAAAATAGGTCAGGCCAGGCGAGGCCTTAAATAAGTCAGGTCATAGGCCCCTGACGAGCGGCCTGACCTATTCCCACCCCTAAGCACCTATATGGTTGGAGCAAAATTTAGAGGTGGTGCTTAACAAGCATGGGTGCTTCTACAAGCACCGCATCTTAACTTGCTTTGTGGGCCATTTGTACTTTTTTAAAATTAAAAAATTATAGAATTGATGGTAATAAATAAATTATTGATGAAATATAAGTGATGTATCAAGGTGGGACCTATTTAAGAACCTCAAAAAATAAAAATATGGAGTGCTGGGATGAAGATGACCTAAGAGTAAGACAAACATACTGTTAGGCAATAAAATATCAACATAATGATTTCTCACATGTTTAAGACGAGCTTAATTAATTTAATTTTTGTTAGTATGAATTTTTTTTCACATATTACACACTCACGTTAATGGGTGAGGAATTGTAAACTTAACGTGTGTGTGTGTGTGTTTGTGTATATATATATATATAAATAAATAAAAGTGGAAACCAAAAACAATGAAACCAGAAGGTAATCAAACAATAATAATCCTGAACTTATTACAATCAAAACAACTTGTTGCCAAGGTAATAATCAAATATAAGGTTGAACCATCAAACCTGATGAACCTACAATTAAAAATAATTATCAAATATAAGAAATAATAATTTTGAAAACCCTAAAATGGATCAAGAATAAAGCAGAGGAGTGGAAGATGTACCAGAGCGACGGTGGTGATTCCGTACAAGGCGACGATCTGTACACAACGGCAAGATAGGTGTGGTGTGATGTGATGGAACCGTTGATGCCAAAATACCGTGAATTGTCGAATCTAGGATCATAGAACAAATTACCCACGACAATGTGATGCAAAATCCATGTTGAGCAGAGAACAAATGGCCATGAAATCTCCCAAATTGAGCAGAGAGCATAGAGGCTGGAGTTTGGGTGCTATCTCGACCGCAAGAACCACCACACATCGCGGTCTCTCCATCTCTCTCGGCCTTTCCGTCTCTCCATCTTTATCCATCGCGAGCTGTACAAGTGAATGTCAAAGCAGAACTGAAATTAGATCTGGGTTGAGGGGAAGAGGGGTGATGACGAAGTGAGGAAAAGAAGAGTGATGACGGTGGCGGCACGATGGTGGTGACAGATGGCAGCAGCGGAGTTCGTGACGTGAGGACTAAACCGTCAGTCTCTGGTAACCCGAAACCACATCACTCTTCGATCACCGGAAGGTGAGTGAGAGAGGAACCTGGAGGAAAGGCCGCCGCTGTTTGCGGCGGGGCTGGAGGCAGAGCCCTTATGGCTCGACGGAGAGAGACGATGGTAGTGAGAGAGACCAAATCTAGTGTGAGCAGTCCATCCTAACATATGGTGAGATTCTTAATCCAACGGTTCACAAAAATGGTCCATCATGAACCACATTCTATAATGGTTCATGCCAGACGTTACCCTGTCTCCTTCATCCATCTTTCTTCTCTTTCTCTCTTCTCTCCCTCCCTTCACGCTCGAATCCTTTTCTTCATTTTATATAGTTTTTTATCGTGGGACTGTTCATGATGGTGGTACGGATCTGGGGTAGTCCTTTGGGTTCAATGGTGGAGTGATCTTGCATGCTCACAGTTATCGAGCGGCTATGGTGGCAGCGATCTAGGTCAGATTTCCTATGGATCTGTGGGAAGCATTTTCTAAATTTGCTAGCAGGTTAGCTCTATAGATATGTTACCTTTTTCTTCTTTGACCTTATATTTTGCAGTGCGGCTTCTTTCGGTAAGAAGGATTCCACCAATTCCATTGGCAGGATGGAAGCTAATTATGGTATCAATTATATTACATGCCTAAAATCTATTTGAATGAATGTGTAAGTGATGTATTTGTACTTTTTTTTTTAGTGATAACAACATGTTGAATTTAAGTGATAAGATTTTTGAGAATTCTGAAATAAATGTTTTGTAAATACCTTTCAACTTTTTTAAAAAATATTTTGTTCAAATTAGGTAGTATTTGATACGAGTTTCATTTTAATATTCCTGAGAATATGAGCATAGGAATAGAGATTTTTAATGTTTTGTACAAGTTTTAAAAAACCATTCCAACTTAGTGATAATAAAACATTTCATGAACCAAACGACAGTTTAGTGTATCAAAATATATGAAATGCTCGTAATGTTTAAATTTTGTGAATCAAAATAATAATTTAAACAATTTGAAACTTCTCCCCGAGATCCTCCTCTCTTCATTTTCTTTGATTTAAGGCATTTGAGATTCACGGCAATGTGAATACAGGCTATTAGTGCAGGTTCACCCTCCAGATGCTTTCAATGTTCAAATATATCAGCTTATAAAAGAGGTTCTGCATTTACATTTATTGGCATTTTGTCAGTGCAGAAGAGAACCCTGAGTTCATCTAGAGTATGATAAATTTACCTCATCTAGCATTTCTTGAATTCATGCATTTCTTATTTTCTGAAACTAAATATTGGATCGTGCTGACATCTTTTAAAGCAACACTAGATAAAAATGCAAAGATAATAGTAGCTTGCTTATCGGGGGTACAATGGAACCGTCACAACATTTACTAGAAGGTCAATATTCAAGGTATTAAATTTTCTCCATTTGTTTATGTTTTCCATGCGCCTGCTTTCTTCTCCCTTTGGACCTTCAGTTTTGCTCATAAAATTTCATGTATATGCTATTAATATATATAGTCCAAAATTGGTTAATAATGAGATTTTATGACCTCGTATTCAAAGACATTAGATTTTAGAGGATAGGTAAATGAGATTTACAATGTAAATATTATAGAAAGATTGATTATTATTGTGACATAAATTTATTAATCCAAACCGTTTAAAAAGCAAAACATTATGGAAAGTCACAATTTTACGTGTAAGCTAGTTTGGGAAAGTCCCGTAAGAGTGAAAGAGAACTTTTTAGACATACTTTTTTTTTTGACCAAATGATTTAGACATACTTAAAGATTATATATAAAGACTATTTATTTGTGTACTGGCCGAGAATAAAAGACCGATGACTCGTCTATACACTGGACCAACCGAGCTTACCCCACGAATGAGCCTTGGCCCAAACTCCTCCAAAGCCGAGAACATGTCAGCACACCTGACACCCGAGGATAACTACTCGGCCCCCTTTCCATGACAAGCCACGCACGAAGATACATCGGCCCCAGGCTATCCAGCCGCAGCTACCTGGGCCGAAGATCTCGCTAGTCATAATATCTCTCCGCATAATCAGGGTCCGGATATCTCTCCGGATATTCAGGACCTGATCCTAATATTTCTCCGCTTATCTCGGAGCTCGATCCTGAGAGATCTTTATAAATAGGGGGCTTACCCCCTCATTCAGAACTACGTTTGCTTTGATTCCCATTTGGATACGTAGGAGCAGAATCCACATTCTGTCAAGCACAATCCAAAAACACCCCACTAACCTAGTTCGGCCGAGTATCTCTCATTCGAGATATTTAGACGGAACATTTGGCGCCATCTGTGGGAATCGAAGCAAATATTTTCCCATACCACGAAAAAATGGTGAGGACGAGGAGCGGAAACTGCAGAAGGGAGGAACCAGGGAATGCCAACAACGGGGATAACGGAGAGCGATCCATAGGCCCAGCAGCAATGGCCGACAATCCCATGGTTTAGGAGCTTCTCACGCAAATCGCAGCGCTGAGAAGGGAGAACGAAGAGATCCGCCGGCAGAACAGCCGTCGCGAAAGAGAGCAGAGCAGGGAAAGGTCGGTCTCTTCTCCACAAGAAAGAGAGCGCCGACCACCGGAGATTGAGGGGTCCAGAAACTTGTACAGGGAAGGGGGCCCACAACTCCGGGCTTCCCATCACACCAACCGAGCAGAGGAGGAGGGATTTCCTAGGCAGGCCCCAGAATTTTCACTCTAGACAAAATAGACTTAATGACAGGGCCAGCGTGCGGAAGCCGAGGCATCCCTTCACAAACGCTATCATGGAGGTCCCCCTGCCGGTCACCTACAAGCCAATCAGCATTGACAAGTATGATGGCACCTCAGACCCCGAGTGCCACTTGGACGCTTTCACCACCCAGATGTACCTCTTTACCGATGACGACGCTGTCATGTGTAAAGTCTTCCCAACCATTCTAAAGGATGCAGCGCTGACCTGGTACACCCAGCTACCCCCAGCATCGGTAGACTCTTTTGATACATTCGTGGCTAAGTTCAGCGCTCAGTTTGCCACGAGCCGGGCCCACCAAAAAACCTCGGCCTCGTTGGTAAACTTCAGGCAAGAAAAGAATGAGTCCCTGCGCGACTTCATGGCCAGATTCAGCAAGGAGGCGGTCCTCATCCGCAATCTCAGTGCCGATGTTGCACTACACACCATCTTGACCGGGTTAAGGCCTGGTCCTTTTGCCAGACACTTGGCCCGGAAGCCACCAGCCAGTATGGATGAGTTGAGGAGAAAAGTTGCGGGGTTCATCAACATGGAGGAAGTTGAAGAATCGAAGAAAAGGGAGAGAACCGATGATGCTGACAGACGAGAAGGAAGAGAGAAGAGGAGGGCCAGAGGTGATAAACCGAAATTCAAAGGCCCGTCCGACCATTTCCAGAGGGGACCGAAGTATGAGCATTATACTCCCCTCAACACAAATCGAGCTCGGGTGTTTGAGGAAGCATACAATACGGAACTTTTGCAGCTTCCTAATCGTGGCCACACCCCCCAGAATGCTGACCGACAGAAACATTGTCGGTATCACCGTAATTTTGGCCGTACCATCGAGGAATGCTGGGTCCTACGAGATAAAATCGAAGAGCTGGTGCAGGCTGGCCACCTCAATAATTTTGTTCGGAGAAACCACAACAACGGTGAGCGGCGTGGCAGAAACAGAAGGAGAGAGGGTGACCAAAGCCCGAGGAGGGGTGGCGGTCCACGAAATAATGAGAGAGCAGAAACCAGAGAGCGCCAGAGTGAAAGACGAGAAGAGGATAATGTGATTCGGGGCGTGATAAACACCATTTCAGGAGGATTTGCAGGGGGAGGCACAACAAGTTCAGCTCGAAGAAGACACCTGCGGGCCATCCGAGCCATCAACCCTGTGATCCCAAGCAAGCCTCCCAGAAGTTCCCCACCAATTATCTTTTCCGATGAAGATTTTGTGGGGGTAGATCCTAACCAAGATGACCCTATGGTGATCACTGTACAGGTGGCCAACTTCTCGGTCAAAAGAACCCTTGTCGACCAGGGAAGCTCGGCAGATATATTGTATTACTCAACGTTTCAGAAGCTCGGGATCCCAGAGAAATCAATTCAACCGCATTTACGATGAAGCTCGTCGGATTTGCAGGGGAACAAGTTGATACTCGGGGATACATCGACCTCCTGACTACTTTTGGTGATGGCAGAGCATCCAAGACTATCACGGTCAGGTATGTGTTAGTCAACGCAGTAACATCATATAACATCCTGATTGGAAGACCGTCTTTAAATGAGCTAGGGGCTGTGGTCTCTACTCCCCACCTCACGATGAAATTCCCATCCAACTCGGGGGACATAGTTGCTGTCCGAGAAGATCAGAAAATGGCCAGACAGTACTATGCTGATAGTTTGCGTGTGAGCAAACTTAAACCCACACCAGCGGAAACCCTAGACAGGGGGAAAGATAAGGCGGTGAATTCCGTTAACTCCGTCGAACTGGATCCGAGGATGGACATGCAGGAACAACGTCCACAACTTATTGAGGAGTTAGAGAAGTTCCAGCTCGGTGCGTAGCCTGAACAGTGCACTAAACTCGGCGGTCACCTTGAGCCGACTTTGAAAGAGGAAATAAAGCAAGTGCTACGCAGAAATGCCGATTTGTTCGCCTGGACCACATCTGATATGCCGGGAATTGATCCCGACTTCTTATGCCATAAACTGGCAATTTGTCCCGAGGCAAAACCAGTGGCCCAGAGGAAAAGGAGACTAGGCGAAGAAAGGAGAAAAGTTGTGGAAGAGGAAACAGCGAAGTTGGTCAAGGCCAATTTTATCCGAGAAGTAGAGTACACTACCTGGCTGGCCAATGTCGTCCTGGTCAAAAAAGCGAACGGCAAGTGGCGCATGTGCACCGATTACACAGATCTGAATAGAGCTTGCCCGAAAGACTCCTATCCTTTGCCGAATATTGACAGACTGGTGGACGGAGCTTCCGGATACAGAATTCTGAGTTTCTTGGATGCATACTCCGGGTACAATCAGATCCGAATGTACCCCCCAGATGAGGAGAAAACAGCTTTCATTACTGAGGGTTCGAATTATCATTGCACGGTGATGCCGTTTGGGCTGAAGAATGCTGGAGCTACATACCAAAGGCTCATGGACCGGGTTTTTGAAAAACAAATCGGCAAAACTATGGAAGTCTATGTGGATGACATGGTAGTGAAATCTGATGACCCCAACAACCACCCAAGAGATCTGGAGGAAATTTTTCAGCAGCTGAGGAAGTACAACATGAGATTGAATCCGGAGAAGTGTGTTTTCGGTGTCCAGGGTGGAAAATTTCTCGGCTTCATGCTGACGCACCTGGGAATCGAGGCCAATCCTAATAAATGTCGGGCTGTGATTGAGATGAGAAGCCCACAGAACGTTAAAGAAGTGCAAAGACTTGCAGGACGGCTTACATCGTTATCTCGGTTCCTGCCCAAATCTGCCGAGAAAGCTCGCCCTTTCTTCAGACTACTAAAGAAGCCCCAAACCTTCACGTGGACTGAGGACTGCGAGAAGGCCTTCGTCGACTTCAAGGCCTTTCTGTCTTCACCGCCGATATTAACTCGACCCATCCCAGGGAAAGAGTTATACTTATATCTGTCAGCCTCCGAGAATGCAATCAGCGCAGTCATTGTACAGGAAATAGAGAAAGCTCAAATGCCGGTGTACTTCATCAGCAGGGTACTTCATGATGCCGAAACTCGGTATCAAGTTATCGAGAAGCTGGTTTTGGCCCTGGTAACCGCAGCTCGGCGATTGCGCCCGTACTTCCAGAGTCACCAGGTGATTGTTAAGACTGATCACCCGATTAAACATACTCAAAAAGCCCGAGTTGGCAGGACGTATGATTGCTTGGTCAGTAGAATTGTCCGAGTTTGGCTTGAAATACGAGTTGAGAGGACCTCTGAAGGCTCAATGTCTCTCCGACTTCATAGCCGAACTCCGCCCGCAGCCAGTAACCGAGGATGTATGGTGGAATTTGTACGTGGATGGATCCTCGAATGTCAGGGGCAGTGGAGCGGGGGTGATTCTGGAAGGCCCGGGAGATCTGATCCTGGAGCAGTCATTAAAATTTGAATTGAAAACCTCGAACAATCAGGCCGAGTATGAAGCTTTGATAGAAGGATTAATGCTGGCAAATGAAATGGGAGCAAAGGCTGTTAGGTGCCGGAGTGATTCACAACTCGTCACTGGACAAATATCCGGAGGGTATCAAACGAAGGAACCTCAGCTCACCAGGTACTTGTGTAAGGTCAACCAATTAATTTCCGGCTTTGACAAGTTCGCTATTGAGCACATTCCCCGAGAAGAAAACACTCGAGCTGATTTGCTGTCCAAGCTAGCCAGCACAAAGAAGCCGGGTCACCATAGGACGGTTATTCAAGAAACCCTCAATGAACCGGGCATTGGGACAGAAGAGGTGATGGCCAACGAGTTGGTTGACCGAGAGTGGATGACGCCCATATGGGAGTACTTATCCACAGAAACACTGCCCTCGGATCAGGCTGAAGCCAGGAAAGTCAGGCTCAGGGCAAGTCGCTTTACTATAATCTCCGGAGAGTTGTATAAGCGGGGATTCTCGGTACCATTGCTAAAATGTCTAACAAAGGCACAATCCAAGTACGTCATGGAAAAAGTTCACCGAGGAATCTGTGGTTTTCACTGCGGGGGAAGATCAATGGCCACCAAGGTAGTCCGAGCAGGGTACTATTGGCCTACCATCCGAGCTGATTGCATGGAATGGACGAAGCAGTGTGATGAGTGCCAGAGATTTTCCAATATAAATCATACCCCTCCTGAAGGACTTCACACATTAAACTCGCCTTGGCCGTTTGCTATGTGGGGAATGGATATACTGGGGCCTTTCCCTGTAGCCAAAGGTCAAGTCAAATTCCTGCTAGTAGCGGTGGACTACTTCACAAAGTGGATTGAAGCAGAGCCTTTGGCAAAGATTACCGCCGAGAAAGTGCAGAAATTTGTATGGAAAAGCCTCATCTGTAGGCACGGAATTCCCTTTGCGATCGTCACAGACAACGGAAGACAATTTGTAGATAAGACATTACGGGAATTCTATGACAACCTCGGTATTAGACACCAAGTTACATTGGTTGAGCACCCCCAAACCAATGGGCAGGCCGAAGCAGCTAACAAGGTCATCCTCGAAGAACTAAAGAAAAGGGTGGGAAGATCCAAGGGAGCCTGGGCAGAAGAGTTGCCGAGTATCCTCTGGGCCTACCACAGCACACCCCAATCTACCACTCAAGAAACACCCTTCAGGCTGACATATGGAACAGACGCCATGATCCCAGTGGAGGTTGGTGAACCATCCTTCCGACGTATACAACACGAGCCGAACGATAATGAGAGCAATTTGAGGGTCGAACTTGACTTGGTAGAGGAACTCAGGGAGGAGGCCAAAATCAGAGAAGAAGCCTGCAAACAGAGAGCAACTAGAAGATATAATTCAAGAGTGAAGCCGAGGAGTTTTTTGCGTGGAGAATTGGTACTGAGAATAAAAGGAGAGGCAAGGAAGGATCACACGGAAGGAAAGTTGGCAGCAAACTGGGGAGGGCCATTCCGAGTAGTAGAAAACCTGGGGAATGGGGCATACAGGTTAGAAGAATTGTCAGGGAAGCCTATCCCGAGGACGTGGAATGCTTCTCATTTAAAGTTTTATTACAGTTGATGTATATAGTCGGGTGCTGTACTCTTTTTCCTACCTCGGTATTTTGTCCCAAAAAGGGTTTTGACCGGGGAGGTTTTAACGAGGCACACCGCAGACTCCATCCAATAAAAGAATTTATTATGAATATTGTTTTATGTTCTCTCATTTTGTCGAAGTATTTACTCTGCAGGCATCTTATTCTAATGGCCGAGTTCGAGCCAGTCAAAATTCTAAGGCCAAGTTTGAGCCTGGTGGCCGAGCACGAGCCAGTGGCCGAGTTCGAGCCGTTAAATTCTAAAGGCCAAGTTTGAGCCTGGTGGCCGAGTACGAGCCAGTGGCCGAGTTCGAGCCAGTCAAATTTCTAAGGCCAAGTTTGAGCCTGTTGGCCGAGTACGAGCCATTAAAAATCAAAAGGCCAAGTCTGAGCCTGTTGGTCGAGTACGAGCCATTAATTTTCTAAGGCCAAGTTTGAGCCTGGTGGCCGAGTACGAGCCAAAGGCCGAGTTCGAGCCGTTAAATTCTAAAGGCCAAGTTTGAGCCTGTTGGCCGAGTTCGAGCCAGTCAAATTTCTAAGGCCGAGTACGAGCCAATGGCCGAGTTCGAGCCGTTAAATTCTAAAGGCCAAGTTTGAGCCTGTTGGCCGAGTTCGAGCCATTAAAAATCTAAAGGCCAAGTTTGAGCCTGTTGACCGAGTTCGAGCCAGTCAAATTTCTAAGGCCAAGTCTGAGCCTGTTGGTCGAGTACGAGCCATTAAAAATCTAAAGGCCAAGTCTGAGCCTGTTGGCCAAGTACGAGCCATTAATTTTCTAAAGGCCAAGTTTGAGCCTGGTGGTCGAGTTCGAGCCGTTAAACTAAGTCCAAAGGTCAAGTATGAACCTATTAGCCAAGTCCGAGCTATCAAGTTATTAATACTGAATTTGAGCTGCGAGATTATTGAAATTGAATACGAGTATCAGTCAAGAAAGAACAAAGTTCGAATTTAAAAGGCCGAGTACGAGCCATTATTTTATTAAGGAAATCGAGTACAATGCGTCAAGCAAAAATAAAGCCGAGTTTGACACTTGAAAAGTACATTAAGGGAACCGAGCACAGCGCTGAAATTGAAAGCCGAAATTGAAAATAAGGGTCGCTCGGCGGGACAGTAGTCGCCCCAATTAGAACAGGGGTAAGTCCAGACGGCCCCCAGTCCCCCCAATCGAACGTCACCACTCTCTCTTAAGGGAGGATGTAGTCACTTCCCCCTGAGAAAGCTGGACGATGAGGTGCTCGGCCCGCTCCGGGAGTAGACGGCCTCTACCCCTTTCTCGACGCCCGAAGACTGCTATTCTCCCAGTTAACATCCTTTTTGAAAGATTGAATCATAAAAGGAATTCTGGATCCCATCTCCCACTTACATCCTTTTTGGCAGCCGTGAAACCCAAAAAAGGATGTTAACTGGGAGAGGGGAGCACAAACCCCTGACACTAGCATAGAACTACTCAGGTAGAAGAGAAGCAAGAAACGAATTTGGCTGGTGGAAAAGGATGATGAATGAACGAGTAAGGCAGTGGAATAGCCCTATTTATAAGCAGGGGAAGTGGAAGTATGCGTGGGAAAGGGTTTGTTGGAAAAACAAATCTCGAAACTAAGCAAAAAGCAGTAATTGCGTGAGCCCATTGCGGTTTCCAAAGCATTTAATGCGTGACTGCATACGTAAAGTGTAAAACATGTGTTTCACGTGTAACAACCACCGTCCATTTTTGATATGGACGGTGGAGTACCTTGGCCTTAGCCGAAGATTTGGTTAACAGGCCGAACACAACAGAGAGTCAGCAGAATGATGACAGTTTTCATTAAGTAATGCGAAGTTACAAGGGCGCAAGCCCGTTACAAAGGCTGAACAAAAAACAAAAAACTACAACAGTTACTCCCCCCTATGACTCTCTGATGCGTGATTTTTAAGATAAAGGCAAGTGCACCTCGTCGCAATCAAGTAATACGGTGGTGAGACCGGTTATCGTATCCACAGGGATTGGTTGTCAATTACCAATTCACAAACTTAACAACTATCTAGACTAAACTATGGTATGAGATATCAAAACAGAAAACAAAGCAATACAATATTTTTGGACTTTTTGGACTTTTAACAAACACTTGGAGTGCAGAATTTATAACTGGATAGAATTGTCAGGTTTAGACTACACTAATCCTCCCTTGATTGCAATGGAATGGCTAACAACACAAGTCCTAATTCAATTATGCCAATCAAGCCTTTTCTAAAATACTCAAGCCTAATGTCTTAGGTGCATTGAGCCTAAAACCCCAAATTAAACCCTAATGTCTTAGGTGGATTAATCTGTGATTTTGCATTAAGTCAAGACTTATAAGATTGCAAGCATCCAACACCTATGTCTAGATTCTTGGACTACTTGGCATATGATTCATGAGCATGCGCTAACACCAACCTTCCAGTTATCTATTAAAGCAACTAATCATTCCTAGGATGATCAAGCCTAAGAAAGCATTAAGCATAGAATCACACACTCATAAAGAAATAGAAACTTGTATTGAAACCAAATCAATTAACAATCAAATTCAGAAAAGCTACATCTAAACCCAACAATGGGGGAATTAACTACACATGATAATATCTACAAAATAGAAAGAGAGAAGAGAGGAAGAAAACTCCATGACGAATCCTTCAATCTTCTTCCAATCCAAGAGCAGAGAAGATGTCATCTTTAAGGTCCTAGCCTTCCCCCAGCCATCAGCCCTCTTTAGGGTTTCCAAGCCTCTGCAAAAAGTCCCCTTTTTCTGTCTGCTGTGCTGTTATTTATAGGTCCGTCGCGCGTCACGGCCGTGATGGCTATCACGGCCAGGCCGTGACGCTTTCTGTCCAAGGCGTGTCTTCAAGTTTTTAACTCTCGCGAGGCGAGAGAAGTGTTCGCGACGCGAGCCCTCATTTTCTGGTTGGTCACGGCCATGATGTCTGTCACGGCCAGCCGTGATGCCTCTCGACTTTTGCCTTCTTCTCTGCTTGATCACGGCCGTGATGACCATCACGGCCAGGCCGTGATAGGCTCTGTTTGGCTCATATTCTTCTCTTTTTAAGCTCCAAAATCATCCAAGCTTCATTATAGCAAAATATGCACAGTTTTCCTTCAATTTCTGCAAAACAACACACATAAACCACCTCATCCGTTCCAAAGGAAAAACTATACAAAATCAACACTAAATTGGCCTAACTATATGCAAATGCATGCAGAAATGTACATGGAAAATGAGGTGAAATCACACTCATCAAATCACCCCAAGCTTAAGACTTTGCTTGTCCTCAAGCAATCACTAAGGCCAGAAGATGAAAATAATCAGAGCAATGATAATGAACTAAGAACCCGCGTAAAATGATCCAAGTAACAGGCATTCAATTATTTCAGCAAGAGACAATCAATTCAAGTCCAATTAGGGCTTAGGTTTCCTAGACTCACATTCTCACTGATTCGGACACTCTTGTTCACTTGAAGCTCACCCCAAGCTTGTTTATTTGCTTGGCTCTCTTTCTTGCCTCACTCACTCAAGTGTTCAAGTACATATAACAATTCGCTCCATTTTCCTCAAGGAATGATTCCTACCATATGCTTGACTATCAACCAAATCTCCACTTTATTTATGAAAACACCTAAGAATCAAGAGGTCTTTATTTGGTTGTAACGTGGCCATGAGATTAATCTTTAGGTGGGGATAACAAGAAAGGGATATTTCAAAAGGCTAAACCAAGTATCAAACATTTCAACACAAGACACCTTCTAAAATACCTTCTTGGGTTTTCAATACATTTTTCCACCTTTCTTTTCTTTCTTTTTCTTTTATTTCTCACTTCTCTTGTTTGTCATCCCCATCTCTTTATATTTTTCTTTTTTTTTCTTTTTTTTTTAATAATATTTTTTTTTCTTTTTCTTGGAGAGGGGAGATTTTTCAACTCAAAAGAATTATTATTATTATTTTTTTTTTATCCCAAACTTTCAACTACCTTTTTCACCCTTTTTGTAATACTTTAGAAGGTCCCTTATCAAGTATATTTATCAAAAATTTTCAGGGTACCAAGAAAAGCATTTTATTCATTCAGGCTCAAAATTGGGCAACTAAGGGGTAGCATTTCATCATTCAAAGCTCAGAAGGCCGGAAAAATACCTATTGCCTCAATCATTTTCAAAAATGTTTTCAAAAATTTTTAAGCTTCAAAATGGTTTCAAGTCAAGTTCTAGAGAAGTTCATCCAAGAGGAGCAACACTCAACACAAAGAACGGGGGCAGATTTAGTGAGTACCCCCTAATGGCTCAAAAACTCACATTTATCAGTTCAAGAACCAGTGAGAAACACAAGTCTAAAGAAACATATGCTAATCATCAACTATCCAAGATCATCTCAAGCATATTTAATGAAGCCATATCACAAGAATAGAAAATCAGGGTCCAAAAATTCACTATCACAGAAAAATTGGCACTTAGCTCTCACAATCATAAGCTCAATCTAAGCAGGGGTAACCGAATCATGCGATCATGCAAACTTAAGCCTATATGAATGCAATATTTACAATGCAAGTAAAAAGATTACCCCTACCCCAAGCTTAAAGATTTACATTGTCCCTAATGTAAACAATCAAGTTGGAGAGAGGAGAAGAAAAATAAAATAAAGCAAAAAATTGGAACGGCTTACCGAGGCGGTAGCGGGTGCTGACTTTGCTTTTCTGGCTTTATTTCTCCCTGCTCTTTTTGCTTCTCCTTCCTTATTATCCTGAAAACACTTGACAAATTTATTAGTAAAAGAAAACTCTTGATCTTCTCAAATTATTCAAGAGTTAAAATCAAAAACAAAATCTAACTAAAGAGAAGGGTTAAGAAACTTGGGTTGCCTCCCAATAAGCGCTTCTTTAACGTCACTAGCTTGACTTATTAAGAAGCATCCACCTGGATCCCATAACCTGTGGTATAAGGACCAAGGGATGCTAACCATGTGAGATCTTTCACCTGGATCCCACGGTTTGCAGCAAAAATGTGGAAGTGAGCGCTCGAAATTCATGCTGACTTCTTCAAATGGGAAGCGCTTTTCAATTCCTCTCGGGTCAAAGATGACCCCTTTATCAACAAAATCTTCCCAATAAAAATGGGGTTCAACCTCTTGGATTGGCCATGGTGCCTGCATTTTTAAAGATCCAAAATCTGGTTTCTCAAGCAGAGGCATGAACTCCATTGTTGACTGCTTTAAAATGTGAGGTGGCAAATAAGTCGAGAGGATCATTGGTGCTGTTCTGGCTTCTGTACAATCTTCACTCTAAGCATTACCAAATCCATCACCTTCCAAATATGCAGAAAAGAAAGAGTTGTTAGTACAGCAACGCATGCAGAAAATATATAAAAAACTAAAAAGCCGAGCACTTACTTTTAAGGTCGGCCCTTGGGGTGGAGGAGAAGGGGAGTTTCAGGAGACGTCCGCAAGGGAGAGGCCGAGGAAGTTTCTCTAAGGCGTCTATGTCCCTTTTCTCCTCGGCAGGAAGGGACCCATATTCGAAACCGACGAATTTAGTGGGAGACGATTGCCAATACAAGGGGAACTTAGCACACCCATCCTCATCAAAGAAGTAAGAACGGTGAGAATCTGAGGGACGAACTCGGAAGAAACCAACCTTAAAGTCCTTGTACGAGGATTTAAACAAACTGATCAACCCCTTCTGTTCGACTGCCGTTGAGGGAGATCCACCCGGTTTTCTCGCCAAATCTTGTTTGATAAAAATACAAAAATTTGGGAGTAGTAGGCTCCATCCCGATGTATGCACACAGAACTTGAAAGGCCTTCATAAAAGCCCAGCTATTGGGGTGAAGCTGAGTAGGCGCGACGTTCATAGTTCTCAGAACGTCACACTCGAAATCGGTAAAAGGAAGGGAGACACGCAGGTGAGAGACAAGTGCTTTGTACATATACGTAAAAGGAGGCTCGGAAGGACGAGCCCGGAGGAAAACATACTCGGTATCCGAGCATGGAGAACAGGTGAACTCGGACTCGTCCCCAGAGGCCGAAATAGCAATCTGGGACCGAAGGTCAGCGATTGAGTCCAAAGTCTGATAGCTAGAAAGGTAAGCGCCAACTTCGCCCTTAACCCAAGTGTACCCGGGGAGGGTGATATCTGGAACGGGATCTTTTGGAACCCGCTGGCGTCGTTTGCGCACGATGGGTTGGGAGATTTGTGGGGAAGAAGAACCAGACCCAGAAGAAGACGACCCGGAGGAGGACGACCCCACCGGGCCGACGTTCGGCCCTGGGGGGAAATGGGAGAGGTGGAAGGAGAGCCCCCAATGGGGGAAACCTCCCGTTCCACCAGAGGAGAGGTGTTCGATTCGGTGGAATCAGACGAACTCATGACCGGAATTCAAAGATAAACTTTAAAAGAAGGAAGGAGGGTCAGGCGTGCAAAGAGTGTGAGGCGAAAAGATAGTCGCAGAAGCTGGAAAGACAAAGCTGAAGAGTGAAGGGAAGTAGGTTGAGAAGGGGAAGACTTGGGGATATTTATAGCTGTTGCGGGTAAGGGCGCGATCAACGGCCCACGACCCGTCCAGCCCAAAGGGCGCGACTTTTGATTTTCCCCCCATTAAATGGGCGCGGAACTCTAGGGTTTCATGCCCGAAGCGTGCCGCAGAAGTATTAGGGGAATGATTGCTCTCTCTGACAGATAGAGAAGACTTGATTGAAATGACAGCTGGGAATGCGGATACCTGCATAGCCGAAGAATAAGCTCGGTTTCATACTTATCTGCTCTCTCGCTTATTTAAGCTCGGAGCTCGGGGGGCTTGTGTACTGGCCGAGAATAAAAGACCGAGGACTCGTCTATACACTGGACCAACCGAGCTTACCCCACGAACGAGCCTTGGCCCAAACTCCTCCAAAGCCGAGAACATGTCAGCACACCTGACACCCGAGGATAACTACTCGGCCCCCTTTCCATGACAGGCCACGCACGAAGATATCTCGGCCCCAGGCTATCCAGCCGCAGCTACCTAGGCCGAAGATCTCGCTAGTCATAATATCTCTCCGCATAATCAGGGTCCGGATATCTCTCCGGATATTCAGGACCTGATCCTAATATTTCTCCGCTTATCTCGGAGCTCGATCCTGAGAGATCTCTATAAATAGGGGGCTTACCCCCTCATTCAGAACTACGTTTGCTTTTATTCCCATTTGGATACGTAGGAGCAGAATCCACATTCTGTCAAGCACAATCCAAAAACACCCCACTAACCTAGTTCGGTCGAGTATCTCTCATCTTTGATATTTGGACGGAACAATTTGAATTTCATTTTAGTTGTTAATTTAAGGATGACTATTTGGGGTTGAATAATTAGAGGATTAGTCTAGACGTATGATAAGCATCATCCGTTAAGTTCTCGGGAGATTATAGTCCCGGATCTAAAAAAGACATGTAGCATGCCACCATCATACCAATGTAGAATCAATATAGACGACAACAACAACAACCAAGCCTTATCCCACTAGGTGGGGTCGGCTACATGGATCATACGGCGCCATAATGTTCTATATTGAATCATGTTAATAGTTAAATCATTGGCCTCCAAATCTTTCTTAATAGTTTCTCCTATAGTTTTTCTTGGCCTACCTCTGCCTCTAGCTATTGGATTGCCCTCCACTTGATCCACTCTCCTTACTACAGAATCTAAAAGTCTCCTCCATACATGCCCAAACCACCTAAGTCGAGATTCAACCATCTTTTCTACAATAGGTGCTACCCCAACTCTCTCTCTAATGCTATCATTCCTAATCCTATCACGTCTAGTTTTTCCGCTCATCCAGCGCAACATTCTCATCTCTGCTACATTGATTTTACTCTCGTGTTGATTTTTTACCGCCCAACACTCCGTCCCATTCTCAATATAGAATTTCTTTAAAATGAGTTTTTCTCTAAAACAAATATAGATGATTGTATGTATCAAAATAAAATATAGATGATTGTAGGCCTAGGGTTTGGGATGCCAACCTAATCCGATGTCATTTCCTATTATGATGTCTATGCATATCAATTTTGTTTAATAAAAAATCTGTAAAATAAATATAAGATTATATTCCACTTCTAATTATTTAATGAGATAATATCATAATAACTTTGTCAAATTAATAGTAATAATTATTATATAATTATCCAAATTACTCCTATTTGGACGGAAGAAATACCCACAGCCTTTAAATTAAATGCCTATTTAGAGAATTAAAAATTGAAAACAAAATTAAAAAATCTTTCTAATTATGGTTATTTTTTCTGAATTAAGATATTGTCTATAAATTTTGGGATTTTTTTTTAAGAACAAATTTTGGGATATTTGTTTTTTTTTCTTTGAGGCCGGGATATTTGTTAAAAAGGATGACATTATACTTTGTATTAAATCATACTCTGTAATTTTATTTTTTAAATCTATAATTTGAAAGAATCTGACCAGATATGAAATGTTACATTGGTTTCCATGTATCCATGGAGAGTAATCACTTGATGCAGCAAATATTTTGGTTTTGGCTACATCATGTGAGTAGAATATAGTTTACTATTTAAGTTTATTTATATTTTATTTCATTTTTTCTATTTAGTTAATATATATTTTATGGGTGTGTTTGATTTGCAAAAATTCAGGAAACTGGACAGCACAAAAATTTATGTCCGCTGTTTGATCTGAAAAGTGGTCAGGGGACAGAACAAAAAATGGGTGAGGGACATGACAAAAACCCAAAATTTTGTCCCCCACCAAACCATGGGACAAAAAGTTATCCCATTGACAGGCTAATGAAAGACAAAATTATCCTTACATCTCTCTCCTCTCTCTTCTATCTCTCTCCCTCCCTCCTCTCTCTCTCCTTGCTCTCTCTCCCCCTCTCCTCTTTATCTCTTTCTCTCTCCTCTTTCTCTATACATAATTATACAAAATTATATATTTTATATTTATATATTAAATAATATATATTATAAAGGGTATTCCGATAAATTTAATATTATTTTGTTTGTGTTGTCCATTATCCATCAAACAATATACAAGATAAAGAATTATCCTGTAACTCAAGGATTTGTCCTACTGTCTGTCCTGATACTTTTTACAAATCAAACACATCCCATATATCATATCATCAGTTGACAGCCTGTATATATGAATGGTTCCTTCCTCCTAACGTGAGTATAGGAAGGGCGTCATTTTGTAGCTGTCAATATAATTAAATACAATATAATTTGGCTGTTATAGTTTGAAATTATATGAAATGGAACGTTATATTCAGATTTAATAAAAAATCAATTTGGAATGTAATAATTTATACGTTTCAGGAGCATTCATTGTCTAGTTAATTATGATAATTAAAACATTATAATTAAGGGGTGAATTGGATTGAGATTTTAAAAGATTGTTTTGATCTAAAAGTCTTGTGGATTTTAAAAGACTATGTAAAAATATAATTACTTATAAGATTTTAAGAGACTTTTTTTAAAAGATTGTTATAATTAAGATTCTCATGTGTGAATTTTAAATGATTTATATCATAAGACTTTATAAGATTTAAATGGATTATAATAATTTATAGGATTTGAAAGAAACACATAAACTTTTAACAATCATTCAAAGTTATAACAATCAATAACAAAAAATAACAATCCACTATTTATAAGCTCCACCGAAGGGTGCAACAACTCATTATTATCCTAAGAGAGCAGGATTCATAGGTTTCTGTCATTCCCTTTATTATTTCTTTGTGGGTCCCTAGTTGAATTACCAGTACTACACTACTACTACTTCAACATACATATATATATATATATATATATATATATATATATATATATATATATATATATATATAAAAGAAATTTATTAGTTATTTTAATACTACTACAACATATATATATATATATATATAAAAGAAATTTATTAGTTATTTAAAAAAAATTCTTATCACACCAATCAATAAAATTATAATTTGTAATAAATTTATTAGTTATTACCGTCTTGTACCGCTCAACATGACTGTTCAGTGCACTCACTGGTAGTACTATACTATTATTTTATTTCATTGGATAAAAAATGATATAACAGTGCTGTGTCCTATCATGCAACGTTGCTTTCTGAATGGATTCTTGAAAAAAAAAACTTTTTTTTTCTGAATAAAAGTGCTTGAAAACTTTTTGAGAATTTACGAATTGTCTCAATCATGATTTTTTTATCAAAATAGATTTCTTTTAGAAATTATTTATCAATTTATGATTATTTTAAAACTATTTATTAATGGAGGGTCTTTTTGAACACGTAACATATTTTATTTTTTTTCTCCTCAATCACACTAACGCCTACCATTTAAAAAAAGGACAAAAGTTGCCTGCAACGCCACGTGACGCAATACAGGAGAGGCGCCACTGTGGATGGTGCCTTCAAAGGCGCCAGGCACGATGGCACCTCCTCTACATTGTGTCACATGATGCTGCAGGGGAGTCCCCCCTCCCCAAAGCATTACCCACCCCTCCCCCAAACCACTTCCCCTCATTTTAACCTCCCTTCATATAAATATCATAACAATTCATAAAACTTAACTAACGTATCTTAAAAAACCTTCATATAATTTCTACTAATTTTTTTTTTAATTTACGATAATAATGTTGTTGTATTTTTTTCACATATTAAGTTTATTTTTTTTATTATAATATAATAGTAATATTACTTTTATTAGTATCGGTATTTATTATTAGTAATTGGTAATTAATTTTATTTTGTAATATTATTATTATTAGAAATATTGAATTTATGGGTTATTGTTATTATTTTAATTTTGCGGTAATAATGTTGTTATATTAATATTATTTTTAAGTTTACATATTTAATATTAAATATGATGCTAATATTATTAATACCATTATTTGTATTTGTTGTTGTGTATTTTTTATTTGTAAGTATCATTATTAGTATTAGTAAGTGTTAATCATTTTTAATATTGTTATTATTAGAAATTGTAAATTTATTGGTTATTTTTATGTATTTGATAATAACAATAACAATTTACACCAATAAATATTCATTAATTATTACATTAGTAAAAAAAAATTTACCTTGTAAGAATTAAAAGAAAGTTACCAATAATTTTAAAGAAACACTGCTACAAAAAAATTATGCTATAAGTATAGGGAGTAACGATGACATTAATGATAATGTATCTATTTAACATAACAAGCAACAATAAAAAAAATAGCCTAATAACAAGTAGCAAATAAAATTTCCTACTGATATCTATTTATAGGAGGAGGAGTGGTGTGTTGGGGGGACGGGATAAGGAAACCGGTAATAATTGCTCACATTGGGGAATGGGTATGCATGGTGTGGGTTTGCTTTTTGTGGGGTGGGAGCACCACGTGGCGTAATGCAGGAGAGGCGCCATTGCACCACGTGGCGCTGCAGATAGCTTTTGTCTTCTTCTTTTTTAATGGTAGGTGCCAGTCAGACTGGCGCCTTTGAACCGTCAGAGGGAAAAAAAATATGCCACGTGTCCAAAAGGACCCCCAATTGATAAATAGTTTCAGAATAATCCTAAACTGGTAAATAGTTCCTAAAAGGAACCCATTTCGGTCAAAAAGCCCTCAATCATCATGGATAAATCTCCTTCTCTATGGAGTGTGGCATTCATCTTTCATGGCCATTGGCGCCATGCTGCAACGAGTGTGGCATTAATTTGCTTTCAACAGTACTGCTCAAGAGTAAGAAGCCGCATGTGAAAGAAAGTCCAGAGAGAAGGAATTAGGGAATAAAAAGTCTGATTGGTTTGGGGGCGAAGGCTAGGGTGGGAGAGGGTTGCATACCTCCCACCGTGGGCAAGGCTCTTTTAACAATTTTCTATTTCATTTTTTAGGCTATATATTTTTTAAATTATAAAAATGACCCATCCCCTACCAATCCCTTCATCCCTCAGGCGCTGCTTCCACATCGTCGGTAGGGTGAGGCTGAGCCACCATAGTCACTGTCAAGCAACACCACGACTTCACACCTCTCATACCCAATGAAGGCAACCAGCGAGAGTGTCACGTGTTCTTTGCTCACAAGTATCAGGTAAGTATTATTTCTTGTTATTCTCATTTCAAATTAGGTAGATTGATTTTGATTTTCATTAATTTTCAGGATAACAAAGGCAAGGGCTTCGATGGCGAACTAACACAAAATGGACAATGTTTTGACCAAGAAAAAATACACAGATAGTGCTTTGGAATGGACGAAGAGACCCATTGATAGAGAAGAAAAAACCAGAAAAAAGACGACACCCACATAAAAGATAGAATATAATTTGTAACAACAAACGTAAATTGATGGCTATTTTGTAACATGATAGGACAGGATTCGGGATCCGTGAACATTTTTTCTTCTTAAAAATGTAACAAAAATGTATATTTGGTGGGGTTACTGAATTTGTATAACGTATCACCATTTATTTTATTCTAAAATCAAGTTCTTGATTTTGCTTATGGTATCAATATATTCAATCTCACACCTCCCAAACCCATTGAAGGCTTCAATCTCATGAGAATAAAAGACAGAGCAGCCTCGTGAAGTCATGGCTTTCCTTTAACAGCACAAATCCTCAGATATGTGACCACACACTCATGAAATATGGAGTAGAAATCTGAATATGGTGGATATTGGATAAACGGGTTTGTCATGGGATGGGGTGATGGTGGGGTGGGGATGGGAGAGAGAAGGGCAATGAGTGAGAAATAAAGGATTGAAAAGTAATTTATTTTTTTGCAAATAAGGGCTTTTCATAGTCTCTCACAATGAGAGACTAATGAAGGTGGCTCACCCTAGAATTTCCATTTTCATAGTCTCTCACAATGAAACTGGATCATTGGTTTCGCTCACCACATTGGAGTATGTTTGGCGTTCATAGCAGAATTATGGGGGGTTCTGAAAGGATTGATACTCACACGGGAGAAAGGCTATAGAATGGTTATCCTAGAGAGTGATTATCGGTCCATTGTTACCCTCATTTCTAGGAAAGATGAATGGTTTGCTCTCAACCTTTTGATCCGTAGGATTGAACATTTTTTGAGTAAATATTGGGAAGTATCTATTTGTCACTCTCCCAGAGAAATCAATACATGTGCAGATTGGTTAGCAAATGCAAGTTTGAAGGAGGACTATGGTTTTGAGATAGTAGATAGTCCTAGCCCAGAGTTGGCTATTCTTTTGTTGTATGATACTTCTAGGAACTCCTTGCCCAGAAGAGTAACTGCTTAACTTCTTTTGGGCTTTTCAGTCCCTTCTTGTACCCAAAAAAAAATTGAATACCAACTTCTCACACAACATTCCTACACGGTTAGAAAAATTGTAAAACATAATATGTGTTTAAATATGTAATGAATGTTTTGGTAACCAATTCCTACTGCTTAAATTGTCGGTGGTCCTAAGTCCTAACAATCCTGAACTATACAATCTACCAGTAAAAAAAAACTATACAGTCTAGATTTGTTGAAGGCAGAAGTAGATTCTTGCCTGGAAGAGGTACCTGTGATAATCTATCATTCTCCAGGAGATTGTTCATGGCATGTACAAATCTAAAAAGAAAAATGGGGATGTTGCTTATAAAATTGATCTAGAGAAGGCCTATGATAATGTGGACTGGGATTTTCTGAAAGGTTGCTTGTTTGACTTTGGTTTCCCCCCTATTACGATCAAGTTAATTATGCATTGTGTTACGTCCTCCTCTTTATCTATTTTGTGGAATGGGAAAAGGCTCCCTAATTTCTCTCCCACAAGAGGTTTTAGGCAAGGAGACACTCTATCGCCCTATCTTTTTGTTCTCTGTATCGAGAAGTTATCCCTTGCTATTTCGGATGCGGTTAGTGACAACAAATGGCTTCCTATCAAAATATCCAAGGATGACCCTAGCATTTCTCATTTATTTTTTGCAGATGATGTCCTCCTCTTCACGAAAGCTAAGAGCTCTCAAGCTAGAATTGTTGCCTCAATGTTTGAGGGTTTTAGCAAGGCTTATGGTCTTGAGGTGAATTTATCTAAGTCTAGAACTTTTTACTCTAAAGGAGTGACTCGAGCTAAAACGTAAAAATTTACTATGATTACGGGTATCCACAGCACTACAAATATTGGTAATTATATGGGTTTTCCTATTCTCAAAGGAAGAGTAAGGAAGGCATATTTTGATTTTGTTGTTGAAAAAATGCAAACCCGCCTTGCTTCTTGGAAACACAGATTTTTAAATAAGGCAAGTAGGTTGGTTTTTGCTGGATCAGCACTCTCTTCTCTGCCTTCTTATTACATGCAGGTATTTTGGTTTCCTCAAGCTACTTGTAACAAGATTGACAGAGTCACTAGGGATTTTATTTGGAAAGGTTCCTCAAACAAATGCATTAATCTAGTCAATTGGCAAAAAGTAACGAGACCCAAAAGACTAGGAGGGCTGAGGTTGAGGTCAGCCAGGGATGCTAATATCTCTCTCCTTGGAAAACTTGTCTAGGATGTTCAGCATAAACCAAATAAACTATGGGTCCAGCTGCTTGGTAAAAAGTACGTGAAGAATGGCCTTTTCTGGAATAATAGGAAACACCCAGGCTCTTATGTTTGGAACTCCTTAATGAAAACGAAGGAGACTTTAAGGGATGGTTACACTCTCAGGGTGGGAGAGGGCGTTGCTTCCTTTTGGTATTCTCCTTGGACAAAACTTGGCCCTCTTTACACTCAAGTGAATTTTGTGGATATTGAGGATACTACTTTGAAAATAAATTGTTCCGTCCAAATATCTCAAGTGAGAGATACTCGTCCGGAGAAACTCTTGTGGGAGTGTTTTTGGAATAGCTTGACAGAATCAGAATTCTGCTCCTACGTATCCAAATGGGAATCAAAGCAAACGTAGTTCTAAGTGAGGGGGTTGGTCCCCTATTTATAGAGATGTTTTGGTATAACAGTTTGAGTTGGACTGTTATTGAGATCCTATCTGATAGGATCGTATTGTTATTATAACTAGATAAAGATAAGGATAAGGCTCCGAGTTATACGGAGGGATATTTGGACCAGCGAGATATTCGGCCCAGTCAGTTGTGACTGGATTGCACGGGACCGAGGTGTCTTCACCGGTGGTCTATTATGGGATAGATCCGAGTATTTATTCTCGGATGATAAGTGTATTAACGAGTCCTCGGCTTTGGAGGAGTTCGAGTCAAGGCCCATTTATAAGAGTAAGCTCGGTTAGTCCAGTTTATTAACAAGTCCTCGACCTTATACTTTCGGCCAGTACACAAGCCCCCCGAGCTCCGAGCTTAAATAAGCGAAAGAGCTGACAAGTATCAAACCGAGCTAATGCTTCGGCGGCTGGACTTTCTTCCTTCCATGTTTCAAACCGTCATTTCAAACCATCATTTCAACTGAATTTTCCTCCTGTCAGAGAAGGTTATCATTTCCCTTCAATCTTCTGCTACACGTTATGGGTGAGTAACCCTAGACTTCCGCGCTCATTTAATGAGGGAGAAAATTAAAAGTCGCGCCCATTTTCCTTTTTTATTTGAAGGAATGCGGACCGTTGATCATATCTTATCATCAGCCGTAGCAGCTATAAATATCTCCTCTAACTCCATCTTATTCCCCCTTGCCCACTACCTTCCTCTGCACTTGTTTTCCTGCCTTTCGCTCTCCAGGTACACCCAGCCTTCTTCCTTCTTTCATATTTCTAAGTTTATTTCTGGGTTCTGGTCATGAGTTCATCCGAGTCCACTGAGTCGAACACTTCACCTCTGGCGGAGCGCGAGGTTTCCCCCATTGGGGGTTCTCCTTCCACTTCTTCTGTTCCTTCACAGGAACTAAACGTCGGTCAGGTAAGACCGTCCTCCTCCGGGTCGTCTTCTTCTGAGTCTGGTTCTTCTGGGTCCGATCCTTCTAGGTCTGGTTCTCCCTCCCCCCAAATTTCCAAACCCACCGCTCGCAAACGACGCCAAAGGGTTCCAAAAGACCCTGTTCCCGATATAACCCTCCCTGGGTACACCTGGGTTAAGGGCGAAGTTGGGGTTTATTTTTCTAACTATCAGTCTTCAGATTCAATTGCTCATCTTCGGTCCCAGATTACTATCTCGGCATCCGGAGACGAATCCGAGTTTATTTGTTCTCCATGCTCGGGTACCGAGTATGTTTTCCTCAGGGCTCATCCTTATGAGCCCCATTTTACATATATGTATAAAACACTATTTTCTCAGTTGCACGTGTCTCTTCCTTTTACTGAGTTTGAGTCTGACGTTCTGAGAACCATGAATGTCGCACCTACTCAGCTTCATCCCAACAGTTGGGCTTTTCTAAAAGCCTTTCAAATTCTGTGTAAATACATCGGGATGGAGCCCACTACTCCCAAATTTCTGTACTTTTACCAAACCAGATTTGGTGATAAAACTGGGTGGATTTCCCTCAATGGACTGAACCGAAGAGGGTTGATTAGTTTATACACATCATCGTATAAAGACTTCAAAGTCGGCTTCTTCCGAGTTCGCCCCTTGGGCTCTCACCTCTCCTACTTTTTTGATGAAAATGGACGCGCCAGGTTTCCTTTGTACTGGCAATCATCTCCTACCAAATTCGTTGGTTTTGAATACAAATCCCTTCCTACCGAGGATAGACGGGATATAGATATATTAGAAAAACTTTCTCGGCCTCTCCATTGTGGACGTCTTCTGAAACTCCCCTTTTCATCCACTCCGAGAGCCGACTTTAAAAGTAAGTGTTAGGCTTTTTAGTTTTTAAATATTTTTTGTATGTGTTCCTGTACTAACAACATTTCTTTTCGGCAGTTATCCTGGGGAAATTCGACTTCTCTAAGCTTTTGAAATCTGCCTCGAAGGAGGGTCAGGGTCCCTCAGCGACCGAGAAGAGAAAGAAAAGAATTCCTTCGGCCGCTGCTAAGGCCACTGCCAAGGGGGCTTCATCCTCCGCCCCTCACAAAAGAAAAAGGGTAGAGATAGTAGTCGACGCCGAAGATTCTTCCCCTCCTCGCTCGAGTCCCCAACGTCCTACCACGCATGAGACGGGTACTACGAGGCGAGAGGAGCAACTTCCTCCTTCTGCCGACGTGAAGTGGTATAACACTTTTTCCTGAAGCCTGCCGATCTCCGCTTGATTAAGCATCATGGGGCTCGGTCTAGTATGGAGACCCTCTCAGTCTACTGTCTCCGAGCTGCTGCTCTGGCCCGTTTCTGTAGCCGAGAATTGACAGAGACTGAGAGAAAGTCTCAGCACTTGGAGGCTGAGTTTGCTTCGATTGAGAAGCAGAAGGAGGATTTTACCTGGATTTCCATGGAGCGCGACGAGCTAACCCAACCCAACAATCTCCTGAGTACTACCATCGCCGAGCTTAACGGTCAGAACTCCGAGTTGAACTCTCAAGCAAAATTAGCTGAGGAGGAGAAAGCTCGTGCTGAAGAGGAGCTCAAGGAGGCTCGAGTTGTAATTGAACAACTTAAAGCCGACTTGAATGCTGAGACTAAGGCCAAGCTGGAGATTCAGGAAGATTTGAAAGAGGCCACCGATTGCATCCTTGAGGAGCATCGGGCAGGTTTCGCAAAGGCCATCGCTCAAGTGAAAATTCTCGCTCCGGGGGTTGATATCTCGGGTGCCGATGTACACAAAGAGGTGCAAAATGGGGAACCTGTTCCCATCATTCCCGAAGAGGAAGAAGAGGTGGAAGGGGGGAAGATTCTCCCGAGGATCACATCGACGCCGAAGATAGTCATAGGGACGAGTGACTGTATTTTTGTTTTTCATACCCTTGTAATGGGTTTTCCCCTTGTAATCCTTGTTAATCTAATGAAAAACTCTTCCAGCATTTTGATGACTTCCTCTTACTTTTATAGCATTTGTTCGGTCGAGATACTCTTCGAATATTTTGAGTGAGACCGGAGTATTTCTATATTCCGAGTTGTTTGTATTGCTTGCTCGGCTGTTTAAACGAGACTTCGACTAAGGCCGAGGTATCTTGTTATTCGCATCAAAAACGAATAGTTATTGTCAAATGCGAAATGCATGATTCACGTGTCATATATGTGTTCACACGTTATGCATGATTCACGTGTCGTATTTGATTTCTCTTAACAATTTCAAGGCTCGAACTGCGCCTTTAATAATTTAAATGACTCGAACTCGGCCTTTAGGCTCAAACTGGGCCTTAACAATTTAATGGCTCGTACTCGGCCTTAATAATTTAAATGGCTCGAACTCGGCCTTTAGGCTCGAACTCGGCCTTAACAATTTAAATGGCTCGAACTCGGCCTTTAGGCTCAAACTTGGCCTTAAACAATTTAATGGCTCGAACTCGGCCTTTAGGCTCAAACTTGGCCTTAACAATTTAATGGCTCGAACTCGGCCTTTAGGCCCAAACTTGGCCTTAACAATTTAAATGGCTCGAACTCGGCCTTTAGGCTCAAACTTGGCCTTAAACAATTTAATGGCTCGAACTCGACCTTTAGGCTCAAACTTGGCCTTAACAATTTAATGGCTCGAACTCGGCCTTTAGGCTCAAACTTGGCCTTAAATAATTTAATGGCTCGTACTCGGCCTTTTGGCTCAAACTTGGCCTTAAAAATTTGAATGGCTCGTACTCGGCCTTCAACAAATAAATACATCGGTAAAATAAGAAAATAGAACAATGTTCATAATAAATTCTTTTATTGGATAGAAAAGAAAGTCTGCGGTGTGCCTCGTTAAAACCTTCTCGGTCAAAACCCTTTTTTGGGATAAAATACCGAGGTAGGAAAAAGAATACATCACCTGACTATATACATCAACTGTAATAAAATTTCAAATGGGAAGCATTCCAAGTTCTCGGGATAGGCTTCCCTGACAATTCTTCTAACCTATATGCTCTGTTTCCCAAGTTTTCTACCACTCGGAATGGTCCTCCCCAATTTGCTGCTAGCTTGCCCTCCGTATGATCTCTTCTTGCTTCTCCTTTCATTCTTAGCACCAAGTCTCCGCGCACGAAAATCCTCGGTTTCAGTTTTGAATTATACCTCCGAGTAGCTCTTCGTTTGCAGGCTTCCTCCTTGATTTTAGCCTCCTCTCCGATCTCCTCCACCAAGTCAAGTTCGACCCTTAAGTTGCTTTCATTCTCACTCTGCTCATGTTGCATTCGCCGAAAAGACAACTCACCAACCTCAACTGGGATCATGGCGTTTGTTCCGTATGTCAGCCTAAAGGGTGTTTCTTGAGTAGTGGATTGTGGCGTGCAGTGGTAGGCCCAAAGAATACTCGGCAACTCTTCTGCCCAAGCTCCTTTGGCTTTTCCTACTCTCTTCTTCAGCTCTCCGAGAATGACTTTGTTGGCCGCCTCGGCTTGCCCATTGGTTTGGGGATGTTCCACCGATGTGACGTGGTGTTTAACACCGAGATTGACATAGAATTCTCGCAATGTCTTGTCTATAAATTGCCTTCCGTTATCAGTGACAATTGCGAAGGGAATTCCGTGCCTGCAGATGAGGTTTTTCCATACAAACTTTTGTACCTTCTCGACAGTAATTTTCGCCAAAGGTTCTGCTTCAATCCATTTTGTAAAGTAGTACACCGCTACCAAGAGAAATTTGAATTGACCTTTGGCTATGGGAAATGGTCCAAGTATATCCATCCCCCACATAGCAAAGGGCCAAGGCGAGTTTAATGCGTGAAGTTCTTCGGGCGGGGTACGACTTACATTGGCAAATCTTTGACATTCATCACATTGTCTCGTCCACTCGATGCAATCTGCTCGGATGGTAGGCCAATAGTACCCTGCTCGGACTACCTTGGAGGCCATTGATCTGCCCCCGCAGTGAAAACCACAGATTCCTCTGTGAACCTCTTCCGTTACATATTTTGACTGGGCTTTGGTCAGACACTTTAACATCGGTCCCGAGAATCCCCTTTTATACAACTCTCCGGAAATAATAGCAAAATGACTTGCTTTGAGCCTGATCTTTCTGGCCTCGGCGTGATCTGGGGGCATAGTTTCTGAGGATAAATATTCCCATATAGGGTCATCCATTCTCGGTCAGCTGATTCATTGGCCATCACTTCTCCTAGTGTAATACTCGGTTCATTGAGAGTTTCCTGAATAACTGTTTTATGCTAGCCTGGCCTCTTCGTGCTGGCCAATTTTGACAGCAGATCGGCCCAAGTATTTTCTGGTAAGTTGAGGCTCCTTTGTTTGGTACTCTCAGAGATTTGTCCTGTGACCAGCTGTGAATCACTTCTTCATCTAACAGCTTTCGCTCCCATTTCCCTAGCCAGCATTAACCCTGCTATCAAGGCTTCGTATTCAGATTGGTTGTTTGAGGTTTTAAACTCAAACTTTAATGATTGCTCTAGGATTAGCTCTCCCGGACCTTCCAGTATTATCCCGGCTCCATTGCCTTTGACATTCGAGGATCCATCCACATATAAATTCCACCATAAATCTTCGGTTATCGGCAGCGGATTAAGCTCGGCTACGAAGTCGGAGATACATTGAGCTTTCAGAGGACCTCTCAACTCGTACTTGAGGCCGAACTCGGATAACTCTACCGACCAAGCAATCATACGGTTTGCCAACTCGGGCTTTTTGAGAATCTGCTTAATCGGGTGATCAGTTTTGACAATCACCCGGTGACTCTGGAAATACGGACGCAATCGCCGAGCTGCAGTTACCAGAGCCAAAACTAGCTTTTCTATGACTTGATACCCGGTTTCGGCGTCATGAAGTACTCCACTGATGAAATACACCGGCATTTGTGTTTTCTCTACTTTTTGCACAATGACCGCACTGATGGCGTACTCGGTGGCTGACAGGTATAGATACAACTCTTTCCCTGGGATAGGTCGAGTTAATATTGGCGGTGAAGACAAAAAGGCCTTGAAGTCGACAAAGGCCTTTTCGCATTCTTCAGTCCACGTGAAGGTTTGAGGCCTCTTCAATAATCTAAAGAAAGGCCGAGATTTCTCTGCAGATCTGGGAAGAAATCGAGATAATGATGCCAGCCGCCCTGCAAGTCGCTGCACTTCTTTAACATTTTGTGGGCTTCGCATCTCAATCACAGCTCGGCATTTGTCAGGATTGGCCTCGATTCCCCGGTGTGTCAACATAAAACCGAGGAATTTTCTACCTTGGACACCAAAGACACACTTTTCTGGATTCAACCTCATATTGTACTTTCTCAACTGCTGAAAAATTTCCTCCAAATCCTTCGGGTGATTGTTGTGGTCATCGGATTTTACGACCATATCATCCACATAAACCTCCATGTTCCTTCCAATCTGTTTTTCAAACACCTTGTCCATGAGCCTTTGGTAGGTTGCTCCAGCATTTTTCAATCCGAATGGCATTACCCGATAACAATAGTTCGAGCCTTCAGTTATAAAAGTTGTTTTCTCCTCGTCTGGGGGATACATTCGGATCTGATTGTACCCCGAGTATGCATCCAAGAAGCTCAAAATTCTATACCCGGAAGCATCATCCACCAACCTGTCAATACTCGGTAAAGGATAAGAATCCTTTGGACAAGCTTTGTTTAAGTCTGTATAATCAGTGCACATGCGCCACTTGCCGTTTGCTTTTTTGACCAGAACCACGTTGGCCAGCCAAGTAGTGTATTCTATTTCTCGAATAAAGTTGGCTTTAACCAACTTTGCTGTTTCTTCTTCCACCATTTTTCTCCTTTCCTCACCAAGTCTCATTTTCCTCTGAGCTACCGGTTTTGCCTCAGGACAGATTGCCAGCTTGTGGCACAAGAAATCGGGGTCAATCCCCGGCATGTCTGATGTTGTCCAAGCGAACAAATCGGCGTTGCTGCGGAGTACTTCCTTTATTTTCTTTTTTAAATTCGGCTCATGTTGACCGCCTAGCTTGGTGCATTGATCGGGCTGTGATCCAAGCTGGAACTTCTCCAACTCCTCAATGGGTTGTGGCCGTTGTTCTTGCATGTCAATCCTCGGGTCTAGTTCAACAGAACTTACTGAATTTACAGACTTGTCTTTTCCTCTGTCTAGTGTTTCTGCAGGTGTAGGTTTGAGTTTGCTTACACGCAAACTATCAGCATAGCATTGTCTGGCCATTTTTTGATCAGCCCGGATAGCAATTATGTCTCCCGAGTTGGAAGGAAACTTCATAGTAAGGTGGGGAGTAGAGACCACGGCTCCCAACTCGTTCAAGGATGGTCTCCCGATCAAGATATTGTACGATGTTACTGCATTAACCAACACGTACCTGACCAAAATAGTTTTGGACGTTTTGCCATCTCCAAAAGTAGTTAGGAGGTCAATGTATCCTCGGGTATCCACCTGTTCCCCAAAGAAAGCCGAAGTTAGCTTCTTTGTCGTATGGCTGAATAGATTTTTCTGGGATCCCGAGCTTCTGGAATGTTGAATAATACATGATATCAGCCGAGCTCCCCTGGTCGACGAGAGTTCTCTTGACCTAGAAGTTGGCCAATTGCACTGTGATTACCATTGGGTCGTCCTGATTAGGATCCACACCCAAGAAGTCTTCATCGGAGAAAATAATTGGTGGGGAAATCTTTGGGGGTTTTCCAGCTACCGAGTTTACAGCCCGAATAGCCCGCATGTGTTTTCTCAGAGCTGAACTTGTTGTGCCTCCTCCCGCAAATCCACCTGAAATAGTGTTTATTACACCTCAGACGGTATTATCCTCCTCCCTCCTTTCATTCTGACCTTCCCTATTTTCTGCTCTTTCATTATTTTGCCGACCGCCACCCCTTCCAGGGCTTTGGCCACCTCCTCTTCTTCTACCTCTGCCACGCCCTTCACCATTGTTGTAATTTCTCCGAAAGAAATTATTCAGATGACTAGCTTGCACTAATTCTTCGATCTTGTCACGCAGGACCCAGCACTCCTCGGTGGTGTGCCCATAGTTACGATGGTACCGACAATGCTTCTGTCGATCAGCATTCTGGGGCGTGTGGCCACGGTTGGGGAGCTGCAAAAGTTCTGCGTTGTAGGCTTCCTCAAATACCCGAGCTCGATTGGTGTTGAGGGGGGTATAGTGCTCATACTTCGGCCTCATATGTAAATGCTCAGATGTGTTTTTGAATTTCTGCTTGTCACCTCCATCCCTCCTCTTCTCTCTCCCTTCTCGTCTATCTGAATCATCGGTTCTTTCTCTTTTCTTAGACTCTTCTATTTCCTCCATATTAATGAATCCGACAGTTTTTCTCCTCAACTCATCCATACTGGATGGAGGTTTCCGAGTCAGGTGTCTGGCGAAAGGGCCAGGCCGTAATCCGGTCAAGATAGTATGTAGTGCGACATCGGCACTGAGATTCCGGATCAGGACAGTCTCTCTGCTGAACCTGGCCATAAAATCACGCATAGACTCGTTTTTTTCTTGCTTAAAATTCACCAACGAGGTCGAGGTTTATTGATGCGCTCGGCTTGTGGCAAACTGAGCATTGAACTTAGTCATAAACGTGTCAAAGGAGTCAACTGATGCTGGCGGTAGCTGAGTTTACCAGCTTAACGCGGCATCTTTCAGAGTAGTAGGGAAGACTTTACACATGACAGCATCATCGTCGGTAAAGAGATATATTTGAGTAGTGAAAGCATCTAAATGACGTTCCGGGTCCGATGTGCCATCATACCTGTCAATACTTATCGGTTTGTAGTTGGCTGGTAGAGGAACCTCCATGATGGCATCGGTGAAAGGATGTCTCGGCCTCCTCGCGTCGGCCCTTTCATTAGGCCTATTTGCCTGAAGTGAAAGTTCAGGGGCCTGCCTAGGAAATTCCTCCTCGCCCCTTCGGTCAACATGGTGAGAAACACGGGGTTGTGGGATTCCTTCTTCTCTGCGCGTGTTTCTGGATCCTTCATTCTCAGCTGTCCGGCGCTCTCTCTCATGAGGAGAAGAGGCAGACCTTTCTCTGCTTTGTTCTCGTTCACGACGGTTGTTCTGCCGACGAATCTCCTCATTCTCCCTTCTCAGCATTGCCACTTGTGTGAGGAGTTCTTGAATAATGGGATTGTCGGTCGCCATCGCTGGGTTTATGGATTGTTCTCCATTATCCCCATTGCTGGCATTCTCTAGCCCCTCTCTCTTGCAGTTCCCGCTCCTTGTCCTCACCATTGTTTGTGGTATGGGAAAATTTTGCTTCGATTCCCACAAACGACGCCAAATATTCCGTCCAAATATCTCAAGTGAGAGATACTCGTCTGGAGAAACTCTTGTGGGAGTGTTTTTGGAATAGCTTGACAGAATCGGAATTCTGCTCCTACGTATCCAAATGGGAATCAAAGCAAACGTAGTTCTAAGTGAGGGGGTTGGTCCCCTATTTATAGAGATGTTTTGGTATAACAGTTTGAGTTGGACTGTTATTGAGATCCTATATGATAGGATCGTATTGTTATTATAACTAGATAAAGATAAGGATAAGGCTCCGAGTTATACAGAGGGATATTTGGACCAGCGATATATTCGACCCAGTCAGTTGTGACTGGATTGCACGGGACCGAGGTGTCTTCACCGGTGGTCTATTATGGGATAGATCCGAGTATTTATTCTCGGCTAATAAATGTATTAACGAGTCCTCGACTTTGGAGGAGTTCGGGTCAAGGCCCATTTATAAGAGTAAGCTCGGTTAGTCCAGTTTATTAACAAGTCCTCGGCCTTATACTTTCGGCCAATACATGAATGAAGACTAAACTTCATCCCCGAGCATGTGAAAGATGTGATTATGAAGACTAAACATCACTTAAACCCTCAGGTGAGTGATTTGCTTATTTAGAGCGGTAGTGTGAATGGGGATTACTCAGCTTAGTCCGGTGCAGTTTGGCTTTTGAAGAAGAGTGAGGATGAGCAGTTTGGGAACTCTTGGAGTTGGATCTGGAAGCTTCAATCTCCTGAAAATATCAAGTTTTTAATTTGGCTTGCTTGTCATTATGCTACACCTACCTTGGATGTCCTTCACCATAGGGGGATGTATGGAATGAACTCTCGTGAGAGATGCCATGGTGCAGTGGAGACCTTTCTTCACAGCGTTCGTGACTGCCATTCACTCAACCGGACGTTCATGATTGGCTTAAAAATAATGGAACAGCTTCCTGGGTGCCTACCTTTCTCGCAGGATTATGGTGGTCTTGGAAAAGTAGGAATTCTCATAGTATAAGTAAGGTAATCATCCCTCACTACAAGGTCGTTTCAGAAGCTCGTTCTTTAGCGACCTTTATCCATAAGTGCTTTCCTGGTCATAACAGTCCACGGATCCCTGAGTCCTGGGTGAAATGAAACTTGTTAGGTGCTACTGGCTATATTGTTAATGTGGATGGTAGTTGTTTTGGTGACACGGGTAGAACTAGCATTGGTGATGTATAATTCGTAATCATGATGGTGGCTGGGTTTCGGGTTTTGCTAGTTCAATTGGTGTATCCAAGATCTTGCATGCAGAGGTATCGGCTCTGTACCATGGACTCCGTTATGCTTGGGACTTGGGTCTTCGCCGGATTACCCTTTACACAGACGCCATGACTGTTTTTCTTTTGATCTCCATTCCTATTCCTCCTACTCATAAATATGCTTCTATTCTCATGGATATTAAGAGCTTGCTTCTTAGGCATTGGTCTGTTCACGTGGAACATACTTTAAGGGAAGGGAACCACTGTACGGATTTCATAGTTAAGTTGGGTGCCAACCTAGATGAAGATTGGAAGATTTTTCCCTCTCCGCCGCAGGGTTTGAGCAACATTCTTCTAGTTGATATGGCTGGAATTGAATTTCTTAGAGTGTAATCTTTTTCTTTCTTTTTGTTTTGTTCTCTTCATCTACCAAAAAAAAAAAAAAAAAAAAAGCATCCACCTGGATTTTATGGTAAAATGTTCGTTGTTTGTTTTTCGATTTTCTATTTGTGTTTATTTTGCTTTTCATTTTCAAAAAGTCATAAAAAGATAATGAAAATTAAAAAAAAAATCTATTTTTGTACAAATATTTTAATGTGACATTTTTGTAATTTCTAATGAAATAATAAAATGGAAATAGAAATTTGAATACAAAATAAATAATTATTAAAAAAGTTTAATTTTGATTCATTGTTAGAATAAATTTTTATATTATAGGCAAGGTTTTAAATAAGGGTTCGTGACCGCAGTTGAGGCCACAACATTTTAAATTTAGAAGCCTCCGAAACCAAAACATGACTATAATTGTAAGAGCTTTGCCCATAATTTCTAGCAATTGTTCGTGACTGTAGTAAACGCAATACAACCATGACTGTAATTTAAAACATTTACTCTCAGCTAATCACAAATAATCATTTACATAATTCTTAATATAAGTATCATAGTAGTCAGTGATTTCAACAAAAAAAAGTATTATAGTAGTTATATATTTTTAATTACCTAACAATTTATAAATAATTGATAAAAACAAAAAATACGAGATAAATCGAAATATAATATGGGAATTGGGAAGAGGGAATTGAAGGGAAATCAATGAATTAAACAAACCACGTTCCGCAGGGAATATAGGAGCTACGGATGGAAGCAGGGACATGTTTGGTTGGGCAGTGTTGTTTTTTTGTCTTTTTTCAAACCGAAAAAAGAACCGCATCATTTGAGGGACCACACGCTCGAGACACGCACACAGCCTCTCTCTCTCTCTCTCTCCCATCCTCATCCATTCCTGCATTGATTGATAGGTGATATATGTATCTCTCTTTCTCACCTCATTTGTCATTACCACCTTAAACACAGAATATCCATTTCAACTTTCAGCCCCAAGTTTTGTAACTAGTTGCTTTAACCGATCGAACTTTAATTGTCGTAGGAAAAACAAGAAACCCGTGAGCATGAGCGCGAAGGCACCGAGACCTCGTACCCGTGTAGGGAAGTACGAGCTGGGAAAAACCATTGGCGAAGGAAGCTTTGCAAAGGTTAAGCTCGCCAGGAACGTTGACACTGCCGACTATGTTGCTATCAAAATCCTCGACCGTAGCCACGTCCTCCGTAATAATATGATGGAACAGGCACGTCATATATATGTGAATTATTATTATTTATTTAATTTCTCCTCGTTTCCATTTGTTTAATGATGTGCCTACAAATTTATATTATTATTTTTTTGTGCAAACATTATTTGTTTTTAACTTTACTAATGGCAGCTGAAGAAAGAAATTTCGGCGATGAAGCTGATTAATCATCCAAACGTTGTCAAAATATTTGAGGTACCATTCCTTTTTTATTTTATTTTTTTGTCTTTTTACCTGAATAAAAGGAACTTTTCTCTTTGGGCATAGCTGATGTTGAACTTCGTAAAGTATTGCTAATCAGCTAATGTTATATAATTCATGAACGGATTTGAAGAGTATGAATGTCAAAAATCTTTGCTTTATAATAGTTTTTTTTTATAAATAAATTTGGATGTAAATGACATAAAATAGGTCACGTGTCTATGCACGATAAATATTAAAAGTGATATGGGATAAAAGAATATTGGGCGATCATTGTCTACGAGTCTCTTAATGTATGGTTGTAGCATGTGATAATGTCAAAGTAGGCATATTTTTGTGTGGGGAAAAAAATATTAACCAAGCTGCTTTGCAGTGACATTGTGCCACTGAATGGTCTCGGAATTTTGTGGCGCACAAATAATGTCTTTTTCATGTAAAAATAGCTTGTTCCTGTTTTTGTTACTAGCTAGGGGTAAATGCATATATATTTAAGTCATCGATCATCATCTTTCTAAGTTTGTGATAGATTGCATAATTATTATTCGAATCCGTTGTATTCAATATGTCCTAAGTCAATATGTGTTCTGTGTTTAAGCATAGGTGATGGCAAGCAAAACAAAGACTTACATTGTACTTGAGTTGGTTAATGGAGGAGAACTATTTGACAAAATTGTAAGTTGATCATTTATTTCATATTATATATTATATATTTCTTCCTCAGATTCTTTTTCTCTCCTTCTTTTGCCTTTTTGTTTGGAGGAAGGGAGTGTTGGGATGTTTTGTATGGATCTTGTATCTAAATCTAAAGAATTCCTCTATATATTGCCTCTTAATTTGATTTCTAGGCTAAAGATGGGAGACTCAAAGAGGATGAAGCGAGAAGTTATTTCCAACAACTAATCAATGCAGTTGATTACTGCCATAGTAGAGGCGTGTATCACCGAGATTTGAAGGTCTATCAACTTCCTTAATCCTCTTTTTGTCACATTGATAGATTCACAAGTGTGAGCTGGGATCAATTTTTTTTTCTCCTGTTTTACTTAAATTAAGGATCAGGCTCATATTCAATATCTATTGCAGCCTGAGAATCTTCTTCTGGACTCAAATGGTGTTCTTAAAGTCACAGATTTTGGATTGAGTACTTATGCACAGCAAGTAAGATGATATCTGCTATACAATCAGCACATGTTCATGTTATGGATTTCTGATTTTATAACTATGTGTTTCTATTAGGCCGTAAGAATAAGCGTTGAAAACATCCCCTATTAGTTGTTAGTTACTGACTCCATGGAATTCCTTCTAGCGTCTCACTAAAAATTTTCCATGAGCATTTGGCAACCTTTAATCATAGTTGGCTTCTGTTAACATGTACAACATGTCATGGTGGTTTATGGAACAGAACTGTGGCTGATTGGTTGACACAATTACAAGTTTGATTACATTATTTGTTAGTAACTTGATTTTGGATTGTAGTTTAGATGTTCTTTCGTTTAAGTTTTTTGGCTTTTAATATTGAGTGATTGGTTTGCTAGCTGCTAGACTTTGGTGTTCTGCAACTGTTTGATCTTCACTTTCACTTGGACTACCTAGTTTATGGTTGTTCATTTGCATAAACTTTAGGACTCACCCTCATTTACATTCTTGATTATCTTATTGTAGGAGAACGAACTCCTCCGCACTGCTTGCGGAACCCCAAATTATGTTGCTCCTGAGGTACCTACTTTATGTATTTTTGGATGAGATGGAAGACCATATTTGTCCCTCAAAATGTCGTAAATGTCATGTGGTGTGGCATTTGTATCAGGTGCTTAAGGATAGAGGTTATGTTGGTTCTGCATCTGATATATGGTCTTGCGGAGTCATTCTCTTTGTACTTATGGCAGGCTACTTGCCTTTTGATGACCCAAATAGTGTGGCATTGTACAGGAAAGTAAGTAATTTCAGAATATAATCCCCAGAATCAATAGTGGAAAAAAAAAGTTGATTATGTCATTATAGGGGTCAAAATCTGTACATGTATTTCAGATTGGCAGAGCGCAATTCACTTGTCCGTCGTGGTTTTCGCCTGAGGCAAAGAATTTGCTGAAGCGTATTCTTGACCCAAATCCTCTCACAGTGAGTTCTGAAAGCTTTGTATTCTTTTTCCTACTTGGGCTCTTACTCCCTTGTAGTTGTCTGATTCTGCTTGCTGTCATATTAAAACTGTTGTTATTTAACCTTATATATCTTTAATTGGTTAAAGAATGTCCTGCAGTAAGCATGTATTTTTCTTGTTTAATATTGGATTGCCTTTTGCAGAGGATAAAAATACCTGAACTCTTGGAAGATGAATGGTTCAAGAAAGGATACAAGCCAGCTTCTTTTAAAGAGGAAGAGGATGTAAATGTTGATGATGTAGCGGCTGCTTTCGTTGATTCTACGGTATTGTTTTTTGAAATATTTATATTCAGTTTCTTTCATCCATTAACTCCTTACTTGGACTTTGTTATACAAATAAGGTTATGTAGTTCAACAGGTAAAATGTTTTCTTATTTGGTTTGTTCCACTTGTACCCTGATTAAAATATTTACTAATTATAAGTTAGAAATACAAGAAAGAGTCTGCAGAAGTTCTTCTCAGTGTGTAATTTATTTATTCTCTTTGATATGTAGGAAAATCTTGTGACAGAGAGAAAAGAGAAACCCGTCTCGATGAATGCTTTTGAGCTCATTTCTAGGTCGCAAAGCTTCAATCTAGACAGTTTGTTTGAGCAGAAGGCAGTCGTATGTAAAAATTTGTTTGTGCTTTCATCATATTCAAATGTTATGCATTATATATAAAGGTTTATATCAAATTACAAGTCACATGGAAATAAGTGGTTTTTGGTTAGTTAAGAACCTGATTCAGTTTATTCCTATGGGTAATTGGCTAACAAAATGTTGATAATGAGATATGATTATTCTTTTTGAGTTTCTTCAATGACACTTGTTTCTTCATTTTATTTGAACTCAACATTATAGGGAATTGTAAAGCGAGAAACACATTTTACTTCACAGCGCCCTGCAAATGAAATTATGTCTAAAATTGAGGAAGCTGCCAAGCCTCTGGGCTTTAATGTTCGCAAGCGAGATTATAAGGTAATAATAATGTATCTCTTCACATTAGTTACATGCACTAGTAATCTCCATTATCTATTTGCCAAATAGCTATCATTCTTGTGATTAATCTTTGTGAAGAAGGAGAAAACGTTTTAAACTACATAGTACTCAATTTATGCAGATGAAGCTGCAAGGTGATAAGACTGGAAGGAAGGGTCACCTTTCAGTTGCTACTGAGGTACAGGGTCATTCCTTTGTGATTGTAGGTCTTTGTTGTATAGTCACTAGGTAGCAAATTGTTTGTGGCTAGTAATGATAATTGATGAGATATAATACTCTTAACTTCATTTCTGGTCATAAGGTATACTCGAGTCTTGACCTGACTTATGTTATGCTTGTGAACAGCTGAATCTGGTTTAACAGTGGTTCAAGATTTGTTGATTCGAATGCATAATTATTATTTAGTTAACTTCAAGTACTAAAAAATGTATTGTCTTGACTCTGGAGGCAAGGATATTCATTGGTTTCTTCCAATTTATTTGGCTCTTACTGTGGATGATTGGTACAACTGGTTGCCTTTGGCTACAGGTTTTCGAAGTGGCTCCCTCCTTGCACATGGTGGAGCTGCGAAAGACCGGAGGCGACACACTGGAGTTTCACCAGGCATGTCAACATTTTAATTCTGCAACTCATTTTGGTCTCTTACTACTGTTGGACTTTTCTTTTCCCTTATTTTCTTTGGTAGAACCAATGTTTCTAATTCTGTTAACAAATGATTACCTTAACCTTTTTTAAACGTGTGTCTCATTTCCTTTGTAAAAATATCCCAGTTCTGTTGCTGATTGATGCTAAACTTATTAGTTGATTTATATGCAGTTCTACAAAACCTTTTCATCGGGCTTGCAAGACATAGTGTGGCATAATGAAGAAAAATGATGAAGAATCAAGGTACCCTTTCTTTATCTCCCCCCATTATGTTCTTTTCATGCCATGAAAGAGCACATTTTGGTCCCGTTTTACCACTCTTTCAGCACATAAGCTGTAGGTAGAGCAATCATATTATCAGATTCAATTTTCAGTTGATTCTTCTGATTGATTAATTCGTTAATTATGCTGCAGGGGCAATATCTATTCACATATTCTTGATCATGGGAGGCATGATTCTTGGCTAAAGCTGGCTCAAAATATCTCTAGGGAAAAAAAAATAGCTGTAAAAATTATGATGAGTACAACTAGTTGTTTTCTTTGAAGATTTTTCTAAATAATTAAATCATATAATGAGGCTCGAAATATATATATAATGAGAAGCTAAGCTACATGAATGATGAATGATAAGTAAGCTGATTTTGGGTATCTCACTTGGACAGACGTGAAACATATTATTAGAGCCCTGTTGTGGTCACCAGCCACAAACTCTAGATCAATATTGTGACAGAGAAGTGGTTGATTGCTATATGAATCAAGTTAAAATGTATGTTTATTTACCGGAAAAAGGGTCTTCTTTGATAAATAATAATCACTTCTCCCTTCACTAACAAGGTTATATCCTAGAATTATTGTTGAAGAGTAACTTTATATCCTCCTCACAGTCACAGATAAGGATAGTGTTATTGGTATTCCAATTTGTTTATACTCTTTAACCAATTATAATTGAGTTTATCTTATAAAATTATCTTAATTAGCAAGGAATTGAAAGGGTTAATAACCTCACTTCACATAACCTCTTAATTACTTAAAACAGTATCACATGAAAAAAAAAAGCATTTAAATCCAGAGGCAGCCAAAAGATTACGTTTGTTTTAGATTTTGATAGAATTGATTTAGAAGAATTGATTTTAAAAGAAACGAGTTTTAAAACATTGATTTGTGTTTGGTAATAATATTTTGAAATTGAGTTTAGAAGAATTGATTTTGTTTGAAAGATAAAGTAAAATCAATTTTGATGTGTAAATGTAAAAAATTTTGTGGGTCCTATATCCATAATCAATTATTCTCAACGGAAAAACTAGAAATTTTCGTTTTTCCTAAAATCAATTCTACCTAATTCATAATCAATTTTTTCCAACGCAATTTTGTAAACAAACATTTAAATCTCCAAATTCAATTTTACTTCCACTAGAATCAAGTTTGAGGTGTCCAAAATCTGAAACAAATAGACTTCCTTTTTCGTTGAGTAATAAGTAAGATTTACTTAAAATATTACGTGTTTAATGAAAAAAAAAACTATCACTGCATTAAGACACCTAATTGCACTAAGTCCTTACGCTAATGAACCTCTTGATTCAATTCAAGTTAAATTCCATTGGTTTAGGGTTTTTTACTTTTTTTACACAAATAAGAAAGCCGATAAAAACCATTTCCAATATTTATATACTTGTTTAATTGGATTTTTTCTAGGAAAAAAAAACAATAAAAAATGTTGAAAATCAACTTTTCTGAAAATATATTATTTTCAACGGTTCCAAAATTCACTTTTTTTAAAAGAACTTACAATCACCTTTTTATAAGCCTACAAAAAAAGTGGCTCTCAATCATTTCATCCACTTTATAAGCCTACAAAAAAAGTGACTCTTAATCATCATCCTTGGTTTGTAGAAGAGAATAAGGCACCTAAAAGGCAAAAACTACTCGAAAGATGGTCAGGGCTAACCAACAATAGAGTTAACGGCAAAAGTAATAGTATCAACATGAACCAGACGAACGCTCAAAAAAAAACATGAACCAAACTACCGGGGTGACTGAAAAGTATAATTTATCCTAACAAAATATAAATACAATTTTAATAATAATAAATAGAGTAATTCCTTGCAATCAAGGGTAGCGCCCCAGTTATGCGTTATTTTGAAAGAATTTTTCATATTGCTTTTCATTTTAAAAAAAATTATAAATAACACAACGTAAAAAATTAAACTAAATAAGGCATAAATGTGAGACATGCAAACTAGGGTCTGAAACAATTATAGCGGCAAATATTTAACTCTTATTTTGGTCCATTGATAATTGTTTTGTGAGTGCAATAAAGTGGCACTAGCACTGCATAAGTGGCTGAAACCAAATCAACATTAACTAGTGTTGTCAACAAAAAAACAATGTCAAGAAGCATTACAAGCTGAGATGATAGGCAATTACTCAAGATATGAATCATCTAACAGCAGTAGACATCAGATCCTAATAGAACTTTCCTCTTTACATCTTTTCTCGTTTGTTTTCCCCTTACTAAAGGGTATGGATGGAAAGAAGATTTTGTTTCAATGTATCTAGCAAACAAATAACACATCAGGTGACATGGGCAACATAACATCTAGCTACCTTGTACTACTAATAGGGTCGGTGCCTTTTACTACGATTGCCCTCATCACTGCAACTACCTCTTCCTCGTCCTGGCTGACCACTTGGACCGTTGCTCCGATCATTTCTGTGTGGTCGGGGAGCTGGCATCTGTACACCAGGTTGTTGACTGCAGAATGTTCCAATATACAAGGTTAAAGTATTGTATCATATCATATAAGGTAATGAAACCAAGTCCATGCATTGTAACGACTTACAGGACATAGCCAATTTGACCATCTGGTAATACCATTGGAACCATCTGCATTCCTGCCGGCATCGGTCCCCTACCATATATTACTGGCTGTTTGTTCATTTGTACATGAGAATCCACAAGATGCAAAGTGCAAACATATTAGAATAAATAATAAATCAAGCAGCAGATATGTCGATTTAAGTCACTGAATACCTGTTGAAAACCAGCAGTAACACCATATCCACCCCCCACAGAGCCATAAAGATTTCCAGCAAAGCCACCACCGTAACCGGGATGTGGAAAATGGTTTGGTTGAACTCCAGGATTGTAGGGATAACCTCCATCGAATTTTTTGTCAGTTTGAGGCTTGGCAAGAACAACCTCAAGCACTTGACCTGCAGTTCGAATCCATTACACATATCTAAGTAAACATAACTAATATATCCAAAGAAGAACATGTTTGACAGACAGGGCTGATAACATTTTTAAGAATATTTTCCTCTAGACAAAACTATTTATAGATATGTTGGTTTCACCCCCTTGTTACTTTCCTAATAGAAATTCACTTAAACACACAGAAAGAAAAACTGAAGACAGACTTGCAGGAACAACACCGGTTTATAACTTCATATTGTGTAGAAGAAGTACCATTGATTTCATATTTCTCTGTATCTTTTATAGCCTTTAATGCACTTGATCTCTCTGCATAATGAAGGAAAGCAAAATCATGCTTCCCAGCTTTGCCAGGTGGCATTACCACTTTTGTTACTTCTCCATGACGACAGAATAGTTCCTTCAGTTGGTCAGTACTAGTATTCTCGGGTATGTTTTTCACATAAAGAGCCTTAACCTGAGAATGCCCAAAAAACAGTTTGTGAGCAAAACATCAATTAACATTATCAGCATTACTAATTAAACATGGCTGAATGTGGTGCAAACAGCTTTAAAAACAACATAAATACATTATTGATATCTCTAACACAGCTGTTAAAGCAGCCTTGTGGTTAGTTCATTATTCATTATGGTTGAATTAGGACTTTGTTCATATAAGACAGATAAAATTAGACCGAAAATTATGCATTCAATAGATGTACTTCTGATTGGACAATAGGGAGCAAGTAAGATGGTCCTGTCTAGAGTACATAGAAGTTTTGATTATTTATACCTATATTAGAGCTGGGAGGGAGGGGGGCATCAGCTATAAATATTCAATCAAATACTTAATACTATTTGGTCAAAACAATTCAAAACAACTATTAACATCATTCCACCTTCATCTAGGAAATTACCTGTGAAGAAGCAGCATGTTGATCTGGCGAATTCTTTGGATCTGCCCATGTGACAGTTGGGGTATTACCATCCAACTTAAAACTTGCACTTGACATTTTTTGCCGTGAATAATCAGCACATGCATTATTGTAATACAAAACAAAAGCAAACCCACGATTCCTGCTTGGATTTTGCGGGTCCTGTATTAAACAAAATGGAATGGCAAAACTGTAAGCATTACAACACTTTAGTATAAGCTAGTAGCAAGATAAGCTCAAGAACAAACCTTTATGAGATCGATGTTTTCAACTCCGGGACCAACACCCTCAATGACTTTCCTAAACTCATCCTCCTTCCAACCTTTTGGAACATTACGGATGAACAATCTTTGTTTTGTCTCAGATAGTGAACACCTTAGAGTTTTACTCTGACATCAAGAAAAAACTTAAAACTAATTAAAGCTCTGAAAATGTTACTGTTGTCAAGGGCAAAAAGATTTTCATAAAGCAGCAATAATACCTTAAATTCCTTATTGTGTAACTCTTCGATGGCCTTTTGTGCTATCTCTTTTGTTTTAAAAGCCACAAAAGCATAACCCTTGGCTTCTCCTGTGTCCCTGTCTTTCACTAGCCGCACCTGAAAAGCAACAAAAAATCAACTTCTTACTCTATGATTCCAACTTTTCTCTCCCACCTACCAAAAGGCGAAGTCTTCAATACCATGATTCATAAATGCAAAACATAACAGTTCAGACCTCATGAATATCACCCATCAGCTCACACAATTCCCTCAAATCATCTTCACATGCATCCCGAGGAAGTCCACCAATAAAGACTTCAGAACCATGAGGAGGAAGGGAAAGAAGTTCGTCATGCTTCCTTTTCTCTTCTTCATCGATAAAAGATGGTTTTTGCCTATCTTCTACAGACTCAGTCACAGCATCACTTTTATCTGCTTCAGGCACTTCCTCTGCTGCTGAGTCATCATACTCATGTTCTTCAATCCCTTCAGCATTTTCATCACCGTGTCCATCCACACCATCATCATCTGTTTGTTCTTCAACATCATCATCTATCTCTTCCATGTAATTTTCTTCATCAAAGTCCACACACTCATCATTCTCAACGCCTCCTGACATGATTGGCTCAAGGATTTAACATTAACACCTGCAGGGTCACAAAATAATCACAAAAAATGAATGGAACTAAGTGGCCACATGCTCCATACAGATGCACTCAGAGTAGTAGATTTTTAAGGTTACTGGCTTTTGAGATAATTTCTTTTGTACTATGAAATATACTTCATATGGTTTAAGGTGAGACACAGAAGAAATGTATATTGCCATTAAGTCATGGAAGCTACATCAAGAAATGCTTCTACACACAATCCATGCCCCATTTGGTCAACTGGAAACTAAATTGGGACCTTAGGTAGTACACTAAATCAGGCCACACCCAAATTCCCAGCTTGTTTTTCTCAAAAAAACATTAGCATACACATGAAATTATTTTGAATTCCTTAAATATAAAAAACATAGTAAAACAGAAAAGAAGGAAGTTAATCCAAATCTGTATGCAAACGGGGGCTAAAGTAGGGTAAAAGAAAAATGGAAAAGAAATACATTTATCTCATGCACAACAGATGAATGTCAAAAATACTAATTTACAAAATTTATATGAATTAAAAAAAAGGACATGCAAATCTGCCATATAAAATAAAATTCCTCAATGTTTGTAATCAAACCCTTGCATCTCAATGGATAACCAAAATTAATTTTTTTGAAAGGCAAAAAGAAAAGCACTAAACATTAAAAAATCGAAAGAGAGAGAATGTAATGAAGAAAGTAACATACCAAAAAGATAGATCCATTTTGCTACATGGGAGTCAAATTCAGTTATGAGAATGGTGAGAAGAGAAGGGTATAACAAGTGGGGCATAATTTGAGAGATACCCAGAAGAAAGGAAAGAAAAGGAGGCATATTTATGGAGAATATATATAAAAAAGGGAGTGACTTTGCATACCATACCATAAATTAATGGGGGATTTTGTTTGAGATTTGCTTCTTAGTGAAGTGAAGTGGGTTCTGTGTCTGTAATTCCCTTGTAGAGAGAGAGATAGAACACAACACAACACAACGAGGTGGGTGGGTGTGTTTATCCGATGAAACCTAAAAAGGGAAGTGTCTGTGTCTCCTTTCCAAGCCCCTCCGATCGAGCGAGTCAGCGACTCAGACGTCCTCAAATACAACGTTGCCACGTTTCAAACCTAAATTGTCCAAAGTCTTTTTTTTTTCCTCAAAAAATATTAGCATACACATTAAATTATTTTTTAAAAAAATAAGTCTGACCATTATGATCGATGTTATGAAAATGGAACCGTTGATCGTCTCGGTGATGACACAAAAGCTCTCTTGACACGTTTAATAAATTAGTTTATAACTTATTTGATTAATTTATAAATTTATTTGATTGAAATAGAGGTGTTATATAAATAAGTTTATTTCATTAGCTTATAGTTTTTTTTATAAGCTAATTTAGCTTATGATTTATAGCATATAGTTTATTAATTTTTCTCTCGTTTTTACCCTCGTTCATTTAATGAAATTATCATTTTACCATGTCTATTATAAATATGTCTATTTATATAATTTTATATTTATAAGTTAGTTCAATCATTAATTTTATCAAATACTTCAAATTCAATCAACTGGTCACTAATAAAACCTAATAAAACCGATCCGCTCTGTGTATATTAAAAAATTCTAATAAATCCATGAGATAGGCTAACATAAGTAAACAAATATTTTAATTCATGTGCTTTTTTGTATTAGTTTAAGTTATCCTCAAAATAATAAAACTAATACATTTTGATTATTTATATAATAATAACTTTAGCTATTTAAAAAATAAACAATAAATGGATCTCCTTATTTATTTATTCTCAAAATATAGTGACTCTCATCCTATAAATTATCCATTATTTTTATATTTTTATTAATTATTTTCAACCACTCACACATTTAAGGGTTTTACAATTTAAATTTTTAATGATTGAATCGATTAAGCTACTAACTTTATACTGTTTAAGAATTAGTGAAATGTCCAAGCTCCAGAGCACTGCATGGCCCAAAAGGCCCGATACACTTCAAAACGTTAAAAATTAAGAGTAATGATATTTGGATATAAAAAAAGTGTCTAACACAGTATAAAAGTATTTATCTCCACTAATTTATTGTTTTTTTCTATCCCATCATGTATTTTATCACTTCCAAGATACTCATAAGCTCTACGATATCTATACAAGGTGTCCAAATTGTGTTTTTCATTCTCGCTTCAGTGGGTGCTTTTCATTCTCGCTTCAATGTCCACATAGTCTCTTCCTCTTTTTGGCTTCAAGTTCTGCACGGACGTTGTCTCTTCATCTTTCTTTTTTGCCGCACATCACCATCGGAAACCTTTTTCTCCGTCGCACCTTCCTCTTCCTCATCAAGCTCTATACTTCTGTCAGTTGTGTAGATAGCTGGGTCAGAAGAAACCAGACGGTTTACTGGAGTTTTCAAAAACCAGTCAGTTCAACTTGGCTCGTTCTGGGTTGGTTACATTTTCGATCCATCGTGTCACTCCAACCGGTCAAGTGACAACACTAGTTATGATTTTTGTTAGAAAATTACCTAGCTTAACTTCATCACAAAATTCATTATCAACGTGTATGGTCCAAGTGAAGGGTGTTTGTGTCAGTTAAGCACATGATCATGGTTTGTATAAAAAAATCATCCTTTTGAGCTAGCTCAGTTAGTTAAGTTACATGACATAAATTTTGAGTATGGGGGTTCACACTTCCACCACGTGTTTCGCCCCTTTTCCCATTCCCCTCTTCCCATCCCCATGTAAGACCTACTATGAGCTTTGTTAGAAAATCATGGAAATATTGATAATATCTTTTCATATCTTAGAATATTTTAGAGTATCCTAGATGATCTCGTAGGATCTATTTCTTAATTATATTTTTTATTTCTTAGTTTGTTTCTCTCTTTTCCTCCTTCCCTACCTAAAATCTTCCAATTCAGCATGGTATCTAGAGCCAGACAAAGGTACCATCCTCCGTGACCTGTCCCGTCACTATTCCGCTGCGGAGTTCCGATAAGTATGAAGGAACTCTAATCATCTTCTTAGCCATACAAAAAAAAAAAAATCATTTTCTCTCCTCCGTTGTGTTTTTTTCGGCGCGTCCTTCTTTCCGACCTGCTTTCCTATTTCGTTAGCCGCTGTCAGCTGTCGTTCACCTCCGTTCGCCGTCGTCTCTGACCGCTGACACCACTGCAGGACTCGCCTGCCGCCGATCTGTCCAGCCGTTCAAACAGCACCAGCGTAAGCCTCCAGATGCACCTGCACGCGTGTGTCCTCTGATTAGCACGCAACCGCACACGTTTCCTTTTCACCGGCGCGTGACGGGTGCGTCCGGTCACTATTCCGACCGTCGTTTCAAGCGTCGAACTCGCCGTTCCCTGCTCTCTCTGGATCTGTGCTCATCTCATTCATTGGACCTATTTTGAGCAACGTCCCTGTGTGTTGTACAGTTCAGGTACCTGTGATTTCGGTTATTTGCATTTGTGTTTTGACCCATGGCTAGTTCTACCTCCTCAAATACTCATAAGGACTCCTCCAAGGTCTTGAGTTATGATTTGTTGTGTTCAAAAGTTCAAATCTTTTTCTCCACTCTAGTGTCTGCTTCTCCGGTGTTTGTCATGCAATTCTTATCCACTAATGGATCATACCAGTGGCTTCTCTTCCCACCGACGATCATTCTGGTGTGACTCCTTTCCCACGGATGAATCATATTAGTGGTGACTTCTATTTTTGTCGATGGTTGACTTATGTTGGCTATGACTCACACTAGCCCAACTCATTGTTCCAGATGCTCTGGCTCGGCTCTTTTTCCTAGATGCACTGGCCCGTCTTTCTCCCAGATGCACTAGTATTGGCCTCTTGTCCCAGATACACTAGCCTCGTCTTAGTCACAGAAGTATTTGTCCACCTTAATTTCAATTTTAAATAATTTGAGTCTCCGATATTGTTGTTGAAGCTTCCAAATGCGATTATGAGAAGTTCAGACCTTACTGCTAGATTGCTTGCCGATAAATTTTTGTCAGGCTGATGATCATTCCAGTTATCTTGCTAAGTTATCTTTCCAGCAACTCTCTCCGGCCTCTCCAACATCCTTGAGTTTCCTTCCAACAATTATTTCTGTGGAGCTCAGTTTATGGTTTTTATATTTTAAATTTTAATTTGAGAGGGAATGCATTGTTTTTTGTGTAACAAGCTTAAAGCTTAGTAAGTTTTAGCTTGAGGGGGTGTTAGAAAATCATAGAAATATTGATAATATCTTTTCATATATTAGAATATTTTAGAGTATCCTAGATGATCTCTTAGGATTTATTTCTTAATTATATTTTATGATTTGATTCTCTATTTGATTCTGATTAGGATTCTACTTTTAGTATAAATAGGACTATTAGGATTGTCTTTTGTAAACACATCATCACCACATCAAATCAATATCAATCTTGTTATTTCTTAATTTGTTTCTCTCTTTTTCTCCCTTCCCTATCTAAAACCTTCCAATTCAACAAGCTTCCCATTGTATAAAAAAAATACCATTGAGAGTGTTTTTCTGCTTAAAACACAATTCAGGTATTCTCCATCGTGTAACCAAACATGCACTAAATCTTTCCCATTGTTGACCAAACAATATCTTTTTTTCTCACGTCGTTTTCCTCTCTCCTTTTTTCAATTAACAAGGATGATGGGTATGAACGGGTAAATATATTTTACGTTGTCAATCAATTATAAATTGATATCATTAAAAGTGATTGACTCGTATCACAACTACCTTAAAAGTCATATATAGGATGGTTTGTGATTAATTAACAATATAAAAAACTTTACATTGTGATGCATCAAAATTAAAATTAAATAATAAATACAGTAACTTTATGCTTTTTGATTCAAATTTTAAGGTTTACTCAACGGTCCACCACATCAACTATCATCTTAATGTTTTGTTTGTTTCAAGGTATTTTGGAGATAAAGAAGTGAAAAAGAAAAAAAACTGGGAGGAAGAAGTGTGGGTTCTATTGTCTAGCAAGGAAGAGAAGGGAATGAGAAGAGAAAATATGTAATGGGGCCCACATAAAAAATCTTTCCCCACTTACCAAGATTTTGAAAGGAGAGATGGAAAAATTTGAAATGTCATATTTATCCTTTTGTATTGGACCATGCAAATATGTTATTAGGGATAAATGTTTTTACAAGAAAACTCAAGTTTTCTTTCTCTTATATTTCTCTCCAACTTCTTTCATTTCAAACAATCTAAAAAATCTATTCATTCCCTCTTCTCTCCACCCTACTCTTTAGTCTTTTTCTCTCTATTCATTTTCTACTCATTCTCTCTTCTCTCCTACATCTACCTATCACATACTTGTTTATAGTTATGCCAACCCCTTAAAATTACGCACCATGTATAACTTATACGAAACAAAAAAAATGTTATCGGTTCTCGATTAGAGAGTGTATTTCCTAGTAAAAACTTATACCTTGATCAATTACAATAAAACAATAGAATATGAAGTTGACACATGCAAACACAAGAAGGGGGTTGAATTGTGTTTGTTAATAATTTCTGAAAACGACCTTTAAAACAAATTTTTGCACTTAAGAAGATTAGAAACAGAAGCAAGCACAAGGACAAAGATATTTTTTAAAAGAGTTTAACAAAAGCAATATCAAAACCCCACAGTTAGTATAAGCGAATAAAACTGAAAAGTTTAGGGATAGAAGATTCACGCAAGAGATTTTATCCCGATTCACTCTCTTCCAACCAAGAGCTACGTCCAGTTCCTTTGACTTGAAGGATTTATCCACTATTTATCCAAATAGATTACAACCAAGTATTCAACACCTCTCCAGGCTACAAGTATTCCTTTCTTACCAAGCCTCTTCAGGCTCTAACTCTAACAAAGATATTTAATGGTTGATCTTCTTAACTCACTATGTGTGAGAATATGACAGTTTAAGATCAGTGAATATTACAACAATATTCAAACTAAAGAATACAGACTCTTGCTCTTGAAAGAATAATGGAATGAGTGATTATCAATTGGCAAAAGTTCAGCTAGCAAGATTGTGCAGGCAAGAGTGTTCTTCTTCAGTATTTGAGGTCTTCAATTTATAGTGACCTTCTTCTTCACTTGTATTTCTTCAACGGTTACTTTGAATAATCCCGTTTAGAGATAGCATTTAATGCATGATATCCGTTGTGACTGGTAGCTTGATTGTAGCAATGCTGAATGATACTCTTGGTTATTGAGGTAGCATGAATTTGGAGGTTCACTCTTCTAAGTTTTGCAGCTTGAGCCCTTGTTGTTCCTTCTTTGTGTATAATCCAGCTTTTCCAGTCATAAAGTTGTCATCGTACAGATCGTTTTACAATATCTTATTGTAAGATTCTGCTTTGTGCATTTCTTGATTGACTATGTTTCTTTTACAACAAGGTGAAACATTAAAGCAGATAAAACAAAATATGATGAACAAATATTCTATTGAAATAAATATCAATCATTTGAAATAAATTCAAGATATTCGGATTGCATTTAATTCATTACAAAGATGGAGCTTGTCTAAAAAGAAACCCCGTCTACTCAGTTATATGATAGTCTAAGTTTGTTCTATATTTTACTTAGCTCGTCTGATGACGTGGCATATCCTTTTTAATATCAAGTCTTCGGACTTGCTGTTTTGTAATGAGTTATAAAGATCTCCGTCTAGTGACGTGGCGGTTAGAGCTTGTCTACTAGATTACTTTGTGTTTTAGTTTTCTTCAACTAATTACTTCAATCTGCTTACGTGGAAAGATGGACGCGCTTATTATCAAGTCTTTGGAGTTGTTGTACCTAACAAGTTATTTAGGTATTTATCTAGTAAATATTTAGAGCCTCGTCTACTTAAGAAAACCAGTCTACTTAATTAAATGAGTAAATTACTTTACCAAAGTATTTGAGCAGCCCGTCTACAGGGGGGGACGCGTATTTTTCAAATTGAACTTATCCCAAGTTTCTTTTACTTATCTTAAAGTATTCCTGCATAACTGAAAGCACATGTTAGATCCCAATTATAACACTTTGCCAAACAAATTTAATTCTTTTGTTAGCATCAAAACTTTGAGATTATTAAATCCAAAACCACTTTGGTTCCAACATTCTCCCCCTTTTTGATGATGACAAAACTAATTAAATTTGAAAAGCAAAGTCTAAGAGAGCTTGTAGGGCTCCTCCTAAGACAAAGCATTCAAATACTTAAGCAGACTTATAAGCTAACAGATAGGTGCAACAGCTTATCATTCTTAGAATCTATATAAACACAAGTATCAGAGCAGTAGATATCAAAGCAAATAAGCAAACATAAGTATCAGAGCAGTTTAGCAAGTAGAAAAGAATATGCACATGCAAACACATAAAAGCTTTTCAAAACTGACTATATATATATATATAATTCTCTTTCTTTTCCTTTCTTCCCCTTTTTGTCATCAGCAAAAAAGGTAAAAAAGAGAGGACCATCATTGTCAGTACAAAAGAAAACAAAAATAAAGGCTAAGCAGAAGGAGGTGAGTTCTGAGTTTGACTCTTCTTGAAGTCCATGAGGAATTTAAGCATTTTATTCACAACCTCTAAGGTTGGAGCCATTGAGGTTTGAACTTGCTGATGAACATCCTCCTCGATATTTTCAGCTATCTTTTCAACCTTCTCATCTACTAACTTGCCAACCCTTTCATCAACTAGTTTACCAAGAACTTCTTCAATATTTGATGGCAGAGTCTGTTGTCTTGAGCTTTCTGCAGACTCTTGAAAAGTACTCGGTGTTCTTGAATGATCTTCAGGGTGCATTACAACTAGTGCTAAAGGTTCAGAAGATTGTCTTTCAGATGAGCTTTGTTGATGACAGGATTCAGCAATATCTTCTAAATTATCAGCAATGACAATTTGACCATTTTCTTCAGCAACAAGTTCATCTGTGATAAGCTTTGGAGTAGGTTTGGGTTTTACTGTGATCTCCTTTACCCATCTAATAGGATAGATAAATTCCATATTTCTACTATTTATTGGAAGTCCCCAGAGGTCTTTATAGATCATATATCTAAAGTGTGAGAGACCACACTTTCCTCTGACCTTGTGAATATCTTTCTTTTCTTCTTCAGACAAACCAGAGGAAGATGCCTCTCTGGTGCAGTGGATAATGTGAGACTTCCAGAATTCAACAGCTCTGTGCTCGTTGATCAACTCAATGGATTCAGTATTTAGAAGGAAATCCAACATTGAGTAGTCAAAGGTCCCTTGATCAAGATCAAGCAATGCTGACTCAGCTTCAGGCATCACTCCCTTGAATCTTTTGTTCTTCAAGTCCTTGTCCTTATTAAGATCTAGCATTGGCAATCTTGGACAGATCCTGTAGGGCTTGATTCCAATCCTGGTTGCTTCATTATGCCTCAGCCAGGATGGAGGTACAAAATTTTTAGCTTTATCAGCTCTGATTTGACTGAATTCCCACTTCAGCATGTCATAGTAGAGCTGATCCAGAAACAGGTCAGCAACCCTCCCATAGATTCTGGGATGCTCAAAGGACATCCATTTAGTGTCCCTTGGCATGATCATGGGGACATGCTTAGAAGATCTTTCTCTTTTCTCAAGAATAGTAGGAAGATTTTTCCTCTTGGGGTCAGTCTCCCAAACGGGTATGGTGTGTCTTGCAACTCCATCAGTAAGTGGTATGAATGGAGGAGTTTTGACAAGGTTTGGGTAGATTTTTCTGGGGGCGAATTTGGTTAAGTGTAGGTGAGTGACTAATGGCCCTAAGTCATTATGCATTTGAGAAGGCACATTCTTGTTTAATTGACACTCAGGATGAGGTAGGTAGAGGGGTTCAATAGATGGGCTAACTTCTTCCTCATACTCAGGTAGATGATACCATCTGTCTGGAATGTGTTCTGATTCATGTTGGTGAGAATGAAACAGAATTTTTCATTCCCTTTTTACCTTGGCCCAATCCTCAGATTTGCCATTGTAAAGGACAGAAGTTGGGGTGAAGGAAGGAAATAAGGTTCTTAGGGGTTTGGGGAAAAGTGCACCAGGGGAAATGCCTTCATCTGGTTGATTTAACCAGGGATCATCGGCTTGTGAAGTGGTTGTTTGTGTTGGTTGGGGTGAAAGGGGTGTGGGAATATACACGTCATTTAGAGAGGAGACATGCACATCTTCTATCCTAGTTTCTAAACTAGACACCAGGGCATCTACTGCTATTTGAACAAGATCATTAGCAGAGTTGGTTACCTTAGGAGTCTTAGTTGACCTAGCTTTTCTTGCTGGTTGCCTCCTTGGTTTAGTTGGAATAGGCACAACGGCCTCAGCAGCAGCAACAGAGGTCCTATGCTTCTTCAGAATAGAACTGATAGGAATACTGTCCTCATCAGTTTCCTCATCTTCATTGTGAGAGAGGATAACTTTTCTCGGTCTCTTTGCAGCAGGGGCATCAGAAGGCTCCCTGATAACAATCCCACTAGTTGGCCTCTTGGGGGCAGGCTTCCTTGTAGCAGTGGTCTTCTGCCTAGTTACCCTTTTAACCCCTAGGACTTCAGCATTATTCTGTTCAACCATCTCTTCTTTAGCGTTCATCAACTCCTCAGTCTTAGCCATTGCAGCATCAACATAGGTACTGAGGTTCATATTAACTATGTTCATCTTTCCAAAGTCTGCAGCAGACATTGGTTTATCAGTTAATAACCTAGCTTGCTCCTCAGGAGTCTTAGCAGCAAGAAACTCATGTATTCCTTGAGCCTTGAAAATCTTTGAGAGAAGATGGCAGAAAGGAAGTGCAGAGAGTCTTTTCTTGTTTATCACAGTGTCTCTGAATCTTCCATACAGGATTCTTGGAAGATTAATTCTTGTTTCTGTGAGAAGATGGCAGAGACAAAATTTGTGCAAAGATGAGAGGTTGTCCTTGGATCCAACCTTGTGAAGAACCACCTTGTTGAGAAGCTGATGAAGGATGCGAACGATGTCCTTCATTTCAACAGCCTTTCAAGAATGAGTTCTGACTGTATCCTCCTTCATGAGACAGACTTCTATAGTCTCAGAGCCACCCAAGTCTTCTTCCCATGACTCAGTGAAGACTAGACCTTCATGAGCACAGAAGATTGTGTTAGCAATAGTCTTCTCTAAGACTTTAATCTTCTTTCTTAATATCGTTGAGTAGAAATCAGTTTCAGTCGGTTGAACGTTTCTCCAGAAATCCTTGATTAGGTTGGGAAAGACAGAGACTTTCTCCGTGAAGAGTCCTCCCCACCCAGCTGCATTGACATATCTGCTTATGTCAAGATTGTAGTCTTCCAGCACACCAAGGTTGAAATGATGCTCTATAGCTAAGTTGAGTTTGTCCACGTTGAATGTTGAAGAAGCCATTGTAGGTGATCAAGGAGCTTAGGGTTTGAAAGCAGAAAGAGGTAAAGAGAGAGATGGCTCGAGAGGTTATGGAAGCGTAAAGGTTTTCTCAGAGGGAAAAGATTACTTTTAAAGGAATTTTGAATATCAAAGGTTTTAAAAATTTTTGACATGATATGTCATTATGATAAAACGACGTTGGTAGCTTGGAACCATAAAAAGGTCTTGATGGGATTGATGGAAGTACTGACTCAGCAAAGAGAATAAAAGATAAATTTATCTTATGACAAAATAAATGCATTTATTAATACACAAAAAGAATATCTTTAATCATAGGCAGATGTGAATTCGTCTGAAACTATTCAATGGACGCGATAATCAGTATTAGTGGACGCGTCATATGGACGTACAATACATTATGCAATAGACGCACAACTTCAAATATGTATTAGACGAGCATAGGTAATAGACGCGAGGTTTAGAAAAACAAAATTTTTCTCGAGGCTGGACACCTGATTTAATCCACACACATCATATTAAGATGCTTCCTAATAAAGATTAATTTGTCCTCTGCAAGAGGTTTAGTAAAGATGCCCATTGATGGTCAGTATCTACAAATTTAATATCAATCACACCTTTTTACACATAACCCCTAATAAAATGATGTTTAATCTCTATGTGCTTAGCTCTAGAATGCAAAATTAGATTATTAGATAGATTTATTGCAGCAGTATTATCACACATAAGCGGAATACTACTTACAAATACATTGTAGTCCTCCAATTGATGTTTGATCCAGAGAAGTTGTGAACGACAACTTGCAAACGATATATACTCAACTTGTGAGTTGATAAAACAATGGTACTTTGTCTTTTGCTTGACCATGAGACAAGATTAGCTCCAATGAAGTGACATCCTCCACTAGTGCTTTTTCTTTCAATTCTATCTCCAGCATAGCCAGCGTCATAGAAACCAACTAATATGTAATCTTCATTTTTCTTAAAGCACAAACCGAGATTAGTAGTACCTTTTAAATATCTAAAAATTCTCTTAATTACTGATAAGTGAGATTCTCTAGGATCATATTGAAATCAAGCACACAAACATACACTGAATATAATATCAGGCCTATACGCAGTAAGATATAAGAGAGATCCTATCATACCTATGTATACCTTTTGGTCTACCTTTTTCTCTTTATCATCATTGTTCAGTATGGAAGTAGGGTGTGTTGGACGAAATCTAGGCAAGTATACCTAGTCGAACAAGTAATACGGTGGTGAGACCGGTTATCGTATCCACAGGGATCGGTTGCCAATTACCAGTTCACAAATCAAGCAACTATCTAGACTAAATGAAGAAAGATCAAAACATAAAATAAAGCAACAAAAGCAATAAAATATTTTTGGTCTTTTTGGGGAATCTTATCAAACACTTGGAATGCAAATAGGGGTGTTGGGATTAAATTTCACTAAACCTTAGCCTCATGCAATACCAAGACTACCAATCCAGTTTATGCTTCAATTATTAAAATCAACCCACATAATTACTCAAGCCCTGATTCCTCAGATGCAAGAGCCTAAATCCACTAATAGACCCTAATTCCTTAGGTGGCCTAGATTAATGAATTTGCATTAAGATTAAGGATTACGCGATTACTAATAAACCAAACCCCATTCCTAGATGCGAGGTTTATTAGGTGAATAATTCCAGATCAAGAATTAATAAGAACGTCCCCATTGCAAATCAATTCTCATGAACAGTTCATGGGTAGCTAAACCACAAAAAGCATTAAGCGTAGGAATTAAACACTAATAGAGAGGCATAAACACAGATTGATAAATCAAAGCAATTACATGAAAATTCGGTTCAGATACATTTAATCCCAATAACAGGGATTTAGCTACTCATAATGAAAGAGAAAGCCAAAACCGGAATAGTAGAAACAAGGGAGAGAAGAAACTCCATGGAAGATTTCCACTGCCGTCACCGCAGCCCCTGGTTCAGAGCAAAACGTCCCCTTTCTGTGTTCCAAGGTCGTCCTAGGGTAAAAGTGCTCCTAGGTTAAAAGTCCCTATTTTTCTGTGTGTAGCCGTGTCTGTCTTCTTTTAATCCCAAATCAATTATCTATTGGATATGTTTCAATCAAAACCAAATCATGAATTGATCCCCTAATTAATGCTGACGTTATCTCCTTGCATGTGGTGATTGATATTCTTTAATGACTTCAAATCTTCTGAATTAACTACCCAATCAATATTTTCATCTTCTATTTTTATGGTAAGTCATTAATATCCAAATCATCAAATCCATCAATTAGGCCTCTTACATTGCTGCTGGACTTTTGTCAATTGTCATCAAATATTTCCATTCCAAATTAAATTGGAGTCATCCAATATGTTCACTTTTCAAGCTCCAACTTAATCCAGGCTCCATCATGGCTCATCTTGGGCATTTAATCCTTAATTTCTGCAAAACAACACCACAAAACCACCTTACCTGTTCCAAGGTTAAAAACTAACTAAAATCAATTTAAATATGCCTAAACTATATGAAAATGCATGCAAAAATGCACATGAAATATGATGCAAAATCACACTATCAGGGTGCATAGGAGTGTTCATTGGTTTACAGTCATCCATCTTAAACTTCTTCAGAAGTTCTTTTGTATACTTAGTTCGGTGGATGAGCACCTCATCCATGGTTTGTTTTACTTGAAGTCCAAAGAAGAATTTGAGTTCTCCCATCATGGTCTTTTCAAACTCTTTATGCATTAACTTAGATAATTCTTTGCATAGAGACTCATTAGTACTACCAAAAATAATATCATCAACATATATCTGTACAACTATGAAATTAGACTTAATGGATTTTCTAAATAAGGTTGTGTCAACCTTTCCTCTATTGAATCCATTTTCCATAAGAAAGGAACTTAGTCTGTCATACCAAGCTCTGGGAGCATGCTTAAGACCGTACAAAGCTTTCTTAAGCTTATATACATGTTCAGGATGGGTTTCACACTCAAAACCCGGAGGTTGCATAACATAGACTTCTTCATTAATAAAGCCATTTAGAAAAGCGATCTTAACATCCATCTGAAAAAGCATAATACTATGATGTGCAGCGAATGAAAGTAGAATTCTAATAGCTTCTAATCTAGCAACAGGTGCAAAGGTTTCAGTATAATATATACCTTCTTCTTGAGAGAAACCTTGAGCAACAAGTCTTGCTTTGTTTCTGATTACCTTACCATGTTCATCAAGTTTGTTTCTGTAAACCCACTTCGTTCCAATCACTGATTTATCTTTGGGCAGTGGAACCAGAGTCCAAACATTACTTCTTTCAAACTGATTGAGTTCTTCTTGCTTAGCTAGAATCCAACCATCGTCCAGCAAAGCCTCGTCTACTGTCTTTGGTTCCAACTCAGAGACTAGTACAGAATTGTCTTGTTCTCTGATGGTTGATGTGGTTCTTAGCTTGTCATTGGGGTTTCCAATGATCTGATCTTGTGGATGATAATTCTTGAAGTACCAAGATTTTTGAACTGTATCATGTTGAGAAGTGGAAGTTTCTGTTTGTTGTGTGGGGTCATATTCTTGATCATCAACTTTTATCTCAGGTGAGTCTTCTGGAGTGCTTAGATCAAGATCTGCAAAAGCTTCATCTAGCTCTGATAATTTCTTATCAGGCTGTTTGTCATCAAACTTGACATGAATACTTTCCTATACTATCAGAGTCCTAGAATTATAAACTCTAAAGCCTTTATATGTTTCAGAATACCCTAATAGAATTCCACTATCTGTTTTAGCATCAAACTTACCAAGTTGATCTTTAGTTTTCAGTATATAGCATTTACAACCAAAGGGGTGAAAATAAGATATGTTGGGTTTTCCTTTCCACAGTTCATAAGAAGTCTTATTCAGGATATGTCTAATGTATATTATGTTCTGAATGTAACAGGCAGTATTAACAGCTTCAGCCCAAAAGGGTCTAGGGACAGAGTTGTCATTGAGCATAGTCCTAACCATCTCTTGAAGAGATCCGTTCTTTCTCTCTACCACACCATTTTGCTGTGGTGTTCTTGATATTGAGAAGTTGTGTTGAATACCATTTTCTTCAAAAAACTCATGGAATAGCTCATTGATAAATTCTCCCCCGTGGTCACTTCTAATTGAAGTTATACACATGCTTTTTTCATTATGCACACGTTTGCAGAATACAAAAAAGACCTTGAATGACTCATCCTTGTGAGCAAGGAACATAACCCACATCCATCTAGTGTAATCGTATACTATAACAAGACCATATTTCTTACCACTGACAGAGGCAGTCCTTGTTGGACCAAAAAGACCAATTTTACGTATACCAATGATTTTCCCTTTTTGATTTCCTCCAAATGTGACCCAGCTACCATCTTTGGGCTTAAGGTTTTGGAACATAGACCTTTCTCCCGTCATGTGTAGTGAGCAGCCACTGTCCAAGTACCAAGACATTTGTTTGCTTCCTGTTGTTAAGCAAATCTGCAACAGGTATTATCTTATCTTTAGGTACCCAAACTGACTTGAGTCCTTTCTTGTTAGTTGTTATTGGACGAGTATGCTTAGCATATTTATTGTGTATGCATCTAGATGTAACATGCCCACTTTTTCCACATACTTTACAAAAGGTGTTGGACGAGCTAGACTTAGCTTTGGTATGTTTATTAGGAACTTTTGAAGCTCTATGTTTTTTAAGTGGTTTTGACTTTTTTGAGATGCATCTTGCTTCTCTTTGTCATAATCGAGTCCAGATTTATCATAAGGCGACCTAGAGTATCTTAAAGTGAGGCTAAGCTTATCTGAGCCTACTACAAGCTTTGACAGAGAATCAGTTAGATATGTTACATCTTGTTTCAGTTTTGCAACTTCATAAGAAACATCAGGTTCACACACCATTTTGTCAGCTAGAATGACATTCATTGATTTTAATATGTTGTTTTCATTTTTGAGGTTTTGTTTCTCAATGCAGACCCTATCTTATTCTTTAGATAGTTTAGAACACTTCTTTTGGAGATTCTTATATTCTCATGATAGTATAGATGACTCATGCAACAATTCATCAAAAGCATTTTGAAGAGTGGACGGGTCAGAGTCCATTACCGCAACATCAGTGTATTCACTTTCTGATGCAGTGTCTGCCATGAGACAGATATTTGCCTCTTCCTCGGCTTCATTTTCTTCATCTGAAGAAGACAGGTCAAGATCCTCCCATGTGGCCATTAAGCCTTTCTTTTTTTTGAAGCGTTTCTTTTTGTCCTTTAGCTCTAGACAGTCAGCTTTGAAGTGACCAGGTTTCTTGCATTCAAAACACAAGGGTGAAGCTTTTTCCTTGGAGTCTGACTTCTCCTTGGAAAACTTTTTATTAAATTGCTTCCTTCTGAAACCACCTTTCTTTCTCCACATATGTTGAATCTTCCTGGAGATAAAGGATAATTCATCCTCATCTGATTCTTCATTGTCATCAGAAGATTCAGGCTCATCAGATGACTCAGCAGCTTTGAGAACTTTTGATGAACTTGCTTTCTTTGCCTTTAGGGCAATAGATTTTGCTTTTCTGGAATTTTCTTCTTCATTGAGTTCAAGTTCATGAACCTTGAGAGATCCAAGAAGCTCTTCCAGAGATAGTGTATTCAGGTTTTTTGCTTCCTGAATAGCAGTTACTTTGGGTCTCCATTGCTTGGATAGACTTCTCAGGATTTTTCTGACATGATCTCTATTTTCATAGATTTTTCCAAGAGATCTGAGACTGTTGGTGATGGTTTGGAATCTTCCAAACATTTGGTCTATTGTTTCATGTTCACCCATCTTGAACAACTCATACTGATGAACCAGCATGCTGATCTTGGATTCTTTAACTTGTTAAAACCCTCATGAGCTAGGGCAAGAGTATCCCAGATTTCTTTAGCAGTATTGCAGCTGTGAACTTTGTCATATTCAGATCTGGTGATGGCACACATCAAATAATTCTTAGCTTTAAGAATGAGTTGATGCTTTGCCTTTTGATCTGCTGTCCAGTCTGCTCTAGCAACAACAACTCCATTTTCATTTATGGGTTCAGTGTAACCAGTTTCTATGAGCTCCCACATGTCTCAACTTTGTGCATCCAAAAAGGTCATCATCCTCTTCTTCAAATAGTCATAATCAGAACCATCAAAGAAAGGAGGTCTGTTGATAGCTTGACCTTCTGTATCCATGGTTGTTGGATCGTACTCCCTCAGCACTTGTTAGATGCTCAACCCTTTCGAGGCTGAGCTCTGATACCAACTGAAGTTGACACAAGCAAACACAAGAACGGGGGTTGAATTGTGTTTGTTAATAATTTTCGAAAACAACCTTTAAAGCAAATGTTTGCACTTAAGATGATTAGAAACAGAAGCAAGCACAGGGACAAAGATATTTTTTAAAAGAGTTTAACAAAAGCAATATCAAAACCCCACAGTTAGTATAAGCGAATAAAACTGAAGAGTTTAGGGATAGAAGATTCACGCAAGAGATTTTATCCTAGTTCACTCTCTTCCAACCAAGAGCTACGTCCAGTCCCTTCGACTTGAAAGATTTATCCACTATTTCTCCAAATAGATTACAACCAAGTATTCAACACCTCTCTAGGCTACAAGTATTCCTTTCTTACCAAGCATCTTCAGGCTCTAACTCTAACAAAGAGATTTAATGTTTGATCTTCTTAACTCACTATGTGTGAGAATATGACAGTTTAAGATCAGTTGAATATTACAATAATATTCAAACCAAAGAATACAGACTTTCTCTTGAAAGAATAATGGAATGAGTGATTATCAATTGGCAAAAGTTCAACTAGCAAGATTGTGCAGGCAAGAGTGTTCTTCTTCAGTATCTGAGGTCTTCAATTTATAGTGATCTTCTTCGTCACTTGTATTTCTTCAACGGTTACTTTGAATAATCCAGTTTAGAGATAGCATTTAATGCATGATATCCGTTGTGACTGGTAGCTTGATTGTAGCAATGCTGAATGGTACTCTTGGTTATTGAGGTAGCATGAATTTGGAGGTTCACTCCTCTGAGTATTACAGCTTGAGCACTTGTTGTTCCTTCTTTGTGTATAATCCAGCTTTTTCAGTTATAAAGTTGTCATTGTACATATCGTTTTGCAGTATCTTATTGTATGATTCTGCTTTTTGTATTTCTTGATAGTACTATGTTTATTTTACAACAAGGTGAAACATTAAAGCAGATAAAACAAAATATGAAGACAAATATTCTATTGAAATAAATATCAATCATTTGAAATAAATTCAAGAGATTCGGATTGCATTTAATTCACTACAAGGATGGAGCTCGTCTAAAAAGAAACTTCGTCAACTCAGTTATATGAGACTCATTAGTACTGTTCTATATTTTACTTAGCTCGTCTAATGACGTGGTATATCCTTTTTAATATCAAGTCTTCGGACTTGCTGTTTTTTTAATGAGTTATAAAGATATCCGTCTAGTGACATGGCGATTAGAGCTCGCCTACTAGATCACTCTGTGTTTTAGTTCATTTTCTTCAACAAACTACTTCTGTCTACTTACGTGGCAAGATGGACGCACTTATTATCAAGTCTTTGGACTTGCTGTACCTAACAAGTTATTTAGGTATTTATCTAGTAAATATTTAGAGCCTCGTCCACTTAAGAAAACCAGTCTACTTAATTAAATGACTAAGTAACTTTACCAAAGTTTTTTGGCAGCCCGTCTATAGGGGTGGACGCATATTTTTTATTTTGAACTTATCCCAAGTTTCTTTTACTTATCTTAAAGTATTCCTGCATAACTGAAAGCACATGTTAGATCTCAACTAACACTTTGTCAAGCAAATTTAATCCTTTTGTTAGTATCAAAACTTAGATTATTAAATCCAAAACTATTTTGGTTCCAACAGAATATTCCCTTATTAGAATAGCGTGTGCTTCCAAGAACAATACCCTAATGATTGACTAAGTATGTGTTTGGAAACATGGTGGGATCAGCAGAATCACGTCCAAAACGTAAAAACTACACATTGGAGCATCTGAAAAAAACACACGTATGAGGAAACACGCCACAGTTCCAATCACATTATAAACACCTACAATTCTCTAAATATTCATTCCGTTCGACGGGTCGTGGTTATTCATAAGATTTAATTGGTCTTTATTCAATATAAAATGTTTTACACTATTAACCAGTCATAAATTGCCATATCATAAAAAATATTTGACTTCTATAATAATACCTCAAAAATCATATATGATGATTTATAATTGTTGTCAGTATAAAAGAAATTTATACTATCGTGTTTCAAAATTAAATGCATATTGTTTAAGAAATAAAATTATTATCCTTCCAGTACTAGTCAAGTATTTATTATTTCAAAATTGGCTATTTTTAAAACGTTATATGGTAGTAAGTATATCAGAAGGAGTATGCTAACAAACTACACCCAAATTTAGAGTTTAATTTCTATACACTGCTAGTATAAATGATTTTTATACTGACTTCCAACATGTATCTTGACAAATTAACATTATTACTAGGGTAAAGGTCCATTTTGGTCCCTGGCAAAATTGCGCGGGCCATTTTAGTCCCTAACAAAAAAAAACTACTTATTTAGTCCCTAACAATTACTAACGTGGGACACGTTAGTCCCTAAGTTGACTTCCGTTTGCCAGTGTCAGTTAGTTGGGTGATGTGGCCGTTAACTCATCCTACGTGGCTGTTATCTCTGCCCTGTTGGATTATAATTTCTTTTTTGTGAACACCTAATTTTGCCAGGATTTTTTTTAATCAATGTTTTGAAGAAAAAAAACGACAAGACTGATAACAAAAAACTAAAACAAAAATGATTTTATTCTGGGCCCATTACATCGTCAAATGGAGCCCATTTTCGTTTTTGTTCCAAGTTATCTTTTGGACCCATTATCCCAAACCCGACAAAAATTGTTTTTTTACTATTCTGATTTGTTAAAAATAAAAAAATAATAGAAAGTAAAAATTTAAAAAAAAAACTGATCCCATGCTTGTACCCCTCTTTGTCATCTTCTTCTTTTTCAAAGAAAAGAGGGACAATGGTATTGTACCATCCTCACCCATTGCTGCCCCTGCAAGGTGGTGGAGCAAAGGCTGATTTGCTCCCCACTACTTGTACCCCTACAAGCTGGCCTAACAAGAATTTTTGTCATCTTCTTCAAAATTCTTGCTATAAATTGGCACCCATAAGAAGAAGCAAGGGGGAGATAAAGAAAAAAAGACCCCGAAGAACAAATGGATTTTTTTAAAAAATTCATCTCCCAGCCTTCATCAAGAACCAGTACTAGCCACCCCTAACAAAATCAGAACATAAAGTTTTTTCTTCCCCTCAACAGCAAGCCGCCGCCCCCCTACCCCCTCTATCTTCTCCAAATTTTTCTTCTCCTCTGCACACCATCATTAATCACCCCCCTATCACCTGAAGTCCCTTCTAACACACAAAGCCTCTTCCACACTTGCTCCCTTCATCTCGTTTCTGACACAAAGACAAAGATGAAGAAGGAGTCCAGATTTGAGGTTCATGTTGGCTTGGGCGTACATCAACTGCAGGAGATGAAGAATTTTGCACAAAATCAAAAGGACAAGTTCTGATACGCTTTCTGCATCGTCACTGGCCGCGCCGCCCAGCCCAGCCACCGACCGCCACCGTCGCATTGCTGGAGTCGCCGCCACCGCCATCCCTAGACGAAAAGCCGCAGCTTCCTCCCTTGGCTGCTCTGCATCTCCCTCTTGCCAAACAGCTCTGTTGTTAGGTTACGTTGTGGTTAGAAAGGTGTAGGTATCTTGTTTTATTCCATTTGTTTATTTCTCTTTTATTTCTTATTTCTATTTTCTTTTAGGTCTGACTTAGCTTTCCCTCTTGTAGTATAAGGGCTAGGGTTGAGTGCTTTGGTGGGCTGACTAGCCTAAGTTAACAAAACTCTGAAACTAGTTTTTTTAGAGTTTTTTAAAAATATTTTCAATCATCGATTTAAATAAAATTATGCTACTAAAATCTTTGAAATAAAAAGAACCTTTTGAGTTCACGCAACGATCTACAATGTTGATGTATGAATTTTCATCCTCAAGTGTTGTATGAATTGTAGGGGTTCATCGTATAGCTTTGCTATCTTTAACCCCGTGCAAGAGTGAATCCCCGTTAAAAAATATTAAATGTTTTCTTAATTTTTACTTTTAATCAATTTCACCCAATTCCATTTTTATAAAAAATATCTTTTTGAATTCACGCAACAATCTACAATGTTGATGTATGATTTTTCATCCTCAAGTGTTGTATGAATTGTAGGGGTTCATCGTATAGCTTCGCTATCTTTAACCCTGTGCAAGAGTGAGTTCCCTTATAAAAAATAAAATAAAATAAAATAAAAAAACGTTTTTTTTTCAATTGATACTTTTATTCAATTCTACCCAATTTCGTTCTTATAAAAAATCTTTTTAATTCACGCAACAATCTACGACGTTGATGTATGGGCTTATTCATCCTCAAGTGTCGTGTGAATTGTAAGGGTTTATCGTATAACACTGCTATCTTGGACTCTAAGCAAAAGTGATTTAAAAAATAAAATAAAATCTCTTTTTAAACCAAAAAAAATAAAAAAAATCAAACCTTTATCAAAATTAAAAATCAACCAACCAATCAGATTTTTTCAAGAGAACTACATGGCTTTGAGTTTCCCATCTCACCCGGGAATACGTAGGAGCAAGATAAATCATCTTGTCGGGCCAAAACTAAATTTTCCTTTTTTTGTGTCTCTTTTTATGTTAAAAATAATTAATCAAAAAAATTAAACTTTTCCCTTTTTTTTGCAATAAAATCATAAATAAAAATTATTAAAAATTAAAAAATTATAAAAAATTAAAAATTAACTTTCTTGTAAATAATTTTTGGGGTAAAATAAATATTTAAAAGGTTATTAAAATGTTTTTTTGCACAATTAACTTGAGGTACCATTTTTTTAAAACGGGCGATGTAGGGTGCTAACACCTTCCCTACTCGTAACCGACTCCCGGACTCATCTCTCTCTTTTTAGACCAGTTTTCCTTAAAATAAATGTTTTTTCCAATGTTTTTCCTAAATAAAATATTGGTGGCGACTCCTCTTTTTTTTATCCCTTTTTCGCGGCTCCCGGACGGGACGGTCGCGACAGCTGGCGACTCCGCCGGGGAATGAGAGTCAGGCCTATCATAGTTGGTTGTGCAATTTTTTTTGTTTTATTTATTTATTTATTTATTTATTTTTTAACAGCTTTGAAAATATTTATTTTACCCTTTTCGTTTTATTTCTTTTTTAATGCTTATATAATTGCTTTTGTATATTCTTGCAACCCTAGGGTAGAAAATTTTTGTGTTGGTGTTGTTTGTTCCTTTTTGCAGGTTTGGGGTAGTTTTGTTTTAGTAGGTTTTGTGAAGGTTTGTATGCTCCCATCACACACATCACTATCACATGTTGCACACACTTTTGGGCTCTATACCCGAGTCTTGGAATGCCATAAGATTAGAAGGGGCTTCAGTGATGTTATTGTGATGCTTTTGCGTCCCTGACAGTCATTGATTCTCCCGCTCGGATTGCTACCGGTACATGACCTACCATATTGTGACTTTTTTGTCCCTGTGGTGAGGTTCATGGATTCGGATCCTTATCTTTTAGATGAGGGTAATCCGGGGACCATATGTTTAGGGGTCTAGATCTGTCCCGAAAGTCATGCACATAAAATGCCATTAGCAGCCTACCAAAATAGGGCCTTGACTTCAGAAGTCCTAACTTTAGGATATGACCTATGTAGGACAAAAGGGAGCGCATTCCATCTTTTTCTGCAACATGAATAATCACATTTTATCTCACATGCATCATAACGATTTTCTGCACGCATCCCACATGCACCTTAACATGCAATTCATTCATGCATTCTGTTCCACTCATTATTATATTAATAAGTAATTTTGCTTTCCAAATGTTATTAATAAAATAAAATTTCCCTTGCACAGATAATTTGGTAAGAGACAACATCTATTGTGGAGAGTTGTTTCTCCCCTAGATTTGTTGTCAACTCCATTTCATCTAATGAGCACAATGCTCTCTGTGTGGGATGGAGGGACCACCTCTTGTCTGTTATAAGGTGTTGACTCAAAAAATAATAATAAACTCCAAAGGTGATTTTCACAAAAGCTTTTTGCTTTTTTCAAACATTTTGTTCTCATTTCCCTTGTGGTTTTAAAATAGTGTGGTTTTTGAACAATTGCTCCAAGACACCCTTATCGCACTCGATCACAGGCAAGAGCCATGGCGGATGAACTAGAAGAAGTCCAAGAGATCAGGGATGAAGTCAGTCAAATCAAGGACCAGATGACTAAGATGATGGAGATCCTACAAGAAATGCAGAAGGAAAAGAACACAGAGGGAACCCTCCGACCTCGAATGAAGGACAGCCAGCCACACCTCTCATCCCACCCAGTTTTTCTCAGATTCCTATTCAAGGTTTCAACCAACTAGGGGCCATGATGCCTCTCAACCAAACTCATTTTTCATTTGACCCGAGCAATCCCCCATACGGTTGCCTCGCGGATTTGTGCCACCAACGGCCCCCAGCCCACAAGATGGCATTCAAAACTCTGAACATATTACTCAGACCCAATCCCCTACCGATGCTGTCGAAATGCCACAAACACAAATTGTCAACCCTACAGTTGGTAACACCCCGACAATGACACTTTCTACCCATCCAAAAAATCCTCAATACACCCTACATTATGGACCCCAGGGGACTCAGATGATGACAAACTTCGGATCCTCCTATATGCCATACTCCTTCCCTCAGAATATGTACGGTGAAACTCCAGTGAATCAGTCAGGAGGGAATTCCCAATCTAAAGAGAAGTTGGAAGTGCTAGAAGAAAGGCTACGAGCCATTGAAGGAGTAAATAGTTATGGTCTGCGGGATGCTTCGGAACTTTGTCTGGTGCCAAATGTTGTGATTCCACCAAAGTTTAAGGTACCCGATTTCGACAAATATCGGGGAACCACTTGTCCCAAAAACCATCTGACCATGTATGTAAGGAAGATGGCATCATACGCTCAAGATGACAAGATTTTGATTCACTTCTTCCAAGACAGTTTAACTGGGGCAGCTTCAAATTGGTACACGCATCTCGAACGGCCCCACGTCCGATCCTTCAAAGATCTAGCAGATGCATTCCTGAAGCAATACAAGTACAATATTGACATGGCTCCTGATAGGATGCAACTCCAAAATATGGCAAAGAGAGACACAAAGACTTTCAAGGAGTATGCACAACGATGGAGAGAATTGGCTGCTCAGGTAGAGCCTCCATTGGCCAAAAAAGAAATTGTGGCAATGTTCATTGATACCCTCCAGTCACCTTTCTATGATAGAATGATCGGAAGCGTGTCATCGAACTTTTCTGACATGGTCATCATCGGTGAGAGAATTGAAAGTGGAATGAGGAATGGCAAGATCACTGAAACTTCAGTAATGAACGGCCAGAAGAGAGCCCCGTTTGTGAAAAAGAAAGAAGGAGAAGCACATGCAGTAGCCTTTGAACAAAAGAAACCAAACCAATATAGACCAAACCAAACACCCACCTTCCAAGCCCAATACCCCCCATATTACCAACCATCTCCGTATCACCAAGCCAACCAGCCATACATCGCCGCCATCTCACAATTTCCAACCCAATCCTATCCTATGAGGACACCATACCAACCATCAAACCCTTTCCAACATCAAACCTTTCCCACCATACCGCCCCAACAAAACCTAAATGCAAATCAAAGGAGACAACCTTACAACCCAGAAAAGAAGCCCATGCAGTTTGACCCTATACCTATGACTTACACGGAGTTATTGCACAGCCTTATTGAAAAATCTTTGTTGGTCCCGGTCCCGACCAAGGCGGTGCAACCCCCATACCCAAAATGGTTTGACCCAAACGTCAAGTGTGACTATCATGGGGGAGTGATAGGTCATTCAACTGAAAATTGCAAGACCTTAAAGTATAAAGTGCAAGATCTGATCAATGCAAAGGTGCTAAGTTTCCAACGAGACACTCTTGATGCAGGAGGTTCTGGAGTCCATGCCGTAGAGGACACTTTGGAACATGACTTTTGAATCTTGTGTAGAGTAATTCATTAATGCTAATCCTTTAGCTCTGCCCAAGGATTTAGGAAGTTTTTAATAATGGGCTTACTTGTTTCCATTTCAGTATGAATAAATGAATGCATTGAGTTTCCTTCCTTTCCTTCATCTTCTGATTTTACCTTCATCCTTCTTTTTTTTTTCTTGAAAGTTATCAATAAAGCAGATCTGAAGGTGATTCTCTTTAAAAATAAAATAATAAGTGCTAGAACCTCATCGTACGATCCTGATCACCTCATTAACCATGCTGGTTCGGACAACTATGGAAAGCTTCCTCATGAGATCAACCGAAGATGATTGAGGCAATCAAAGGAAATCTTTTTTGATTTAAGCTAGACCCCATGATTTGAAAAAAGAAAAAAAGAAATTAAAAGGGAAATCGAGAAGGAGCGCTCGGTTATGCTTTTTGCAAGTACTATCATTTTGTCTTTCATTTAAAATTTATGAAAATTAACAATCAAATTTGAAATGAAGAATGACAATCTTTCTATATCTTTCACATACTTGTACTATCCCTTGTTACTCCGTTTGAGCTTGAAATTCTTTCAAAGAACCCGAGACAAGGATCACCCCTAAGCAAGGGGCAAGCATGAAAGAATCGGTGATTATGAAGCAAAAAAAAAAAAAAAAGAGGATAAAAAAAACTTCATGCAAAGGCAAAAAAAAAAGAGAGAGGAAGAAATAAAAAGGAAAGTTAGAGGAAAACAAATGTTCTTAGAAATTGAAAAGATCATGGAACCTCAGTCCTATTCAACCTCAAAACATTTGTTTGAGCCTTATATCCTTTCCTTCATGACTCTCAACCATTGGCCGTGTTATGAGCCTAAAAAGTCCACTCTGATCAATGAAAGATTGTTATCATTTTCATTAACTTTAATTGTGAGACAAAATGTATGTGCTTTTTCAATGCATCACTCTCGGAAAAAGGAAAAGAAAGGAAAAAACAAAGAGAAAATGAAAAAAACATAAAAACAAAAAAGGGGAGGCTCGCTGGGTTGAAAACCTGCAAGGGCGGCCTAGGCAAAATTAGAGCGACCCGGTAGGTTGAAAGACCGGAAGAGCAACCTACACAAAAGTTAGCGTCAAACAGATTCCTCGAAGCAACAAACTGGGGCAGTTTGAATTTAAAGGCAAATCATGTCCTCGGAAGGAGATTAAAGCAGTACTCGAGATCATACGAGTGTCTCTTGAAGAAATACAAACTGCAAACTGGGGCAGTTTGAAGGCGAGTCATGAAATGCTCTCAATACATGAAGACTGGAACAAGCCATGTTCTTGAAAGCTGATTAAAGTGGTGCTCGAGATTATACGCATGAGAAGCTAGCACTTATCATCTTAAAAGAGTATCACCTGAAGAAAAGTGTGAACTCCATCCCGTCATTGTTTCCTTCCTTCTAACAACCTTTCAATTCGTTTGCTCATATCCTTACCACTTTCCACATATTGTTACTCCCTGTCCATCCTCTATCATTTACATACCCCTTTTTCTACCATAGACTCAATTTTCATTCTTTAATACATACTGAAAGGTGAAGCAAGTATAAATAATGATATCATTTAGAGTTTCTCTCAGGATGCAAAGGTCATGGAAAGTACATCAATCTCCTGACAAAAGGCAATGTTGGAAAAGAAAGAGAAATCAAGCAGTCTCATCCATCGGGATAATCATTATAAATAGGCATATTTGTGACAAGGGGCAAAGCATCGATGGGGCAAGAAAATGACAATCCGGATCAATGAGTGACATTCCAGTTCTTCCTTAAATTTGGCTGTGATCGAAGCTTTAAGGGGCTAGAAATCAAAGAGTGGTTTGTGAAAAATGATCAAAGTTCATTATCAATCACTGGAAGAATCTTTTGCATCATGCATTATTTCATGCACCAAAATCAACATCATTGCATCACATTTAGGCATAGGGCCCATAAGCTCCCATTTTACTGGTTTTTATGGGCTTGGAGCCCATAAGCTTCGCTTTTGTTAGCTTTAGCATACGTAGGGTCTCTAAGCTTTCGTCCGTTTTAATGGGCATAGGGCCCATAAGCTTTGTTTTGTTAGCTTTAGCGGACATAGGGTCTTTAAGCTTTCTTTTGTTTTAATGGGCATAGGGCCCATAAGCGTTGTTTTTTGTTAGCTTTAGCAGACATAGGGTCTCTAAGCTTTCGTCCGTTTTAATGGGCATAGGACCCATAAGCGTTGTTTTTGTTAGCTTTAGCAGACATAGGGTCTCTAAGCTTTCGTTTGCTTTAACGGGCACAATGCTCCTAAGCTTTGCTTTTGTTAGCTTTAGCAGACATAGGGTCTCTAAACTTTCGTTCGTTTTACTAGGCATAGGGCCCGGAAGCTTTGTTTTTGTTAGCTTTAGCGGATATAGGGTCTCTAAGCTTTCTTTTGTTACCTTTAATTTTAGCAGGTACAAGGCCTCATAAGCTTCGTTATGTTTTTGTTCAGCTCTGACGGGAACAGGACTCATAAGCTGCGTCTTTATTAGCTTTAGTAGGCATAGGACCTCATGAGCTTCGTGTTTGTTTTTGTTTAGCTTTAACGGGCACAGGGCTCATAAGCTATACCTTATTGGCTCCTATAGGCATAGGACCACATAAGATTTTTACCTTTTGCTGTCAAGCTTCAGTGGATAACCGACTCCACAAGCTTTTTATCTTTCTTGTCAAGCTTCAGCGGATAACCGACTCCGCAAGCTTTTAACATTTCTTTTCAAGCTTCAGTGGATAACCAACTCCACAAGCTTTTTACCTTTGCCGTCAAGCTTCAGTGGATGACCGACTCCACAAGCTTTTTACCTTTTGCTGTCAAGCTTCAGTGGATAACCGACTCCACAAGCTTTTTACCTTTCTTGTCAAGCTTCAGCAGATAACCGACCCCGCAAGCTTTTAATCCTTCCCTTCAAGCTTCAGCGGACAACCGACTCCGCAAGCTTTCAACTTTTCTTTTCAAGTTTCAGTGGATAACCGACTCCACAAGCTTTTTATCCTTCTGCTGTCAAGCTTCAGTGGATAACCGACTCCACAAGCTTTGTACCTTTTCTGTCAAGCTTCAGCGGATAACCGACTCCGCATGCTTTTTATTTTCTGACAAGCTTCAGTAGATAACCGACTCCATAAGCTTTTTACCTCTTTTCAAGCTTCAGCGGATAACCGACTCCGCAAGCTTTTTATCCTTTTGCTTTCAAGCTTCAGCGGACAACCGACTCCGTAAGCTTTTAACATTTCTTTTCAGGCTTCAGCGGACTACCAACTCCGTAAGTTTTTAACATTTCTTTTCAAGCTTTAGCGGATAACCGACTCCGCAAGCTTTCAACTTTTCTTCTCAAGCTTCAGTGGGTAACCGACTCCGCAAGCTTTTAATCATTTTGTTTTCAAGTTTCAGTGGATAATCGACTCCGCAAGCTTTTAATTCTTTTGCTTTCAAGCTTCAGCGGACAACCGACTCCGTAAGCTTTTTTACCTTTCCTTTAAAGCTTCAGCGGATACCCGACTCCACATGCTTTTTACCTTTTCTTTTCAAGCTTCAGCGGACAACCGAATCCGTAAGTTTTTTTACCTTTCCTTTAAAGCTTTAGCGGATACCCGACTCCGCAAGCTTTTCGCATTTTGCTTTCAAGCTTCAGCGGATAACCGACTCCGCAAACTTTCAACCTTTCTTCAAGCTTCGACGGGTACCCAACTCCGCAAGCTCTCTACCTGTCTTTTCAAGCTTCAGCGGACAAACGACTCCGCAAGCTTTTTATATTTCTGTTCGAGTTTCTATCGGCGGTCCATCCCGTAAGCTTTTAATTGTGCATCCGTTTACTTGTCAGCAAACCCCGGGCAAAATTGGAGTTCATGTCTTTACTCGTTTCTTATAATGATAGTTGGTTAACTACGATTATACCTACTATCTAATAAGAAACAAGTAAAGAGGGGCAACTGTGAACACCTAATTTTGCCAGGATTTTTTTAATCAATGTTTTGAAGAAAAAAAAAAGACAAGACTGATAACAAAAAACTAAAACAAAAATGTTTTTATTCTGGGCCCATTACATCATCAAATGGAGCCCATTTTCGTTTTTGTTCCAAGTTATCTTTTGGACCCATTATCCCAAACCCAACAAAAATTGTTTTTTTACTATTCTGATTTGTTAAAAATAAAAAAATAATAGAAAGTAAAAAATTTTAAAAAAAATATGATCCCATGCTTGTACCCCTCTTTGTCATCTTCTTCTTTTTCAAAGAAAAGAGGGACAATGGTATTGTACCATCCTCACCCATTGCTGCCCCTGCAAGGTGGTGGAGCAAAGGCTGATTTGCTCCCCACTACTTGTACCCCTACAAGCTGGCCTAACAAGAATTTTTGTCATCTTCTTCAAAATTCTTGCTATAAATTGGCACCCATAAGAAGAATCAAGGGGGAGATAAAGAAAAAAAGACCCCGAAGAACAAATGGATTTTTTTTAAAAATTCATCTCCCAGCCTTCATCAAGAACCAGTACTAGCCGCCCCTAACAAAATCAGAACAGAAATTTTTTTCTTCCCCTCAACAGCAAGCCGCCGCCCCCCTTACCCCCTCTATCTTCTCCAAATTTTTCTTCTCCTCTACACACCATCATTAATCACCCCCTATCTCCCGAAGTCCCTCCTAACACACAAAGCCTCTTCCACACTTGCTCCCTTCATCTCGTTTCTGACACAAAGACAAAGATGAAGAAGGAGTCCATATTTGAGGTTCATGTTGGCTTGGGCGTACATCAACTGTAGGAGATGAAGAATTTTGCACAAAACCACAAAATCAAAAGGACAAGTTCTGATACGCTTTCTGCATCGTCACTGGCCGTGCCGCCCAGCCCAGCCACCGACCGCCACCGCCGTGTCGCTGGAGTCGCCGCCGCCGCCATCCCTAGACGAAAAGCCGCTGCTTCCTCCCTTGGCTGCTCTGCATCTCCCTCTTGCCAAACAGCTCTGTTGTTAGGTTACGTTGTGGTTAGAAAGGTGTGGGTATCTTGTTTTATTCCATTTGTTTATTTCTCTTTTATTTCTTATTTCTTTTTTCTTTTAGGTCTCACTTAGCTTTCCCTCTTGTAGTATAAGGGCTAGGGTTGAGTGCTTTGGTGGGCTGACTAGCCTAAGTTAACAAAACTCTGAAACTAGTTTTTTTAGAGTTTTTTTAAAATATTTTCAATCATCGATTTAAATAAAATTATGCTACTAAAATCTTTGAAATAAAAAGAACCTTTTGAGTTCACGCAACGATCTACAATGTTGATGTATGAATTTTCATCCTCAAGTGTTGTATGAATTGTAGGGGTTCATCGTATAGCTTTGCTATCTTTAACCCCGTGCAAGAGTGAATCCCCGTTAAAAAATATTAAATGTTTTCTTAATTTTTACTTTTAATCAATTTCACCCAATTCCATTTTTATAAAAAAATATCTTTTTGAATTCACGCAACAATCTACAATGTTGATGTATGATTTATCATCCTCAAGTGTTGTATGAATTGTAGGGGTTCATCGTATAGCTTCGCTATCTTTAACCCTGTGCAAGAGTGAGTTCCCTTATAAAAAATAAAATAAAATAAAAAAACGTTTTTTTTCAATTGATACTTTTATTCAATTCTACCCAATTTCGTTCTTATAAAAAAATCTTTTTAATTCATGCAACAATCTACGACGTTGATGTATGGGCTTATTCATCCTCAAGTGTCGTGTGAATTGTAAGGATTTATCGTATAGCACTGCTATCTTGGAATCTAAGCAAAAGTGATTTTTAAAAAAAATAAAAAATAAAATCTCTTTTTAAACCAAAAAAAATAATAAAAAAAATCAAACCTTTATCAAAATTAAAAATCAACCAACCAATCAGATTTTTTCAAGAGAACTACGTGGCTTTGAGTTTCTCATCGCACCCGGGAATACGTAGGAGCAAGATAAATCATCTTGTCGGGCCAAAACTAAATTTTTCTTTTTTTGTGTCTCTTTTTATGTTAAAATAATTAATCAAAAAAATTAAACTTTTCCCTTTTTTTGCAATAAAAGCATAAATAAAAATTATTAAAAATTAAAAAATTATAAAAAATTAAAAATTAACTTTCTTGTAAATAATTTTTAGGGTAAAATAAATATTTAAAAGGTTATTAAAATGTTTTTTTACACAATTAACTTGAGGTACCGTTTTTTTAAAACAGACGATGTAGGGTGCTAACACCTTCCCTACTCGTAACCGACTCCCGGACTCATCTCTCTCTTTTTAGACCAGTTTTTCTTATAATAAATGTTTTTTCCAATGTTTTTCCTAAATAAAATATTGGTGGCGACTCCTCTTTTTTTTTATCCCTTTTTCGCGGCTCCGGACGGGACGGTCGTGACATTTTTCAATTTTTTTCCCTTCAAAGGACCAAAACGGCATCGTTTTAGGTCCATTAGGAATTGAAGGCTTGAGCTCCTTCTTCTTCTTCCTTCTGCCTCTGTTTTCTGCAACATCAAACAAGAACCCTAATTTTTCTAATAGGCGATTTGCGTTGTTTGGGTCCCTGTGTTTGCTCCAGACTTGTGCGCAATAACCCACTTGGGTTGAATTGAGGGGCTATTTGCATTAAAACCCTGATCCCTAGTAACTACGATTTGGCCCCTTTTCACTTCTCTCTTAGAATAAGTTGCGGTTCCAATCCCATAACTAGGGCTGAGCATAGCTGGAGTGGTTCTTCAAGCTTTGCAACTCCGAAATTTTACCCTCCAATTTGTATTTGCAAGAAACCATGTGTCATCTTCATTTTAAGAACTAAGAAGAATCCAAATAGAGCATTCTATGGGTGCCAAAATTATAATAGGGTAAAGGAAATCATTCATTCTATGGCTTCATTTTATTCTTTGGGAATGCAATGCTTACTGTTTGTGATGGTTGCAGGACAACAAACCTTATTGTGAAAGGTTTGTTTGGCTGGAAGAATATGAGGAGCAGCAGAAGAAGCTACTGTTAATGGCAAAACTTGAAGAAGGGAGTATCAATCGGCTGGAGATGGACAACGATGACAACAAAGCAAAGTTGATCCAAATGCAACTCAAGATGAGTGAAATGCAATCAAAGATGAATGAAGTGCAATTGAAGATCAATGAAGTTACGCAACAACAAAGATCTCCTGGAATGGTGTTAGGGGCTATGATTGTTGTTTTGGTTATGATAGTTTGTGTTTGGAAGTCGGTCTAAGTGTTTGTAACAAATGTATTAAGCTTGGTGTATTAAGTTAGTCTAAGTGTTGTTAATCTTGGTGTATTAAGTTAGTCTAAATGTTGTTACTAAGCGTCTTTAATTATTGTAATGAAATGAAAAGTTTGCCTTATTAATGTTCAATTTTGTGTTAGCAATTGTGTTTATAAGTATTGAAGTAAAATGATGACAATAATTAAAGAGGGAAAATGACAATGAAGGTAATTTAATTCCAAATTTCATTCAAGCATTTCCAAAATATATTGTACTGAATTACATCATAGTTGTCAACATGTACTAAGAAAAGTATAACTAATGTACTTGTCATCCCCCAAAAAGTGTATCCTTTCTATCCCCCAAGTGAAATGTTGAAGTCCTTCACGGCATTCTTAAATAGATTCAAGTTGTCATACTCCATGCCAGTGTTTAAGGACACTTGGCCAAAAGCAAGTGAACTGTTGAATCTTGGTAGTGCAGGCCCAGAAGCCATTTCATCATCTGTAGATTCTGGAGTGTGCATATGCTCAGAATATTAGGCATACCCTGTTTCATCATTGCTTTCATTGTTAGACACCATTTTCTGTTTCTTTTTTCCTTACTTTTTTCCTTCTTCTTAGCCTTATGTGTCACACCACATCTCTTCAGTGTCACACCACCTCTGTTTGAAGCTGGTTTTTTCGGGAGAACATTCTTCACATGTACAACTTCACCTTCATCACTCTCACTGTCAGTGATGACAGCAGCTGGGGGTGGCCTATAGTTAGAATCTTCGACACTGTCATCGTCAATAGAGGAGCCCAATGTCTCCAAATGTGCATCTTCTATGGGCGTTTCACCCGGTTGAACATCTTCCTCTGTAGGGTCCACAAAAACAGCATCATCCTGTCCCAAAACTGGATGCTCAAAGTAAAGATGAATATCATATGATGAAGAGTTCTTCGTGTATTGTATTGCTGCCTCGGCCATGGAATTGATGTGGGCATTGTACTCCAATGGTCTCAATCCAATATCAAAGTCCTCACGATCAGGATGCATCCACCAACAAGCAGTGAAGTCAAAATAACCTAAGTTCATGAACAACTTCACCAAGTCAAAATAATTGATTAGATCCACGTCCATTGGCTCATCAACGTCTACTAAGCCGTTCATGTATTTCAGCACACCATCCGTGTCTCTCACAAGCTTACCTCCTGTGTGAAATATAAACCTGATATAGAAAGTCATCTGCAAGTAACAAACTTGGGTTGTTAGACTGCATCAGGGATCCACAAAATACAATATTTGCAAAATTTTAAATTCAAAATGCACCCAAAAACCCACACACACGCCCCCACACTACTTTGCCTTTTCTCCGGTCCCCCCCCACAGGTTTGGTCCCCCATCCCAAAAAACCTGGTCCCCCCCCCCCCCCCCCCCAAACAAAGCTGGTCCCCCACATGCAATTTTATAGTTACAGAGCATCGTAAAGGGGACCACCAACACAGAGCCCATAAAAATGGTCTCCCACACCAATATTCGACCCACATTCAACCTTATAAAACCCAACCCTAAACCGCTATTCATAACCTACATCCAAAATTAAATTAGAAGCACAAACAACCCTAAACCGAAAAGGAGAAGAACAAAACGAACCTTAAGTTATAAACGAAATTGTAAATAGAAGAAGAGAAGGAAATTAACTCACATTTGTTGTGGATAATCGCGAATTGCAGAGAAGAAGCCACACGATTTGTGGACCTTATCGCAGAATTGGAGACAAATTAGGTTAGGGTTTTGGGAGGGGATGATTTGGTTTGCTAATTTCGTTTATGGGAGAGGGATCAATTTGGGTTTAAGTTGATGGACCCAAAACGACGCTGTTATGGTCCTTTGAAGGAAAAAAAATTGAAAAAGAAATTATAATCCAACAGGGCAGAGATAATGACCACGTAGGATGAGTTAACGGCCACGTCACCCAACTAACGGACACTGGCAAACGGAAGTCAACTTAGGGACTAACGTGTCCCACGTTAGTAATTGTTAGGGACTAAATAAGTAGTTTTTTTTGTCAGGGACTAAAATGGCCCGCGTAATTTTTGTCAGGGACCAAAACAGGCCTTTACCCTTATTACTATTTCTCTCTCAGTTTTTAAAATAAAAGTACACATATCAAAATATTAATAATTGTCAGTATAAAACTTTTTACACTAATAATGCATATTACTTTAATCCATATCATCAAACTTATATGTTAGTTTACTCACCTAAATTTCAAATAATGGTTCTCCATGCTCACGTTATAAACTAAGGTTCCACTTCATCAAGAGAAAAAGATGAAAGCGGAATGCTTCATTAATTTGGTGGATAATACCCAAATTAGGGATGACAACTTGTACCCTACCCATTGGGTACCCACAAAAATTACCCATAATGGGTAGGGTAATTACCCGCACAATGGGCAGGGGTACGGGTACGAGTAATTATCCGCAAATCTGAATGGGTATGGGTGTGGGTACGGGTACTATGATAACCACCCCGCCCCATACCCGCACATATGTATATACAATTATTTATTTATTTATTTATTTATTTATTTATATTACTAATATATATATATATACATACATATATTTAAGCAAGGTGATAAGTCACCATAAATTTATTAATAAAATAAAAAATAAAACAAGAACATGGGGGGACAAAAAACCAAAACCCATGCGAAATAAACGAGAATCAAGCATACCTAGAATTAGGTTTTTTATTCAATCTCAGATTATATTTCTTCTGAGATTTGGACGTAACCACCATGAAACCATCTTCAGCAACATTATTATTATTCTGCTCTCCTTCCTTAGAAGTACTAGCATCATTTTACTTTTCCAACCAAGTAGATAAAACATTAAAATCATTCTGAACAAAAAGTGCTAAGATCTTGAACATAAATTAGAGTCTCAAGATTCTTACCACTAACTGTTAAATCACAGGTAGTCTTGGAATGCACGGACTTACTAATATATGTAATTTTAACTATAATACAAATTTTAAAACCAAAATTAATCTAAAGATTCTTAACTTTCTAAGCCTAGTTGCATCTATAATTCCTTTTTGAATGTTTTTATTTATTTAAATATTTTGATTTGTAATGTTTTTTTAGTAGATTTTAAAGACCTTTAAATCGTTTTTTAATTGTTATAACTTTTTTTAGTTATTTATTTCTTTTTCACTATTAAAGTGCGGGTAACGGATGCAGGTGCGGGTACTTAGGTACCCAGAGGGTACGGGTAAGGGTACTAAAATTGCTACCCACGAGGGTACGGGTAACTTTTTCAAATGCAGGTATGGTGACGGGTACTATAGTACTGAACGCGCTGTCGCGCACGCGCCAAAAAGCGAGCGGTTTACAAAAATATGTAGATAGGGAGCGACAACTCGAGTATCGTCTCACAAGGACTCTTGGGTTGCTATTATCAGAAAAGTTAGATTTTGGGGGGTTTTGGATTTGAATTTAAACAAAGAAAATAAAGCAGAAAATAATGCGAACTAAGAATTATCAAATAGCTAAGAAACGATTAACCTACTGTTCTCGGTTTCCCACTATCATTGGTTCATATAAATCCAAGCCCTAAGCGGATTCTACTCTCTTTTCGATTGTAACATCAGTTAACAAGCGAAACCAATGCTACGAGATATATGTTCCTATTCCCGAATTAAGCAAACGGGGTGAAGCACTCATGAACTAAGCGAACATGATTGAACACACGCGAATTAAGCAAACGCGATTAAGTATAGGAACACACAATCATCGAAATAAATCAACACCTATTCTATACGATTCTGAATTAAGCAAACAGAACATATAAAACAAGTATTGAAAGAGAATAGCATAAAGTTCAGAATTTACAAAACCTCAAGTGACGGCGGAACCCGATTACAATAGATTAATCAAGGGAGACTAGCTCTCCATTACAAACATAAACCTAACCTAATTTCGCACTATGAAAAGAAAAGAAGAAGAGAAGAGAAGATGATCAGTTCTGCCCCAAAACAGATATAAATACAGATTCTGGGTTGCGGTCGCTCGCGAGGCGAAACGTGTTTCGCGAGGCGAATATTATGAACAGTCGCTTTATCGCGAGGCGAAACATGATTCGTGAGGCGAGCCAGAGAGGGTGACTGTTGCTGCTCGTGCTGGTCTTCGGGCTCGCGGGGCGATCATCCTCTCGCGAGGCGAATCCTCCAGAATTGCATTTTTCCCTGTTTCTTTATTCCCTTGACTACTAAGTTAACCTGAAAACAATAAAATAGCCATAAGTGCTTTATTTGACTCAAAACTGGCTAAATTAACCTAAAACTACTTTAGAGACTCAGAATGATGCTTAAAGACAATCAAGTCTAATTTGGGTGAAAATGAGATATAATTAGCACAAAGCCAAGGTTTTTCTAGTTATAAAACTAGACTAGCCATAGGCTGATCAGTACCCTACCCAGACCATACCCATTGTCATCCCTAACCCAAATGGTTAACATTTTTGGGTCTAGTAGTCCAAATGCCCGATTCAATATGTCCTATAGAAAAATACTCCTTCATTTAAAGATCTAAGCCCATAATCATCCAATGCCATGGTAAAAAACCAACATGTTGATGGTTTTTTACCATTAACATTCTAACTAGATGGTAGCAAAATTATAGGAGTTAGTTTGAGTCAACACTAATTGCCATCAAAATTTAGAGAAATGAAAGTTAGAGAGAGAGTCAAAACTGGGTGAGAGGGAGAAATGAAAATGTTTTCACACATGGGGGTAGGGTCGGGCGAGATGGAGCTCGGGTTAGGTGGGAGAATCACGAAACTACTTCTTTCTTTTTCACCAACTTCCCGGATAACTTAAGCAATGGAGACCTGTGGAAGGTTTTCTGCAGATGGGGAAAGGTCAGGGACGTTTACATTGCCAACAAAAAAGATAAACATGGGCAACGCTTTTGACTTTGTCAAACTCGCAGAGGTTAACTAGCCAAAATGGTTGGAGGTGCAGTTGGATAATATCTGGTTTGGAGATCTAAAGCTGAAGGCAAATGTCTCCCGGTTCAACAGAGATGGCAACGTAGGCTCCAATGCAATGTCCCACGTTAATTTCAAATATACTGACTATGGGGGAGGTGTGAGAAGTGGAGTCATCTTTATCGAGGCTGTAAGACTAGGGAGATGGGCAGGCTTTAACTCCGGCTACCAGAATCATACAAAGCAAGGTGGTTACGCAGTTAACACTAAAGCACACGAATGGAAGGGCATGTCATTTAATGTGTCGGAGGATCAGATGAATTGGTTAAACTGTTGCTTTGTTGGAAAAACTATAAAACCTGAAGGTTTTTCTAATATCTGGGAGGAACTACATAATGAAGACCTATTCTCACTTAAGGCAGCAACCATGGGCGGTAATCTGGTATTGCTCTCATCTGCGGAAGAGGATGAGATTGGCTCCATCCTCAAGGAGCAAGAACTCACATTTTCTCAGTGGTTTTCGGAGATTGTTGAGTGGAGTCCGGAGTTCATAAGAAACCCGAGGTTTGTGTGGTTACAGATAACAGGGGTACCTATTTTTGCTTGGGGGGAAGAAATTTTCAAACATGTCGCTCAACGTTTGGGTAGCTTCATCGCCTTGGATGAAGAAACTATTAGGAAATTGAGATTTGACTTCGGCAGGGTTCTAATCAAAACACCTTCAAATTCATATCAACTCGGATCGGTACTCCATCAGAATCTTGGAAGACCTTTGCTCTCATCAGGTGAAGGATTATTATGAGTCTTATCAGTTGGAGGAGGATATATCTTTGGAGGACGAGGGTTCGGACTTGGGTAGTGTCGTACCCGAGATGGACCTCGCCAGTGATCACCGCCGTGAGATCATCAACCAGCTTCAGAAAGAATTTTCGAATTCAAAAGTGGGGGACCCGCTGGATATTGAGGATATCGAGGACGGCTGGTTCAGGGAGTTGATGGGGAAGAGTGTGGTTCCAGAAAGCTCATACAATAGAGACGTCTCCATCAAAAGTCCCCCTGGCAGTACCTATGGGAGATGGTTTAGAGGCAATAGGCGGCATTAGGTCCAATTGCTTGGGGGGAAAAGGTGACAAGAAGCGATGCATTGATGGAGTTAAATAATGGGCCAACTAAGGGGTCTGGTTCGGGCCAGTTCGATAACATGGTGGACGTAAATGGGCCTATTCTAGTGGAGTCACCTAACCATCCAAATGGGTTGGTCTTGTCAAATAAACAGAGGGACAAAAGGTTATTGGGCCTAAATGAATTGCTGGAGGAAATGTCAGTAACAAACAATGGGGGATCAGGTGGAGCTGGGCCAAAGGTTTTACTTTCCTCAGCTAAGTAGCTTTTTCACACTAGGATTCACAAGGTGGACCATGGGCCTATTGTCATCACTTCTGATCTGTCTTCTAAAGAAGTGGACCCAATCATTGAGAGGGAGGATGTGGGGGTGAAGTTCCTTGCATTGTGTAGGAAAGATGATGATGCTCAACCACATGAGTAACGGAAACCTAAAAAACAAAAAAAAAGGGAACAGAAAAAGGTGATGCTGGTCAAATGGTTTAACTCGCTTAGTGCCAATGGTACCCCTAGGCCAACGAAAAGGAAGGTCGTTACCGCTTCTGGTCTGCGCGGCGAAGATGAATCGGGTGGTGAAGGCTCAGGGGAAGCTAGTTTGGCAAAAATTTCAGAGCCTAGCCATGTCAAAAATCAACACTTGGGGTTCAAACAGCGAACCCGTGCCAATCAGGCGTGTATTCCAATTACAGATAGTCAGATCAATTGTAGGAATAAAGCCATAATCAATCCTGGTATGGTCGAAGAAGCTCACACTATTTGGGATTTGGGGGAAAAGTTTGGAATGGAGTCCAAACAGTCAGATTCATTGGTGGTAGGAAAGCTGGTGGAGATGGAGAAAAGAGACAAGTCATTTTGCAAACAGAGGGGAAAAGAGAAGTCTCCATGCTTGTAGGAAATTTTAACATCAGAGGGTTGGGGGGACGTATAAAAAAAATGGCGATTAGGAGTTTGGTAATGAAGGAGAAATTGGATTTCCTAGGTATACAGGAAACAAAGATGGGGGTAATTAATCAACAATTATGTGATTCGATTTGGGGTGGCAATGATGTTGGGTGGGGAGTGAGGGATTCGGAGGGCAACTCGGGTGGATTGCTTTGCTTATGGAACAAAGGTATTTTCTCATTTGAAAGTTCGACTTCTGGGCAGGGTTTTTTGTTGGTGTCAGGAAAATAGGGAGGAAATGACACAAATTGTATCATAGTTAACATTTATAGCCCATGTGATCTTGATGGGAAACGACTGCTTTGGAGGGAGTTGATTGCTTTGAAATATGCTTCAGTCTGTAATTGTTGGTGTCTGTCGGGCGATTTTAATTCGGTCAGAAATAGCGGAGAAAGGAGGGGGAGATCAATACTGTCGAATCAGGTTGAAATGTCAGAGTTTGAAAGCTTCATTGCTGATATGGAGCTAAATGATCTTTCTTTAACTGGCAGGAAGTTCACTTGGTACAGGGCCAACGATAGTTCCATGAGTAGGTTAGATCGTTTCCTTCTCTCGGATGCCTGGCTTAGGAACTGGACTGATCTGGGTCAATGGGGGATAGATAGGTCTGTTTCAGACCATTGTGCCATGGTGCTCAAGGCAGGAAACCAAATGTGGGGACCCAAACCTTTTAGATTGATGAATTCTTGGCTCCTGGACAAGGATTTTTGCAGACTAGTTGAAGAAACGTGGAACTCTTTTACTGTATAGGGGTGGGAAGCATACATAGTGAAAGAAAAGCTAAAATTGCTGAAGAAGGAAATCAAGGATTGGAATACCCGTGTCTTTGGGAATTTGGATGAAAACATCTCAAATGCAATCGAAGGTATAAAACTGGTTGATTTAAGGGGGAAAGGGAGGACCTGTCAGAAGATGATGTATCTACGTGAAGACAATTTCAAGACTCCTTTTGGGAGTGGTCCAGAATGAAAGAGGCCCTCATGGTCCAACGAGCTAAGGCTAAGTGGGTCAAAGAGGGTGATTCCAATTCAAGTTTTTTCCATGCATATATCAACAAGAGGAGAAGAGACAACACAATCCATGGCCTTCATATTGCGGGTGCATGGGTTGATGATGCTGCCAAAGTAAAAGACCATGTCCATAGCTTCTTTAAAAACAGGTTCAATGAAGAAGTCTGGTTTAGACGGACCCTTGATCGAGTGGAGTTCAAACAGATCTCAGTCAGTGATCATTTGATGTTGATTGATGAGTTCTCTTTGTTGGAACTGGAGCAAGCGGTGTGGAGTTGTGAGAGCCACAAGAGCCCTAGGCCGGATGGGTATAATTTTGCATTTATTAAGAAATTTTGGCACACTATCAAGGAAGAATTCCTCATGTTGTTCTCAGAATTCCACTCCAACGGTAGGTTACCAAGAGGCTGTAATGCCTCCTTTATTGCCCTCATTCCAAAAAGGGAGAGCCCTTCGTGCCTGGATGAGTACAGGCTGATTTCTTTGGTAAGGTCGTGCTACAAAATTCTGGCTAAGATGTTGGCCTCAAGGTTGGCAAGGGTGATTAAGTCAATTATCTCAGAAAGTCAGTCGGCTTTTATTCAAGGAGGAAATATATTGGATGGGGTAGTGGTCATTAACGAAACTTTGGACTATGCCAAAAAGAGGGGGGACCCTTGCATGTTACTCAAGGTGGATTTTGAGAAAGCATACGACTCCGTAAGCTGGGAGTTCCTTCTTTATATGCTTGGGAGGATGGGTTTCAATGAGAGGTGGAGAGGTTGGATTAAAACTTGCTTATCATCGGCCTCGGTCTCGGTACTTGTCAACGGAAGCCCTACAAAGGAGTTTTGTGTGTCAAAAGGTTTGCACCAAGGGGACCCAATGGCACCTTTTTTGTTCTTGATTGTGACCGAGGGGTTAGTCGGCTTAATAAGGTCAACAGTTAATCTTGGAATTTACGAGCCGTATTCTATTAAGAGTGATCCGAGGGTGGAGCTGGTATCCTATGTACAGTATGCAGATTGTAACATCCCTGGCTGCTCTATGGATTGACTACTGTCCCCACATACCAACACGGGTCTTTTTAGCGTGTTTTGTCCTCACTCACACGCTTCCTGGGAAAACTTCCCAGGAGGTCACCCATCCCAGAATTGCTCCAAGTCAAGCACGCTTAACTGTGGAGTTCTTAAGTGATGGGCTCCCACAAAGAAGATGCATCTTGTTAATATAGGTAGTACCAATCAATTCATATAAGCCTTCCTCAATTGTATAGTCCCATACCTATACAGTCTCAGAATCCCTCTCATTCGGGTGTGTAATCGGTTCATTTAGTGTCCCTCCGCCTAGAAGCCTGCCAGGAGCCGCTCCTTGTCCGTGCCTTCTTGCACCGGTGACCACTCTCCACCCTCGTCGGCACCCGGATGTTACATGCCCACCAGCTTCCGCTTGGTTCGTCCCCGAACCACACCATACCGGGAGAGGTGCCGCTCTGATACCACTCTGTAACACCCCTCTTGGGAATTACATTGTAAACACGTGTGGAAATAAAATTAAAATGATAATTTGCTGGTTGCTTTCGGAAAATAATTTATATAAATGCATAAGCGTCTGAAATTGGGTATAAAAATTTGGCACAACTCCAAACCTAAGCCTTGATCAGCACACAGGCTTACAATCCTAGCCTGGCAAGCCTATTTAATTTAGAGATATACTTGAATAAAAGCTAGTATTTTTACGAAAATTTCGACAGAGTCTCCACTGTAATCCGAACATCTCAGGTAAAAGAACACCTGCCAAAACAATTACATTTTCATTCCAGAATTCCAGTTACACTAAATACCACCAGGCAGTAATATACTAAAAATAGTTACATTAATAAGTTATACATGACCAAAAGGAAAAACTTAGATTTTCATTCAAAAGAGATGCTCTCCGAGCCATAAACATTCCGTTTTAAAATAAAGACTCTCTGAGCCATACTCATAGATACTTATCAAAAATCTAAGTCTCAAACCCTAAGCTGGTCTTTCTAAAAGTTATTCCTGAGGAAAACTCACGTGATCATTCCACAATCAAATACTTCATCAAACAACCAGATCTAAGTCTCTGAGTGACTTAGGAAGACTCCTTTGCACCATCTGTACTAAAGTACCCAGGGAACAATAGCAAACCAGAAGAAATCTGATATATCTGTAAGGGTGAGATACCGACAAATGGATATATCACACAACAACCATATACACGATACATACATCACCTCTGCACATTAACATTTAATTATTATTCAGAGATAAAATGACAAGTGCTATATCAATGGGTCTCATACCCGAACAATCAGTTTTATAAAGAGAATGCATGACACTTCAATAATTAGGCTCTAAACTTAATCTCATGATATCCCATCACCGTTTTATCATTAAGAAAAAAAGAGTTGAGTGGCAAGTTGTCTCCGTCACCTCATGTACCCGGACCAACATCATCACGAATCCCTTATAACGGCCATTCGGATGTATACCTCAACAAATACCACATTTTAAGCGGGAATTTGGATAACTCAAGCACGTCTGCTAAGGGGAAATGCATATGAATAAAATACTTTTCATTAACGAGACTTTTCTTTGTGTTCACTCTTTTCCGTTGTCGAAGCCCAAGGCTAACGACTATTCACATTTTTCATTACTTGAAAATCAATAACGCAGGACACGCAGTCCGAGTGCTCAATCACAACACCTTAGACCGATGCCGCAGTCCAAGGTTGTGGTCATAGAAACAATTATAATTTTATCCATGTTTTATTTCAACATGATAAGGACTCCTAGCCCATAACAACGAAATTAGGACACACAGTCCTCAATTCCAAAATTAGGACTCCTAGCCCATAATATCACGATTAGGACCCTTGGTCCATAATTCTTGACACGGATCCCAGATCACGTGCATAAACTGAATACTAGAGGCGACGTCTCGCGAACTAGAATTCTCTTTCACATGTGCTTACTTTTCGCTCAGTGAAAATCAAAAACCAAAACAAAACCTTGTTCACTTATCCAAGTAACTAGAACGTTTCTAAATCATTTAGGAGAAAATCTTTTCCTTTACAAATTCTTTTATAAAACATTCAGGAAATTCGTTTGCTTTTGAAATCCTTGATGAAATAAAGTCAAATATTTTCAAAGGGGTTTTCCTTCATAAAACACATAGTTCGAAAAAGGTTTTCTCTCGTACCAACTTTGGATCATAAAAAGGTAGTTTCTATTGTCTAAAAAAAACACTTTTACGTTTCTTTTCAAAATAAGAATCTCATTTTCTTGAAGTAAGCGTTTTAAACAAGGAACTTTTATAAATGAAACCAATACTTTCAAAGTTCTATTCAATGCTTATTAAGGCTTTTTAATCCTTTATAATCATTGTGCATAGACTCAAGTCCGGCTTCTCAAACTTCAATCAACAGTAATATATTCTCAACAATAATATCACAGTTAACGACAGTTCATCACATATATAATTCATAACACTTTAAAGCAAGTAATGTTCAGCTTCAAGTAATAATTAACCACAATAGTTTAAGTAAACAAGTTATCCATGTATTGGCTCAATATCACAATAATATTCAAATCACTCAAGTAAACACATACACACATGCATAGAGTCATTGAATATCCCTAGACAAACTCCCGTTACCTTTGAAGACAAGTAAAGGATCCTCATCTTAATGCTCACGTTAGCTCCAAGAGCACAAACTCTACTCCACCAAGTAAGCATAGCCGTGTTCAACATCATAGAGACACAAACCAAGCATGATAACAAACAAATAAATTCACCAATCCAATTTTCATTCTCAAAACATATAATCAAAAGAAACCATACATTTAATTCAGTAAATAGAATCGATTTCTCAATAACACCGATTTGGGTAAAAAGGATCCATAATTAAAATTGGGGAACATTTGATTTGGTTTGAGAAACATGAAATTGAACTTAGAAGTCTCAAATTAAAGGTCCTAATTTGAATAAAACATAGTTAATTTTATAGAAACACAATCGATTTCAAATAAAATCAAATTGGGGTTTAGGGTTCATAAACACAATTTGGGGAAAACTCATTTGATTAAAGGATAGTAAAATTAGTTTAGTAAAACACTAATTTATAGTCCCAATTGTATAAAAACATAGTTTAATTTCATATTACAACATGAAATCAAGGAGCTAGGGTTAGGGTTTCAAAATCAGATTTGGGGATTTTCAATCTAGAAGAGATCAAAGGGTAAAACACTTACCCAGGATGAAGGAAGAGACAAAGTGGTGGTCGTGACATGGCAGCCATGGCGGAGGAGGACGGCGGTTCGTGGCGGTGGCTGTGATGTTCACGACCCAGAACGAGCTCACCGGATCCACGCTCGGGTTCGTCTTCTTCCTCTATGGCACGGTGGCTGTACTGAGCCCAAACGGCAGCTATGGCAGCGCACCGCGACAGCGACGCGGAGGAGATGTTAAGACGCGATGGTGGATGTGTGGGGAAGCTGGTTCGCAGGTTCCTCTCTTCCTCGCGTCGATGCGTGGCGGTCGGACGGTGGCTGCGGGTTTGGACGGCGCTGGCTGGAAGTGAAGGAAGGGGGTGAGGTTGGAGGGAGAAAGAAGAAGAAGAGAGAAAGAAGGGAAAGAAGAAGAAAACAGAGAAAGAAAAGAGAAAGTGAGGGGGAGGGGGGGTTTACGGGTTACTCACAAAGAGAGGAGAGAGAATTTTAGTGTTTTTGTATTAGTGGGTACAAAATGAGTGATAGATATTAAGCCTAAAATAAACATGCTTTTACTTTTCGGAACCTAAAAATAAAGATTGATAAATATATGTTTTCGAAATTCAAATTAGAGTAAAGATTAATAGTTGAACTGATCAACTGAGAAAATACTCGGTCCAAAATTTAATCTCTGATTAATGTCAAACCAGTTTATTTTTAAATCTAAAATTAAATAGAATGAAAATATGGAAATTCTTTTCTCTTAATCATATTATTTAAAACATTTTTTGGTACTGGTAATAATAGTGACAATAACATAAATTATTGTCTAGTAAGCGTGCATTCACTGAAATAAGTCAGTGATAACGCACTTGATGAGTGTGATTTCACCTCATTTTCCATGTATATTTCTGCATGCATTTGCATATAGTTTAGGCAATTTTAGTTTGATTTTGTTTAATTTTCCCTTGGAACGGGTGAAGGTGGTTTCTGTGTGTTGTTTTGCAGAAATTGAAGGAAAACTGTGCATATTTGGCTATAATGAAGCTTGGATGATTTTGGAGCTTAAAAAGAGAAGAATATGAGCCAAACAGAGCCTATCACGGCCTGGCCGTGATGACCATCACGGCCGTGATGACCATCACGGCCGTGATCAAGCAGAGAAGAAGGCAAAAGTCAGAGACTATCACGGCCTGGCCGTGACAGACATCACGGCCGTGACCAACCAGAAAATGAGGGCTCGCGTCGCGAACACTTCTCTCGCCTCGCGAGAGTTAAAAACTTGAAGACACGCCTTGGACAGAAAGCGTCACGGCCTGGCCGTGATAGACATCACGGCCGTGACGCGCAGCAGATCTATAAATAACAGCACATCAGACAGAAAAAGGGACTTTTGGCAGAGGCTTGGAAACCCTAAAGAGGGCTGATGGCTGGGGGAAGGCTGGGACCTTAAAGATGACATCTCTCTGCTCTTGGATTGGAAGGAGATTGAAGGATTCGTCATGAAGTTTTCTTCCTCTCTTCTCTCTTTCTCTTTTGTAGAATTTATCATGTATAGCTAATTCCCCCATTGTTGGGTTTAGATGTAGCTTTTCTGAACTTGATTGTTAATTGATTTGGTTTCAATGCAAGATTCTATTTCTTTATGAGTATGTGATTCTGTGCTTAATGCTTTCCTTGGATTAGCTACCCATAGGAATGATATGTTGCTTTGATAGATGACTGGAAGGTTGGTGTTAAGGCATGCTCATGAATCATATGCCAAGTAGTCCAAGAATCTAGACATAGGTGTTGGATGCTTGCAATCTTATAAGTCTTGACTTAATGCAAAATCACAGATTAATCCACCTAAGACATTAGGGTTTGATTTGGGGTTTTAGGCTCAATGCACCTAAGACATTAGGCTTGAGTATTTTAGAAAAGGCTTGATTGACATAATTGAATTAGGACTTGTGTTGTTAGCCATTTCATTGCAATCAAGGGAGGATTAGTGTAGTCTAAACCTGACAAATCTATCCAGTTGTAAATTATGCACTCCAAGTGTTTGTTAAAAGTCCAAAAAGACCAAAAATATTTTATTTCTTTATTTTCTGTTTTGATATCTCATACCATAGTTTAGTCTAGATAGTTGTTAAGTTTGTGAATTGGTAATTGACATCCGATCCCTGTGGATACGATAACCGGTCTCACCACCGTATTACTTGATTGCGACGAGGTGCACTTGCCTTTATATCTAAAAAATCACGCATCAGCACTCAATAAAATTATTTGAAGAGAGTAATTTAATTACTCAACTAGACCACATATCAAAATAAACATAAACATCCAAATAAAATAATTAATCATATGTGTAAAAACTAGGGTGTTACACAGATGAAACAATTTTGGTGGGAAACTTGTCAGAAAATAACGCAGCTGCGTGGAAAGGTATTTTGAGGTGCTTTGAACTGGCTTCTGGTCTTAAAATCAACTTCCACAAGAGCCGAGTCATGGGGATGAAGGATAGTAACGGGTTACTTATTCGGGCAGCATCAAGGTTGAATTGCAAGGTGGGCTCGGTTCCTTTCAAATTTCTTGGCTTTCTGGTTGGTGCAAGTCCTAGGAAAGCAAGCACTTGGCATGCTGTGATACAATCTATGAGGTCTAGGCTTTTGGGATGGAGGAACAAGCATATATCCTTGGGTGGGAGGATAATAATGCTAAATGCGGTTCTTACTTGCTTACCGGTTTACTACCTTTCATTTTATAAAGCCCCCAAGAAGGTAATCAAAACTGACTCACATTCAGAGATGTTTTTTGTTTTTTTTTTTTGGGGGGTTCGGAGGAGAGTAGGAAAATTCGGTGGGTTAGTTGGGAGGTAGTTTGCAAGGAGAGGGATAATGGGGGGCCTTGGGGTAAAAAATCTGTCCTTATTCAACTTAGCTCTGTTAGGAAAATGGAGGTGGCGTGCTATGAGCCAAGAAGAGGGGTTATGGTTAAAAATTCTTAGGTTAAGGTATTGGAATGGTGTTAGGATGAGAGAGATGTCGGGTGGCTTTCAAGAAGGTTAGCTAGAAGGTTGGGAAATGGCAGCCATACTATGTTCTGGGAGGATAAATGGGGTGATGAGGATTGCCTACAAACAAGATTCCCCAGGCTCTTCAGCATCTCCTCCTCTAAGAGTGCCACCATAGCTGATATGGGCTACTGGGGAGTTGATGGGTGGTCTTGGAGGTTATGCTGGAGCAGGTCTCTGTTCTCTTGGGAGGAAGATAGTCTGGCTTCCTTGTTGCAGGTTCCGAGTAATCTATTAGTGCACCAAAATCAGCTGGATAGTTGGCAGTGGTTAGGCGAATCCTCGGGTTGCTACTCAGTCAGATCTGCATATAAATTGATCTTTGATCCGTCCCCTTCAGAAGATGCGGTTTTCTTCAGGTAACTGTGGGATAGCAAAGTCCCTACCAGAGTGGTTGCGTTCTGCTGGAATGTCTCTTTGGATAGGATTCCTTCAACCCTCAATCTAGAGAGGAGAGGTATTCATTTGGAGCTTCAAATTTTGCTCTGCCATTTTTGCAAACAAGTAGTGGAGGTAACATATCACTTTCTCTTCTCTTGTCCATTTTCTGACAAAGTTTGGATGAATCTCTATAATTGGTTAGGAGTTGTTACCACTCTTCATAAGGACCCAAAGATTCATTTCCTTCAGCATGTGGGTTTATATTGCAAGAATAAGAAGAATCCAGGTTGGGATATTTTGTGGTATGCTGCAGTTTGGTCTCTTTGGCCTCATAGGAATGGTCTAATTTTCAATGGTGCCCAAGTTGAGGTTGATAAAGTGATAGATCTCACTATTTTTAGAGCTTGGAGCTGGTGCACAAACCTGTTATCTGACCTTAATTTCTCTCACTCTGAATGGTGCCTTAATCCTTTGGCTTGTCTGGATTACTGCCTCAAGAAGAAAAAATGATTCATGTTGTCTCTTTGTGGTGCTTGGTTTCCTTGACAGGTGCTGGTCACCTTTTCTGGTTGTTGTTTCGGCCTACCTTGCTTATGTCTCGGGTTCAAGCTTCCTTCATCTTTTGGTGCCTTGCAAACCATTTTTGTCCTTTGTGGCTTTAGTCGTACAAATCAAGTTGGTGGCGCCTTATATAGTGTTCTGTTGGTTTCTTTCTTGTTGGTTTTTTTTTGTTGGGTTGGTAAACTTGGTTTGAGGCCAGCTAGGCTGTTGGTGGTTTTTGGTCCATGTTGCTGTTAGTTTTTGGGTGGCTAGGATAGTGTAATAATCACACTGATGTTGTTTCATCTTGTATTCTAATTACACTGTTTCCTTATTACTTCTTTTTGTACATGGGATGGATACACCTTGTAATCAAGTTTTAATACAATTCTTTACTTTTTTAAAAAAAGATTCTAACTAGATGTAACAAAAAAGGAAATTGAATTGCACATTCTACCTAATTTATAAATTTACTTTCATGTGTTTTTCTTATTATATATGCATGGCATAGAAAAAATATTATCTTTAATCTTATAGAGACCGAGGTTGTTTCACTTAAATGGATTGACATGAGTAAAAATGGAGACCAATAATTTTTCAACATTCAATTATATATATTACATTGATAAATACTTTTGTTTTCATATAGCTATCAGTTAATGCTTAGCCTCAAAATGGCTTTTCTTTGAAACTTGGTACCCTCATTTAGATGATAGATGAGTACAAACCCTTGCTTCCTTGTAGACTTTGCCTGGTCTACAAAAGTAGCCTTTGCTTGGATTGCAATGGCTATCCTTTGAGCAAATGCACAAACCTTCTAATGCACACCCATCCTTCAATATTGTCACCCCTCCTTTTAGCCCAAGCATTTGGTCAGTCCACTCACTAGATAAAAGCCCTTGTGAATCATACTCCTCTTTAACCTTCAAAAACTTCCCAGCATTTTTGTACTTCTTAATCACTCCTTCAAATGCCAAGTTCCTATTCTTTCCCCAATGTGGTAACCCCCCATATTTGAAAATCCCAAGTTGTTCAATCTCTTCAAGAATGTCTTCATAAAGCCTGGGAGTCATAGGGTCTTTGCTACGGTAGTAAGTGATGTCAAAGTCTATAGCATCTTCTTGCTTCCCCAAGTAAGCACTTGAAGCATTGACATAGCGCATGAGAATTCCATTGTAGATATCTATGCCACACAATCCTTTTGGTTCCAATTGAACTAGCTTTTGCACATCTTGAATAAAATTCTTCACAACAGATAAGCCTATGCTAAATGTGGTTTGATGAAAAAACTCTCCCTTCACTCTGGGGTCCCATGCACATGCTGTGATCCTTCCATCATGAAGACTATCCAAACATGTCCCAGATGCTTGAAGGCGGTCCTGAAATCCAATTACAGGGTATCCAGTAAAGATTATACCTGCAAGTATCAAATCTATAAATACAATTGCTTTAACTTATGAAATCAAAATTGAGAGTAAAGGCCAAATTTACCCCTAGAAAAAAAATACATAGACATATTTGTTCCCTGAAAAAAAATATCAATTTGACTCTTAAAAATCTCAAATGTCGATCAAAATAGTACCTATAGAGACTAAAGTGTCCATCAAAATTATCTTATGTAGAACTAAATTGACCAACATTTGAGATTTTTAAGAACTAAATTAATATTTTTCATTTTCCAGAGACCAAATATATTTTCGTATTTTTGTAAGGATCAGTTTGGACTTTTTCTCTAAAATTAAATTCATGAATTCCTTAAGAATAAAAAACTACTATTAATTTTTTGTTCACAAAAAAAAAAACACTGCTATTATTTTTTGACTAATGGAAAGTACCATTGTTTGTTAGTCCATAAGCAAGTTTGATAAGGGTAGTTGATGTTGCCCTTCCAAATATGCACTTTCTATTGGCATTACCAGTGGCTTCTTCGGCATCCTCTGCAGGCCCAACAACCCAAAACACAAAAAATGTAACCAACATTAAATTTATTTTAATTTTTAAATATATATATATATGCATCAAATGTTACTTGAACAAATGAATGAATATACTTTCATCAAAAAAAAAAAAGAAGAAGAATGAATATACTATAAAGTTAATTTGCCTTTGTTAACTCAATGAAGGTAAGCTGACCTGTGGTTCTTATGAGTGCTAATTCAATTGAAGGAGTGGCACGGAAAGGGATGAAGTTATAAAGACCATTGCCCGGTGTATTGTTGGAGACACGATCATCAACACGGTAGAGAACCTTTTGTTGACTTGGGTACCATATTATATCCGCAAACTCGTGTTGATGTCCAAAAGCAACCACTTGATCACCCAAATCCGAATCATTGTTTGTCAAATAAGTGATAGATCGCTTGAAGAGAGGTTCTAGTTTTAGAGTAACCTACAAAAGTGATATATAAGCCATCATCAAAAGCCTTTTACATGATGCTTGGACATAAAATACTTTATTTGCATAATTTTCTTTATCAGCCGAAGTAAAACAATTAACACAAAAAATGATATTGAATTTGAGTCATGTTACATATAAAAGAAGTAAGGGGATATTTAGAAGAATTTAGAGAAAAAGTCAGAAAATATTTTCTTTATAAAATATATAATTTTCACTATTCTCTTTTTAGATCATAGATATAAAACTTTGGGTCTTGCTAACGAGTGCCCTAAGATCAATGATTAAGAAACTCACAAAAGAAAAATTTGTATTGAAAAACTAAGTGTTGTATTTTCCGAAATACTAAATACACAATTTCCCGTACAAATTTTCCTTTCTTAATTCTTTAAACAATATCCTAAGCATACGTGTTAGCATTCTCAATCACCAAAAACAAATGTGCTTAATTGTCAATCTCTTAAACCAAAATACCAAAATTCAATAATGTGTGAGTGGAATTATCAATATATTGTACGTTTGAAATGATCACGGACACGAAATTTTATCCATACAAACCCATTCTCTTTCCTATTCCTGATTTTGTCTCTCTTACACTTAATAAATCACTCTCTTTTTTGATTGGTTGAAATAATGTTCATTGCAATTCACACCCCCTTAACTTCGTGCAATGTAGCAACCTCTTAAATTAATATCAAGGTGGAGCCTATTGGAATGGTTGAATATCCCTATCGAAGAGGAACATTTTTTTCTTGACAGCATATCCTAGTATCCGTCTCTCTTTCTCATATATCCCGTATAAGTCGTCTTGTACATTCTTTGAGGCTTAACATATTATAATTGTATGAAACTAATAAAACGAAGTTATCAACTTTTTTTTTTTTTTTTACTAATGTTGTTCCCAGCCGAATAGAAAGTGGCTGGACTTTATTGTTTATTTATTTTTCGAATTGGTTTTCAATATAAGATAAGTGATACGATAGAAGGAGGTAGGACTTTTCTCTTAAAAAAAAAAAGAAGGTAGGACTTTGGGTGGTTTTTGATAGTGTGTTTCTGTAACAAGTGGTCATATTGGTTACATATTGGTTTCTTATATTTCCCTTTGACTATGCTCTTTGATCGTGCTGCTGCTCCTCTGTTTCTGGCTGTTTTGCTACAAAGCACAGATTCGGGTCCTGCTGTTTTGGTTCTGTGGATCCATTGTGATAAAGCTACTTTGGTTCCCCATGGTTTTGGATGAGTTTGCTAAGGGTGGTGGTTTTTTTTTTTTTCTGTCTCTTCAGGGGTGCCCTTTTGATGATTCTCTGTTGGTGTTTTGGTTGAATTGCTCAAGTGTAATTTTGGGGTTCTTCCCTTGGATATCTTTATATTTTTTTTGACTTTTGGGGTGGTGGGGACTATTACAATTTATTGTGGTGTTTTGCTATGGTTGAACTTTTGTAGATACGATTCTGTGTTCCTCTTAGGAGTGGTATCTGTTTAGATTGTTTTGGTTTTCTTGTAAATGAGTTGGGGCACCTCAACTGCCTCTCATCAATATATATTTTAGTTTATAAAAAAAATTTAAACGTACAAATCATCTTTATTGAATTTGCATTATTATGTGAGGTCCAACGCTGAAAATTTAAAATTTGATTTGACAATTTTAAAAACTAAAAATATAAGGATTAAAGTATTATGTACTGTATCAATGAGGTGTTGGTCTAGTGGGAGCAATTAACCCCCATAAGGAGGAGAATCTGGGGATATGGGTTTGAATCCTTGCGGAATCACTCCCATTGGAAGGCTGAGAATAAAGGGATAAAATTCTGTTCAATCAGTAGAACCAGATATTAGTCCCATAACGAACCCAAACGGCCTAAGCCACGGGATACTTTAGTGGACTCACTTGACCTAAATGACTAATTAGGATGGATTCTGAACAAAAAAAAATATATTATGCATTATCAGTATAAAAAGTTTTACACCGATATAGCCCAGTATGAAAGATAATATGAGAAATTATTGTATAATATGAAAGTAGTAATTTTTTAAGTGAAAAAAGTGATATACGAAGACTTAAATAACTATATAACTGTTGGATTAAAAATTAAAGTATTATTAAATAAATTAGGACCATTATAAAATCGTTGAGTATATAAAAATTTTTCTATTCTCTCTCAAACTTCAAACTCTCCCTTCTCTTTACAGTCACGTGCCATCATTAGAGGGGTGGTTTTGAGTTATTTTTTGGTTTGCCCCTTTACTTCGATTTTTTTCCCATTTTATCTAAATAAGTGGTTTTTCCACATAGATCTGGTTTTTTTCGTGTTTTTCATGTTTTTCGTCTTCTGTGAGTGGTGGTATTGTTGTTCGTCGTCTTGGTGAGGCGTTGTTTGATTTCCCGTCTTGGTGCGGTGTTTGTTTGATTTCCCGTCTTGGTGCGGTGTTCGTTTGGTTTAGATTGACAGATCTGCTTCGATCCATCACGGATTTGATCAAGAATTGGGCGTCAATGTTACAGATCCGGAGACATGGGTATTCCGGTGACTTTGATTTTGTCACTTTTGTAAGCATTTTGATTTTGCTGTGTTATGCTATTAATCAGGGTGCTGTGATTTGTTCACAGATTCATCATTTTCGGTTTTTATCGATATTGGATCTATGTTGTTCGATGTATTTTATCAATTTGAATTAATGAATATCTTTTTAGTAAAAAAAAAAACTTTTCTACAATTATTGAAAATAATAGATTTCTCAAACTTTATCGTGATTTCCAAAAAAAAAAAACTGTATCGTGATTTGATCATTTATTATATGATATCCAAAACATGAAGATATTTATTATTTCATATATTCTAAAAAGAAAACTATATATATTATTTCTTAGGGAGGGCCCACCATCAGAAAATTCAAGGGGACGAGAGGGACGAAATAGGAAAGGGGGTGAAAGCAATTCCGGGGATCATTTATTACACAGCACTATTCTGGAGGTAAGTGTGATATATTATTAACGCATATATCATATAGGAAGTTAAAATTAAATACCTTATACAGATATACAAATACAAGTGTAGTGTCATCTATACATTGTATTTTGAGTGTCATCTATACATTGTACTATTGTTTGTTAGCTTTTGGTTGCACTGAGGGGTGGCCACTTTAACATAGGGTGGTGATCTCAGACATTTGTCCACTATATGCAAGAGTGAAATATACTTCAAAATTTCATTTGTTTGCTGCCTAATGGAACAAATGAATCAGAGGAGCTAGAAGTGATCGAGAATATATTGTAGATCACTAATCGTCTTCTAGTGGTTGGTACTACACGCTATCGATTTGTTTATTGATTATCATATTGGTTTTGGTAATACTCGTTTTTACTCTATGTCAACCATATTTGACCATTATCACATGGGGTTCCTGAATGCTGATTATGGTAAAGACTTTTGCACTTTACTCTGTTAACTCCTATGTGTTTTACTTTACGTTTTGGCTGAAAATCTAGCCTTTTCTTGCTATGTTTCAAAGAATGTTGAATGTTCAGGACATCCTTATCGAGTAAAGTTGGATTAGAGTTTTGATCAAGCACATTTTTTGCTTCAAACCTTGTGAGGATTCTTATTTCATGTATTTACAAGAGAAACAACCAAGATTTTAAACAATTGAGATCGGGATGTTGCGGTTTTGGTTATTTACGAAATTGTATGGTGATCGAAATTGCGGCCGCGTCGGTCGCTTTTACCCACAATTATCTACGGGGAAAAGGGGCAATGCTGCCACAAATGCAACCCGATCATAATTTAAAATCTTGGAAACAACGTAAGAAAGCAGGTATCGAAGAAGAGATCATACCTGTGAAATAACTCCCTGCTTTTCCCCACAATTATCTATACTAATGGAAAATGGGCAACGCGACCATGAAAGCAACCGCGTACGCGACCATAATTTAAAACCTTGGAAACAAAGTAAGAAAGCAGTACCAAAGAAGACATCATACCTGTGAAATGACTCCCAGCACACCTAGTGATACTTTTGCTGCATTGAGATCTTCATTTTGTTCATTTAGGCTCAGAACCTTAGCATATCCATCTTGAGGACCAGCAGGCCTAACAATCCTAAGCTCCACCACATAATCATGAACTGAACTTCCTTTGCCCCACAATGTGCTTCCATGAGCACCAGTTCCCATAAGGCCACCAATGGTTAAGCCCCACCAATATGGGGCATATGGCAAGGCCAACCCAGCATTTGCAGCCTCATTGATGATCTGCCTCAATGTCACACCACTCTCCACAGTCATTGTCCTTGTTTCCACATCAATCTTCACTACATTGTCCAGATATTTTGTGCTTATCAGCACCCCATTTTGGCCATCAGGGCACACCAGCTTAGTGATGCTGTGAGAAAATCTGGTTGCAACTTTCATCTTTTGTTTGTTTTTACTTGCTGATGCAACCATTGACACAAGCTCTTCCTCACTGGTTGGGTAGAACACTTGTGCAGCTTGACATATGCTTCTATCAGGGAAGGTGCCATAGGAGTTTGTGATAGTGCAGCTTGTGTTATTTGAAGAGCACATGATGGGGTCCTCTGGGGGACTAGAGACAACCACAGAGAAAAAAAGAAAGACAAGGGTTGTTCTCAAGGCTTTGTGTGACATTCCCTTCAAGCATAACAATGACATGGTTGAAAATTTTGTACTTCAAGGTTTATGTGATTTTTTAAACCATACGGTTTTGTGTGTATGTATATATAGGAGTCTTGGTTAAGGAGTAGAGAGCAAGGAAACTAGGACTCAACTTTAATTGAACTTTCCTTGGTATAAACTCAAGGTCAGGGTTAATATTGACTATTTGAGTACTACATTTCTGTGGTCTGGTATATAAAAAGGAAATGGATGTGTTAAATGTACTTCGTTTATAGGTATACTTATAGCAGGAGTCAATTGTTAGGGATACACGTGACAAGTGGGTCACGATTATTTTAATTTGAAATGATTAATAGTTTATTAGTGTAGGTTTGACATGAATACATATCTGCTGTCTTAAAAAATGGTGTATCGATGTCCCCAACCAATCAAAAACTAAGAATATGCACAAGTGTTAATGAATAGAGTTTTATTTTATTAAGTGACAAATTGTAATTGATGGGGGACGGAGAATGTGACAGGAAAATGGGAAAGACGATCTCCATCCATTTCACATTGAGTCAAGTAACTGAAATAGTGAAATACACCTGTCTTAAACATGAGGCATAATATAAGGAGAAAATAAATGTGCTGCCATATCTTCAATCTTGATCATCTTTGCTGTGCTGCCTTTGAGCTGAAGGGTTAAAAATTTAATATAGATGGTGCTAGGATGTGATCTTGCACATAGGTCACTTACTCATTGTTGAAGCCAACACACATTCACACATTTTCAACAGATTTTTGCCACACCAATGGCATTACTGTCAGTGGAGGCGTTATGAAATTTGCATCATACTAATAATAATAATATGCGTGCAAGGAATTTTAATGATTTTGTTTTTGCTTTTATTTTTGTAAAGTGCTGTGTCAGATTCATGTCATCCATTGCTCTTCAGCTTGGTATTATTTCCCCTGCTTTGGTTACTATTTTTAACTATGAGATTACAATGTGGGAGTTGGAGATTTTGACAGCTAATTAATTGAAGAAACAGCTAGCCGCTAGGCGTATTGTCGTATTAATTAATATTTGTAGTTTGTGCGAGGGAAAACAATCCAAGATAATGGACACCAAGAGGGAAAAAATAAGAAATTATATTTAAACAATAAATTTGGGATATATTACTATATCTTTTTTATTTTTTGGGTATATTTTTGATATATATATATATATATATAAAAAGAAGATGAAAAATTAAGTGAGGAATAAAAATAAATATCATATACAGTATCTAAAACTTTATAGAAATAATAGAAACGCATAGAAAGAGGGATAAAGGATGGGTTCTCGTATAGGGCTCTGTGCATTAAATTTTTTGTTCATGGATCATACAGTATACAGTAACTTCTACGCATATGCTACGCGTTATAAAAATTTTACGGTCTAGAGAGGATCCGGACCCAATCAATAGCGGTTGGTAGTTTGAGAAATAGAAAACAGGAAATGTAAAAACAAAGGCGCAAAAAATGCTCTATATGAAGCGAATTTATATTATTTCTTTTAATTTTAATTATAATATTCTTTATTTTTCTTTAGATATTTTTTAGATAATTAAAATATTTAAATATATAATTAAAGGATCTCGTTATCTTTCTTTTCTTTGATAAATCTTATTCTTTTTAAATTTTTTTAAAATATTTGATTTTTAATATGTTATTTATCTTATGAAATATTATTTGACTAAGATTTGTTTAAATATATGATTTAAAACTCAACAAATCAACTTTCTAAACTAATTAAATCGTGCAACATGGTGTTGTTCACCAAAAAAAAAAAAAAATCCTGCAACATGGTGTAAAATTAACAGTATATGCTTGTCAGTTGTCACCTTGTGCACGAAACTGCTCAATAAACGTGTTTGAAACTTGTTCTGTTTCGCTGACATCCCAATTTGAAGCTAATTGCAATGGCTTTGAATCAAACTTAGGTACAGTAATCTATGTACACTACAACAGATTAGACTTTTAATAACGCACCTTTTATAGCATTTCCGTGTGGAAATACTATTAAAAGTGATGGGGGATTTTTAATAATAGCGTTTTTTAAAACGCTTATCTTAGGATCACTTAAGATAGCGTTTAAGTCGGAACCGCTTATTAAAAGTGCCATTTTAGAAAAAGATAGCGGTTCCACACGGAAACGCTATCTTAGGTATCCCTTTTCTTCAGAAGAGCAAATTAAACGCGCGCGGGACTGGTTTTCTTTCCTCTGTTTCTTGCTCTCTTCATTCTACTGTAGCTCGTTGTCATCTCTTTTTTCTTCCCTCACCTTCGTTTCTCGCCGCCGCTGCTGTTGTTGACCATCCTGCAGCCGTCACCGCCCGTTCAAGCCCTTCCCTCTTCCATCGCATTTTCCAGTTGGTAAGTCCCTCACCGTAAGTCTTCCCTTGCTGCCGCCGCTGCAGTCTGCGTTTCTTAAATCCACTGTTCATTTTGTAAACCCGTTAACCCTTGTCTTGTTCATCATGCTTTGTAGTTTCACTTAGTTTAATTTAGCTTATATGATGGCTACTTATATTTTAGTGTATATATGACATTTGTTATAGCAATTATTTCTTGGATTGGGTTTCTGTTCCTCCTCCTTCACCTCCTATTCCATGTCATGCTTTTCAAAACATGCTTTTTTACCCATTCAAAAAACTTTTCTGTTAAATTCGTATAAAGTTCGCCTGCACAATAATTTTGACATTTTCAGTATGCAAGGGATTGTAAAATCTTTTATTCTTTTTTACAATAGCTGATACCATGATTGGAGATACACACCCATGGATGCTACGGCTTCAGTAGATAATCTACTTGATCTACTTTGGGAGAGTTTCAGCTAGGTGTATTTCTGTTTATGATGTTTTGTGGTTTCTATTCTATGGGTGGTGCTTTTCTCAATATTCGTATTTTATGATGTTTGGTGGGTTCTCATCATAGTGCTAAACCGGGTGATTGGTATTTCAATTTTAGACTTGTTGATGTACTATTTCCATTTGTCTTGTATCTCAACTTGTTGGATATTATCATTATGTTAATCATATTAATTACGGTATTCTCACTCTGTGAGAATGTACGGTGTAAAGAATGTTAGGATTTTTGTTATTATTGTACAAATACTCGAGGAAGCTTTACGAATAACTTCCTTTCTCTTAGGCACTTTTAGAATAGTGTCATTTAGGCTGAATGATGCTAGTTCTTTCATTGTATTTAAATTTTCTTCCGCCGATCTTAAATTAAAATAGTAGTCACTTTTCAAAACTATTTCAAAAGTATAGTGGCTTCCCTGTAGCTTCATTAATATGCATCACGCTCAGCATGATTTAGTGTCCACATAAGCACTGCTCTGTGTTTAAATTTTTGTTCAACTTGATAACAAAAAGCTTGAAGTAGGTAGGTATAAGAATATTTCCCTATCAATTTGATCCAAGTTCCACAAACATATATTCGAAAAAACTTAGATAACATAAAGGTTGAAGTAGGAAGGTAGAAGAGCATTATCCATACATACTAGTTTCCCTATCCATTTGGTCCAAGTGCCATAAGCTAGGAAGAAACAGAACATCTACTTCAGCTTATATACTACAACACCTTGGCTGCACAATATTCATTAACTAAATCAGGTACTAAATCGGGCTTAAAGTGTACAATATTTTTTTAGTCTTTCCATTTAAATATTGATGTCATTGGTGTAATCCATTTTTATATTTTAATTGAAGGTATTTGTATGAAGAATTGTTGCTTCCAAAGGAAATAACGAGGAGGTTTCTGTTCTTGTCCCCACACCAAACAAATACATACGGCTACTTCGGGAGGGATTCACAGACAACGTATCTAGCTGACCGGTTTGCAACTAAAGAAAGAGAATATCAGCCCTTGTTTCCAGCGTCGTGCAATGTTGGGTGAGTCGCTTATCCTATAAGACTTAATTCACAATAATGAATTACATAAAAGTTGAGGTGCTTAGGATTTGTTATCTCAACATTTTTGTAGGAATCATTGGGTGCTGTGCGTGGTAAATATTGTTGAAGAGATTATTTACTATCTGGATCCCTTGAATGTTGATCCTAGGGGTCGCCCAGACTTAAAGAATCTGTTCGATAAGTAAGCATGCTTTTATATTTCTGATTTTCTATGATTTTGTCGAATGACTTCCATGGTAGATACATGTTGCAAGTTGTCATGGTCCTAATGTGCTTTTGATTTTTGACATTAGAACATGTGTTGAATTGACATATACTGGGTTGTGGCTGTTGTGGTTCAAAATAAAAAAAACATGCGTGTGTTTGTGATGATTGAAAATATGTTGCTTAATGAACTCTGTTTGATTTTGTGATTAGTGCTTTACAAGTTTATCGTGCAAATATCGGAGCTAAGGTGCCGCGTTTAAAGGCAACCAACATTAAATGGATTCAGATAGAGGTACATTTGCAAAAACTTAATTCGCAATTAGATAAAAAAAAACTATATTGATTTACTATTTTATTTTTTATAGTGCCCGAGACAACCCAACAGTACAGATTGTGGGTACTATGTGATGCGTTTCATGAAGGAAACTATCTTGCAGAACCAAATTAAAATACCAATGGCGGTATGTTGTTTACTTAGCTTTTAACTGTGACTGTTCAAATGTTTTAGCAATTGTAACTTAATTTATTTAATTTTTATGTCGCAAGATTTCCTCGACTTCAAATGCTCCACATACTCCACTTTGCTCAACTATCTCAAGTCAAGGAAGATTGGTGTCGCTATATTGTTGAGAAGTTCGTTTGATTATGTCAAATTGATCACGATGGTTGCAGCAATACTCATTGGTATGCGAATAATGCTTTTGATCACAAAGTAATGCATGTTACAAGTGTATGTTTTGGCTTCAGTAGGATGCGAGAAAGTGAATGGCAATTTATAAATATTACATGAAATTGTATATAGCACTTGCTTTCTTTGGTGATTGGGTTATTGATGCTAAATTTCAAAATCTTGTTCATAAAATGTTCATTATGGGAGTTTTCTATAACAACCAACATGACGTATGGTTATACTTTTCTATTGGCAATCTTTAATTTATTTTATGCCTAATGAATCTGGAAATGGTGGTTGATATACACCTTTTTCAGCATATACATGCCTTCTCTTTAGCTCGGTGGATGTGTACTATCTTCTCTTGGTCCTGGTACACTTAGTTCAAACCATATTGATTTGGTGCTTGTGTTTGCTTACAGACCCGACAGGCTTTTACACCAAAAAAATAAATGAAGCATGCTATGTTGACATGAAGGCTAACAAAGATGTTTTCCAGAGGACATTGCTTTTATTGACCTTAAGGATGCTTACCCAACTGTGATGGAGGACTTTTATTAGTTTCTTGTTATTTGTTGAACATTTCTGACATTGATGGTTCAAGAACATTGTTCATTAGGGCAGGTACAATGACTTGTATTAGTTTCTTGTTATTTGTTGAACAATTCACATTTCTGACATTGATGGTTAATTCAGTAACATTGGTAGATTTGTTCATTGATATATATATGTTTGTTCTTATTTCTCACAGATTTCCATCCTCTTTGCATAAATGAATTTTGGTGTAGTTCAATATGCAGGAATGGATTTAGTTAAGAAATATGTAAAAAAAAAAAAAAAAAAAGGGAATAGATAGCGTTTGTTATTAACAAACGCTATCTAAAGTCTCATTTTAATAGCGCTTCCTAAATGCTATCTTTGCTAACGAGTTTTAATAGCGGTAGCATAGATAGCGGTTACAAACGCTATTAAAAGGCATACGGAAACGCTATCTAAAGTCTAGTCTGTTGTAGTGGTACTGTGCTTACAATTCTTAAGGAAAAACACTACAATATATTGAAACCAGTTATCCGTGAAACCTGCTAGAGTTCAGTTTTAAGCGGTTATGATTAATTTTAAGTGGAGAACAGCAGCTACAGTACCTAGAGTACTGTAGCTAAGTTTTCAGAACAATTTTAGTTATACTTCGAATTCTCCTAATCCAATTTGATGTCCATTTTTTGGATTTTTGTTTTTTACATTTAGGTATGAGTAATAAAACGTATTGGCTTTAAACGATAACCTTTTATGTAAAATGATAATAATTTATATTGATATTTTTATTTTAAAATATATTTGCTGTACCTTAGTTTTATAAGTTACTACTTCCTCCGGTCCTTATTATAAGAAAAAAAAAAACCCTAAAAACACAAAACAAGGAAATGCATTGAAATAAGTTAATTGTAATTAATATTCATATAAATTTATAAAAATATTCATTCTAATCTTAATTAATATTCTACTTATATGGAAAGTTGATACTATCTCGTAAATATAAATCCTATAATAAATGAGGATAAAATTGAAAATTAGTATTTAATATGTGTCAAAATTGATGTATGTTAATTATATTTTGGACAAAAAAAAAAACCTATTTATTTCTTATAATAATGACGGGAGGGAGTACATTGTTAATTCTTTAATTTAGCTAACAAGTAGTATACTTACAAATTTAAACTTCTAAAACAAGTTCAAATGCTATCACTCACATAAACAATAAGATCACAGAAGGGACTCTGACTCCATTACAGAACAAGAACTTGAAATGCATCCCAATAATCAATTGTGATCATAACAAATAAAGTGTATAAATGTGCAGTACATGGCGAGTTTGGTCTCCTCATCCAAGCATCAATATACACATTTTCTATGTTAAGCATAATTAATGGTTCAGGATTTATCTCAAACAGCATCTGTGCAACAAACTAAACATTCACATATTGAATCGAAGAAACCACCCAGCCCTACTAGATATCATGTAAGCTTAGCTTCTCAGAAGTAAAGGTATTCACTTTGTCTTCACGCTTACTTTGTAACCGGGGGAAGAAAGAAGCAAATCCTAAACTTCCTTGAAAAACAAACTAATTAAAGTTGCCAATGATTCTAAATAAATAATCACTTAAATAGCACTAAGAGATATATGAGATACAAACTAAAATTTTGTATCAGCCTCATTTTCCCCACAAGTGTTCCCGAAATTCTAAATATAGATTGATAGCTTGGGTTGATAATTTGATTTATAAGCTATCCAAAAACAATAAGTAACTCATGTATAAAAGTAGAAACATATATAAACTATTATTAAAAGCATGAGCTATTTTGAGTTTGGACGAATTTTATAAAAAATATTTTAGAGAGATTTATTATAGGGACATTATTGTCCAATAAAACATTAATGATCTTCACTCTCTCTTCTATTGTTTCTCCTTTTTTAAAAGCACTTTCATTGAAAAAAAATAAATGCTTTTCTTCATTAAAAAAAGGTCCATCCAAACAGGCTCTATATATGATGAGAAATAATATTTATGATTATATATATATATATATATATATATATATATATATATATATATATATTGAATTAATTTCAAAATTGTTTTTGGTGAGTGAATGAATTGTGAGTAAATTACTATAACTTGTGTGGATGGTTTGATTTACATGCTGTGCAAAAATTATAAGTAACTTATATTTTGGGTAATAATAATTGTAACCCTGTAATAAATAATTAAATAATATTGAGAATAATCAAATTTGAAATTAAAAGTTGCTTTTGGAAGGAAAAATGATTGTGGTGATGCTGCATGACATATATCCTGCATGCAAAAATCTTATTGTAATATATATATATATATATATATATATATATATATATATATATATATATATATATATATATATATATATATATATGTATTCCGACATTCTTCATTATTTTGATACAATATTAGTTATTTATTTGAGTTTTCGTAACCTTACTATAAGAGTATTTTAAGAATTCGAAATTAAAAAATATTAACTAAAAATCAGTTAGGACACTCTAGTGTGAGTGTCCAAAGAGGAAGAGAGTACAAGGGTCATCCCTTGTATAAAAAGGCAGTGAGTTAGATTAGGATGAGATGTTGGGCCATTCAATAACGGGCCGCTCTAGTTGGGCTTGGACCCAAGTTCTAGTCCATAGCATATTAAAAACACAAAATATAATATTAAACTTAAATACTTTTCACTTTGAGTCCACATTCTTCAAGCTATATAATTGTTGGTGTTGGGGATTTGATCGGGGCCACGAAACCTCCATAGAGGTAATGCACCATGAAAGGAAACAAGCAAGAACGTTAAAGCATGCAAATCAACCATAACAAGAACTAATCGAATACTAAAGAAGATAAAACGGGAAAATATGAACACCGGGAATTTAGTGGTTCGGTCATTGATGACCTACATCCACGGGAGAGAGCACAACAAGTCTTCTTCTCCCCTTCACTATCTTGATCATAGAGATACAAGTGCTTTACAATAGAAACCTCCCACAATCTTTCCTCCTAGTCTTGCCTTCCATGTCTTTCACATGATATCTCCAAGAACTACCACAAGATTGATGTTTCCACTCCTATACACTTTTCCCTATCTCTCACCAAATCAATATGATTCTCTCAAGATAGAATTGCCTCACTCAAATCCCTCTCTTCTTTTCACACACCTATGTGTCTATTGATTAGTATTACTTATCTTATACATGATGATCTATTTATAGACTAATACAACCAATCATTAATAACCTTTATGAGTCATCAATCCATGTGAGTCTTGATATAGCCAATCATAGTGAAGCTTTAGGATCCAAGTTAGTTATGCCTAACTAACCAACCGACTTCAAATTATTGATTTAGAGGCATTAATCAACAATTCTCCACCTTGACTCTAAATCAGGGAATATGAGTTCAAACCAATCACCAATGCTGTGCTCTCCCACTTATGCTCCAGAGAATCCAATCATTCCTTTGAGTCACCAAGCTTCCTAGTATGTCTTTCTTCCACACTTGCAACATAAGCCAAACTTGCTTCCATGTTGTTCCAGCAGGTCCACCTCAAAATGAAACCTTTCTCTGTCAAGCATCATTCTGAGTTCCTTTGTTTTTCCGCCTTTAAGAATTTCTGAATACTTTAAGTATTTGCCAATGCAACCAACTATACAATAGCCTCTTTAGCCTGGTGTTCACCGTCACGGTCCTGACGCCATGTTCCCTTGCCATCCACGGTTCTAATCACATCAACGAATCTTCTGTAATTTTTAATGTTTAATGCATCAAACGATTACTTTATAAAAATAAAACAATCTGATTGCAAGCCCAGAGACTCGAACCCGTGACCTCCGCGACTCCACCTTCAGCGCCTCACCACTAGGCTACAGTGAATTCTGATGCAAACACACAACCATGATAAATCAATTTATCATATACAAAATTCTCCTTTTTTCCAGAAATAGCAAACTTCATCTTCTTCCTTGAGACAAGAACGAACACGAATCCAGAACAATGGAACTTGCAGTTCTATCACAGACACAAACCGTTTTCTTCCAAGAAAGTTCGAAACCACCACGTAATCATGAGCAAGCTTCCACCCTCAGTCCCGTGAGATCCGCCGCCGTCCAGATCCACATTAATCCGGCCAAAATCGAAAGACGCACCTTACCACGGCTGCTCCGCCGCTCTGCGCCGTTCCTGATCTGAACCACCATCAGACTAACTTCCGATGCACATCCTCATATCCTCATCACCGCCTCGAGTCCTAGCTTCACCTTGTGTGCCTTCTCCATCCAAACCCGTCATCAACCGTGCACCATGTGCACCACGATGATTCCGCCATGACAGCCACTGCTTGAGTTTCACACACACTTCTGGTTCTTGCGGTCTCCATTCTCGTCAATCTTGTTCTTCCCTTTTCTTCCACAACGTGCTCTATGCTTCCCAAGAACTGATCTTCTTATTCCTGTTACAACAGAAAACAAACACAGCAGCCTAGAACTGAACAGGAAAAATAAATCGCAAGGAAAAAGAACAGAAATTGCATAAATGTAATGCACCCTTTTGTGCAATAAACAGAATCACGTTCCTTCTCTACAATTTCCTTCTTCTCGTATCCCTTTCTTCCCTTCTACAATTCGATTTCTATTCTTGATTCGCCTCACAATCAATTATGTAATCGATTATGACCTCACTGGTTCTTGATTCGCACCTCCATAATCGATTATACAACCTTTGTTCTTGATTCCTCTGCTTCTCACAGCCATTGCTTCATGCTTCCCACAGATGACGCCACTTGTTGGGTCTTGTCGTTCCCATTATCGAAATTGGCTTTGATACCACTTGTTGGGGATTTTCGATCGGGGCCACGAAACCTCCATAGAGGTAATGCACCATGAAAGGAAACAAGCAAGAACGTTAAAGCATGCAAATCAACCATAACAAGAACTAATCGAATACTAAAGAAGATAAAACGGTAAAAGAAAAGATGAACACCGGGATTTTAGTGGTTCGGTCATTGATGACCTATGTCTACGGGAGAGAGCACAACAAGTCTTCTTCTCCCCTTCACTATCTTGATCATAGAGATACAAGTGCTTTACAATAGAAACCTCCCACAATCTTTCCTCCTAGTCTTGCCATCCATGTCTTTCACATGATATCTCCAAGAACTACCACAAGATTGATGTTTCCACTCCTATACACTTTTCCCTATCTCTCACCAAATCAATATGATTTTCTCAAGATAGAATTGCCTCACACTCAAATCCCTCTCTTCTTTTCACACACCTATGTGTCTATTGATTAGTATTACTCATCCTATACATGATGATCTATTTATAGACTAATACAACCAATCATTAATAGACTTTATGAGTCATCAATCTATGTGAGTCTTGATATAGCCAATCATAGTGAAGCTTTATGATCCAAGTTAGTTATGCCTAACTAACTAACCAACTTCAAATTATTGATTTAGAGGCATTAATCAACAGTTGGAGCATAATGTTACCTAATATTATAGGTTGTAATTGACTCACTTTGGTTCAGATTTTGGGAAATTTATCATCCGGACCAATTAATGTTGATGGGATTCGGTTTTGCAAATTTTTGATAGGCAACCCGAACAAATCCAATTGGATTAAATTTCAGTTGGTTCAGACCAATTTATCAGATTATCCTATTTTTAAAATTAAATTAGCTTAATTTTCAAAATGTAGAATAAAAACATGAAAAATCAAGAAAAATAGAAACATTAATACAGGAAAAAAAAATTAAAACTTGTAAAAATTTATAACATACTGGCATTATGATTCGAAGGGTTCTTCTTTTGTCTCAAAAATTTAAAGCAATAACATTGATATTTTTTTATGAGAAAGGGAATTACAAACTAAACACTGGGATTAGGAGGACATGCCCCTCCTTTATACTTACTAAGATATCTTTTTCTTTTTCTTTTTTTATGAAAGGGAAAGAAACAACAAACTAAGAGACTACACGGGAGGAGCTAAAACCAAGAGCATCCTCCTTCAACAGAAAAGCTAAATAGGGCATCGCCCTATAGTAAACATGCCACCCAAATGAACCACCGTGACCTTCATTAGCAAGAAAGTCCGCACAACGGTTAGCCTCGCGGAAAACATGCACCACCAAGTTTCTCCAAGTAGGGTCATCCAGAAGTTTAAGAACTTCCTGAAGTAAAGGCTGAAGGAATTTACTATGAGACCTCTTGAGCATCACCATATTCATTACAACCTTAGAGTCTAATTCAAACACCACCGGGCTAATGGAAAGAGATTTAGCTAGTTTAATGCCCAGTCTTAAAGCCCACAGCTCCGCCCAAACTGAATTCCCGGGTTACAAGAAAAAGCTTTGATCATAGTGCCCAAAGAGTCTTTAATCAACCCACCACATGCGGCTGAGTTTATGCTTCTGCGAAAAGATCCGTCAACATTGACCTTAAAGGTCGCTTCTTGCGAAGGCTTCCAAGTTACTTCAATGCTCTTCATGCCAACCTCCACAAAACAAGGAACAGGATGAAGCAGTTCCTTTTCAATAGTAGAAACAGCGTTGCCAATGAGTGGAGATATTGCATTCGGGAAAGCAGTTTTGGAAGCAAAGACCAACTGGTTCCTGTCAAGCCAAATTTCTCTAATTGCCATTCCAAAGAATGTTGGCCAGCTAAAGTGAGAATCACTAATATCAAAATTTGTAAGATTGAAATCCAGCCATGCATGCAAACCAATGTTGAAAAACCGAATCCAAAAAATCGGGAGCAAGGGCAGAGATCCGAGGAAGCCATACCGCGAGCCATACGATTAGAATTCGCGACCTGCCAAAGGAAGGTTTTATTTCTGAGGGCCGAGCCAGGACCTGATTTTCTTGAAGTTAAAAGCAGTAGGTTGGGGCACTTCTTGGGTCTTGGACAGAAGCAAATAGGTTGCCTTAATAGAGAAGGCTCCATCCTTAGAAGGAGACCAAAAAGGATAGTCACTCTTTCCATCACACGGAGGCTTTATAGAAGCAATCCTTGTGCATATAAAATCAGGGACAAATTGTTTTATCAGCTCCCAATTCCATCCCTCAGATGTCGCAAAGAAGGACAGAGGGAGACTTAGATCATGCTGAGAAAGCTCAAAATTTCTCAAATCACTAAGTTTTCCACAATCGGGAATCCATGAGTCTTGCCAAAACCGCGTTTTGATCCCATCTTGCACTACCCAACAAAGGCCATCCTCTATATAATGCCACACTTTCTGAATACTCCGCCAAATATGGGAGGCTCTTTGACACGGTTTCATAATGGGAATACTAGCTTCCCCGCAACCATATTTGGCACGTAAAACTCTAACCCAAGGTTTATCAAGGTTATCCAAAAGCTGCCAACCCAGCTTCAAGATGAAGCATTGATTTACAAGTCTAAGGTTACGAAAACCCAAACCACCATCCTCTTTCGGCTTACAAATGGTGTCCCAAGAGATTAAGTGACACTTACGCTGGTTATCACTGCTTCCCCATATGAAATTTCTACACAAGCGCTCAACCTCATCACGGATTGAAATCGGAATGGATGTGGTTTGCATGACATAGATTGGAAGGCTCGTGAGAGTAGATTGCGCAAGGGTAACCCGTCCTGCAAAGGAAAGATTTCTGGCCTTCCATAAAGTTAATTTCTTCCGCACCTTGTCTACTATATAGGAATATTGTTGCTTCAAAATTCTGCTATGCACAATTGGAATTCCTAGATAATTGCCAATGTTAGAAGTACAAGGCACACCTAAGGAATTACTCAGCACTTGTCACATCTCTAGGCACATTTTCAAACAAATAAACCCCAGACTTAGCGAGATTCACTTTCTGACCCGAATGGCTACAAAACATGTCCATAGTCCTTCTAATCTCATCAACTTGATCCTGGGAAGCTTTAGCCACAAGAAGAATGTCATCAGCAAAGAAGAGATGGGAAATAGTTGGACCTATGCCTCGACCAAACTTATATGGTTTCCAAGCACCACTCTGGACTGAGTCAGTAATACAATGGGCAAGACGTTCAAGGAAAATCACAAACAAATAGGGCGAGTGCGAATCTCCTTGGCGAAGACCCCTAGAAGGATCAAATGAATTAGTCCTACTCCCATTCCAGTTAATACTCATCAAGGAGGAGAACAATTATAGATCACCGAAGTCATCCAATGGGCAATACCCAAAAGGTCTAACGATTGATGCACAAAGGACCATTCCATCATATTGTATGCTTTTTCCAAATCCAATTTTAGAATCATGAAGCCCTTTTTCCCTCTAAGATGATGCAGAGAGTGAACCATTTCTTGAAGAATGATTGCATTATCAGTAGTATGACGCCCTGGGACAAAGCTACTTTGGGAATCCGAGGCAATCTTGGGCATAATGACTTTCAAGCATTGAGATATAATTTTTGTGACTACTTTGTAAATTACATTACATAAGGCTATCGACCTCAAGTGAGAAATCCTGAAAGGGTCTTCACATATGGGAATGAGAGTGAGAGATGTTTAGTTAACTTCCCTAATGTGCGTAGGAATGGTGAAGACTTTTTGAACAAACTCAAAAATAGAATGACCAACCACCTCCCATTGGCTTTTTGAAAAAGAGAGGGTGATAGCCATCCGGCCCCGGCGCCTTGTAATTTCCCATGCTGAAAAGAGCTTGACGAGTCTCTTCTATATTCACAACCTTATTTAGCATCAAATACTCTTGATGTTCAATACCAGGGTAAACGCAAACTGAGTGCAATTGAGTATTTCCCATATTAATCGTGGAATATAATTGGGAGTAGAACTGAACTACATGGTGCTTCAAGGCTTCCTCATCATAAAGCCACTCTTCAGTGTCATTTAACAAAGCTTCAATCTTATTTCCTCTTCTTCTAGCAATGGTGGATTGGTGGAAAAAACGAGTAATAAAAAAAAAGGAGCAGAATGTCCTCTGCAGGCCAGCATATCAGCAGTAGCATTTGCCTCCCTACCGATGCAAACAACCGAAGTCTTTCAATTTGGTAACTTGAGCAGATGAATAGCCTCTTCAACAAGAGGTTTGATAAAATGAAAAGGAGAGAATCTCTTACTGATCAAGTCAGCAACAATGCAGGAGTCTACTTCGAAAATAACATGCATCAAAGACAAAGATCTAGCCATCTTAATACCAGAGATGAATATGTAGTATTATAATATGTTGCATAAAGTTATCATAAATAGTTAATATAATTCAAACATTTACTTATATAAAGTACCACTAATTACATACTTACAGTTAATACATACTTTGGTGCCAACAAACATTACTCTTAGCGCACATTTCTCCATCAATCATCAAGTATTGGGATGCAAATATTAGAAGATAAATATTTCCATTAACATATCTATTCTTCATGACATGATGGTACAAAAATGATTTATGAACACACGTTCCCGACACTTTTTTGACACCATATTCCCGATAAAAATATTATCATTATACGGTGTTCAACACCTTATTTGTGTTCAAATATCGGCACTGAAGAATTATGTCAAGATTATGTACCTATTAGTTAGTATTGTATAAGGTATAAGGCATGTTAGTCTAAAGTAGCCTAAAGTACATCTATTAGATGTATCAGCTTTCTGTTAGTCTGTTATAACAAACTTAGCATAGCTTGGCACAGGATCCGGATTCTGTTATAACAGATTTACTCTCCATAAGCTGTATCGGCCCTATATAAATAGGTGCTCATGTAGTCCTTCATGCACAATCAATTCAATTCAATATATGCAATATTCAGTTACACACAGTGCTGTTATTTTACATGGTATCGTGAGCTAGAATCCTGGTAGAAGCAAATATGTCAGCAACAAAAGAAGATCAAGAATCTTCTTCCTCTTCCAGCAACAATGAAGCCAAAACCAAGCCCCGTTCCAAGAATGCAAGAGACGTTGATACTCATATTGACATCCTATCCCCTTATTACCTTCATGCCTCTGATCATCCAGGGCAAATCTTTGTAAGTGAGCCCTTACATGATGGTAATTATGGGGAATTGGTTGTGGACATGAGCAATGCTCTTTTTGCCAAGAATAAAATAGGCTTTGTCGATGGATCCTTGCCCATACCTGATGCTGATTCTCCTAATCTTGCATATTGGATGCATTGCAATGCCATGATAAAAGGATGGCTCAAAAGTGCAATGGACAAAGAAGTTCGTCGCAATGTCCAATACGCAAACACGGCTCGAGAAATTTGGGTAGAACTTGAAGCAATATTTGCAAAAGAGAGTGCCCCAAGGATCTATGAGCTTAGACGTGCAATTGCCCTCCTCAAACAAGAAAGTTCATCAGTGTCAGCATATTACACCAAACTGAAAGGATTATGGGATGAAGTTTAGTCCATTTCACCTTGGCCCAAATGCACATGTGAAGGATGTAAGTGTGATGTTCAGAAGCGCCTTACAAGCATAAGGGAAAGAGAACAACTTTATGACTTTCTTATGGGACTTGATGAGGTGTTCGGTACTGTAAAATCACAGATCCTGAGCATGATGCCAACTCTCAGTCTTGGTCATGCCTATCACATGGTGGCTGAAGATGAGCAACAAAGACTCATTTCAGCCACACATAAGCCAGTGACAGATACAACAGCCTTTCAAGCACAAAATACAAAGCACCCTGCAGATGATTACAGAGGAAATAAGAAAGAAAGGCCTAAATGCAATCATTGTCAGAAAGTTGGGTATATAGTGGGGTATCCGGACTGGAGAAAGCCAAATAGAGAAAAGAAAGGTTCTTGGAATGGCAAGAAACCTACGGCTAAAGCAGCACAAGTCAGTTCAGAAAGTCCTATTCCAGGCCCGACTCTACAGCAATATGACAGGTTGATTCAACAGCTGAATGCAGAACATGATGCTGGATCAAGTGCTTTGCAAGCAAGGTCAAATACCAATGCTGCAGGTGACTCTTTCTTTAGCAAAACTTATGTGATAGATTCAGGAGCAACTGAACATATCACTTGTGATTCAAACTTGTTAAAAGAAGTAATTAGTTCCAAAGAACAACCTGTCCATATTCCTAATGGCACACGATAAGAGGTGTAAGGAATGTCAATCTTGCCAATGGCCTAAAGCTGGATAAAGTCTTGCATATTCCAGATTTTAAATGCAATTTGGTGTCTGTTAGTAAGTTGACTAAGGAGCACAATTGTGCCATAATCTTCACTGCTGATTTTTGCCTTATACAGGACTTACATTCCAAGACCCTGATTGGGAAGGGTAGGCATCAAGATGGCTTGTACATACTTGAGCCTACACAGAATAGAAACATAGCAATGAAGGTTGGCAAATCTGTTAATAGTCACTTTTGGCATATTCGGGTTGGACATCCTTCTGAGGCCAAATTAGCTAGTATAGGATTAGACATTGTTAGAACTCGTAATAAGACTCATTGTGATTCTTGTATTCGTGCTAAACAAACTAGATTACCTTTCCCTGTAAGTTCAATAAAAACCAAGTCATGCTTTGATCTTGTACATTGTGACATTTGGGGACCATATAAAACTGCTTCAATCTCAGGTGCTCACTACTTTCTTTCCATTGTAGATGATTTTAGTAGAGGAGTGTGGATTTATCTAATGAGACACAAAACTGTAATTCAACAGCTTTTACCTAGGTTCATTTGCATGATAGAAAATCATTTTGGAAAATGTATAAAGAGGGTAAGGACAGATAATGGACTGGAATTCACTTCTAGTCACATACAAAGTTTTTATGCACAAAAAGGGATCATGATGGATCTTAGTTGCCCTTATACACCACAAAAAAATGGTGTTGTGGAAAGAAAGCATAGGCATCTTTTAGAAACTGCCCGGGCCCTTAGGTTTCATGTCAATCTTCCCATCAAGTTTTGGGGGGATTGTGTGCTCACTACTGCACATATCATAAATAGACTACCTTCAAAAATCATTAATAACAAGAGCCCTTATGAAGTCATACATAACAAGAAACCTGATTATGACCATTTGAGAGCTTTTGGTTGTCTTGTTTATGCCTTGAAGCATAAGAAAAAAGGAAAGTTTGATGAGAGGGGGAGACCATGCATTTTCATAGGATATCCTTTAGGTCAGAAAGGTAACAAACTACATGATACTTCCACTAATACTACCTATATTTCTAAAGATGTTATTTTCTTTGAGAACAATTTTCCTTTTAAAACGAACAGCGTTTCAAATTTAAGACAGCAAGCATAGGTTACAGAATGGGAACCTGTTTTTCAACAGTCACAACAGACTTGTCAATTTGACAATAAGAGTGGTAATAGTACAGAAATAGAGGAACAAGATAAGATTAATCACAACACAATTACTCTAGAAAGTGATGCCAATGTTGAGAACGGGAATGATAATAGGGGGAGAGTGAGACAGTTACCAAGTTACTTAAAAGATTATGAGGTCGAACTGCCACCTTCTATTACACATTCAGTATCCATCCCTCCTTCAGGTAACTTTGTATATTATCCCTTATCCAATTATGTAGGTTATGATAAATGCTCTTCTACTCATGCTGCTTACCTTGTGGCCATCTCTGAACATGATGAGCCTAAGAATTTTTCACAGGCAATAAAGCATAACTACTGGAAAGAAGTCATGGAAAGGGAGATTGCAGCTCTAGAAGAAAATCAAACATGGACCTTAACAAGGCTTCCACAAGGCAAACATGTAGTGGACTCTAAGTGGATCTACAAAATCAAGTATAAGCCAAATGGTGAAGTTGAGAGATACAAAGCCAGATTGGTGGCTAGAGGTTTCACACGAGTGGAAGGAGAGGACTTTCATGAAACCTTTGCACTTGTGGCAAAGCTTGTAACCATTAGGAGTCTCTTAACCATAGCAGTTGCCAAAGGATGGCTTGTTCACCAACTAGATGTGAACAATGCATTCCTCCATGGAAGCTTAAAGGAGGAAATCTACATATACCTCAAGGCTTTGCTAAGAAGGGAGATCATAGAGTGTGCAAATTAAACAAATCCCTTTATGGCTTGAAACAAGCCTCAAGAATGTGGTACCAGAAATTCACTCAGGCCTTAAGAAAGATAGGATTCACACAATCCAAGGCTGATCATTCTCTCTTTATCTACAATGAAAGGGGAGTATTTCTTACATAACTCATATATGTAGATGATGTTATTTTAGCTGGTAATGATTCAAATTTCATGCAGCAGGTGAAAGACTACCTTGACAAAGAGTTCAGCATCAAGGATCTAGGACCATTGAAGTACTTTCTAGGGATTAAGGTGGCTAGATCTGCCAAAGGAATGGTGCTCACTCAAAGGAAGTATGCCATTGACATCTTGAAAGAAACTAAGATGCAAAACTGCAGGCCAAGTCACTTTCCTATGGAGCAGAATTGTAAGCTAAGTTCAGAAGCAGAAGGTGCTGACATAGATGCCACTCAATACAGGAGATTACTGGGAAGATTGTTGTACCTTACAGTGACAAGACCAGATATAACCTACTCTGTGAATACACTATGTCAGTTCATGACTGCCCCAAAACAGAAGCATATGGATGCAGCACATCGAATACTCAGGTACATTAAAACCACTCCAGGACAGGGCATTTACCTTCCAAGTAATAGCAACCTGCAGCTTCAAGCCTATTGCGATGCAGACTGGGGTGGTTGTCCCTTAACCAGGAGATCCTGTACAGGATATGTCATTACTCTAGGAGGAGCACCTGTCTTATGGAAAACAAAAAGACAGACTGTGGTTGCCAAATCCTCTGCAGAAGCTGAATATAGGTCCATGGCATCAATTACTGTCAGTGAACTAATTTGGCTAAGATGGCTCCTAACAGAACTATCAGTATCACAAACAGGACCAACTCAGCTGTTTTGTGACAACCAGGCAGCCTTCCACATTGCTGCCAACCCAGTCTTCCATGAGAGGACTAAACATGTGGAGATGGACTGTTACTTTGTGAGGGAAAGGGTGCAAGCTGAGGAAATTACACCTTTAAAGATTGGTACAAAGGATCAAGTTACTGACATGTTTACCAAGCCTCTAGGAAGAGATAAATTGGAGTTTCTCCTTAGCAAGTTGGGCATGATAAATCTTCACGCACCAACTTGAGGGGGAGTGAAGAATTATGTCAAGATTATGTACCTATTAGTTAGTATTGTATAAGGTATAAGACATGTTAGTCTAAAGTAGCCTAAAGTACATCTATTAGATGTATCAACTTTCTGCTAGTCCGTTATCACAGACTTAGCATAGCTTGACACAAGATCCGAATTCTGTTATAACATATTTACTCTCCATAAACTGTATCAACCCTATATAAATAGGTGCTCATGTAATCCTTCGTGTACAATCAATACAAGTCAATATATACAATATTCAATTATACACAGTAGTGTTATTTTACACGAACTTTAGCCAAGCCTTGGTAGAAAAAACATTGCCGGTGAGTAGAACCCAGAAGTCGAACTGCGTATCATTGCTCTGAAATTAACTTGATAGCTAAATAGCTAACTCAGAAGACGTACAATTTTAGACTTGTAGTCATAGGATATAGCCTATAAGTTCCTCTTAGCACCTAAGAACTAGTGTTCAGTAGGATGGGACCCCAAACAGCACATAATTCCAAGATACCTCTGATTATGGGTTTCAGTGAAATAATAAAAAATAAAAGGCTGTGCAGCTAGCTCGAGTCCTGTGTAACGTTCATGACCCAACTAAGCTAAGGGCCCTGCTTGAATCAGCTTCATAAAGCACAACTAACTAAGAGTTAGAAAAGAAAAAATTATGTGGCTTAGACTATAGAATATTAGAATGTTAGAAAATTTTGTGATATCTTCTCATTAAATTTAAGCATATCTATTGCTACCATTTTTGGCTGTATGCCAAGTGGTAGGGTGAAAAGGTTGGTGGCAGCCAGCAAATAATAGCAGGAAATACCTGGCCAAATCATTCTTTGGTTGATTTCATTGATAAATTGGTTAGAGTTGGTCTCCCCCCTCACATGCGTGAAAATTCTATTCTATTAGGTACAAAGCTGAATATCTCTATAGGAAAATTAGGGATTGTACTAATTATGCATTGTAGTGTGTGTTTGGTTTCAAGTTGGAAATCTTCGGGATTGATTCTTGTTCTTGTCAAACGTAATTTTAGTAAAAATGAGTTGTTTAATTACTGTTAGGTAGAATTGATTTTGTCTTCAGAAACGATTCTATCTAGAAGCTACAAAAAATAACTTTTACGTTGAGTTGAAAATTTTACAATAAATTTTACATCAAACTTACTTTTAAAATGAAAACATTCAAACATAAATCTCCACTTCAAACTCAATCCTAACAAAAATAATTTTACAAAATCAAATTTATCAAACACTCATTCAAACACACTATTAATCTCATAGGCGTTGCCAAGATAAAACTGTCAAATATTGGGTTAACAATAAATATGGGTAGTGTACCCGAAGGATAATACTTCATACACAACACATCGATCGCCTCATAGTTTTATGAAATAAATGAACCAAGGTAGTGTAGTTTTGCAAGAAATAAAATCTAAGGGTGTGTTTGAATGAGGGAATTGAAAATTTCAAGAAATTTGAAATACTAGTAAATTCAATTACTTCAATTCAATTTCCTTCATTTATAAAATTTTTTGTTTGGATAAAATAATTAAATTCCCTTTATTTGTAAAATTACTTGTTTGGATAAAATAATTATTTTTCTCTAAAATCCTTATGTAAATAAAGTAATTATTTTTTCTTCTTTCATAATTTCTTTTATTTTAGATTACATTTTAAATTTGATTATGATGATTTCTAATACACTCAAACGTGCATTCATGTGAGCATGTGTCTAAACTGTTATGTTATTGGTAATCCTTCACTTTTCCATTAAATTCTACTTTTCCGGAAATTTTCATTCTCACCTTTCCAAACAGAAAAATTAATAAACAAAACCAAATAAAATTTATAGAATTACACGTTGAATTCTTTCACCTTCGCTTCAAAGAGAAGCATTCTTTTACCACAAATCAAAACTACTAGGTAGAGGTTTCAACAATACTGGTTAAAGAAATGTTTATGAGGCTCGTCATCATGGTAAATCATTTCTGTGAAATTGTGGCAATAATTAATCAAGCTTCAACAAGTTTCTATAAACATCAAATCTCATATCATGGACCAGACTCAGATCTTGCAGAACCTTCTTATCACCGTCAATGGAGTGTGGATGCAAAGAAAGAAGTCTCGATAAAGGAGCAAAGATAGGAATTTTAGAAATATCACCTAATTAGGCGATATTTCAAATTCTTTCTTTTTAAGTGATAAAATACCTTTTTAAAATACTTCAGAATTTTCAAAATGATTGACTAAAACATCCAAACAGTACATTTTATTGCAAGGCATTTTAAGTCCTCTCAAAAAAATACATTCCACCTTTAAAATGTTTTATCCAAACATACTATAAGAGTAATTATAATCAAATAATAATAGTAAAAACTGTACAGATATAACATAATGTACATATAAGTGTATGTTTAGTATTATCCGAGCTGTGCTAATTTGATAGTGTTGGGGGCATCATACGCGACATCTGCTACAGTAGTACACTGTAGCATTACTGTAGCACCATTTTTTTTAAATTTTTTTTTTGACTTTTTTAAACAAATAAAAATTTTATTTCTAAAAAAACCCATTCACCAGATAATGAATTGAATTCACCAGATATTTGTACATGATTCACCAGATATTTGCACATACTTAACCAAAAAATTTATTTATAAAAAAAAAGCATTCACCGGATATTTACATATACTTAACCAAAAAATTTATTTATAAAAAAAACACATTCACCAAATAATGAACTGAATTCACTAGATATTTATATTTGATTCACCATATATTTGCACATACTTAACCAAAAAATTTATTTCTCAAAAAAACCTATTCACCAGATAATGAACTGAATTCACCAGATATTTATACCTGATTCACCAGATATTTGCACATACTTAAACAAAAAAATTATTTCTCAAAAAAACCCATTTACCAGATAATGAACTGAATTCACCAGATATTTGTACCCGATTCACCAGATATTTACACATACTTAACCAAAAAAATTATTTCTCAAAAAAACCCATTCACCATATATTTACACATACTTAACCAAAAAATTTATTTATAAAAAAAAAACATATTCACCAGATAATGAACTGAATTCACCATATATTTATACCTGATTCACCATATATTTGCACATACTTAACCAAAAAAATTATTTCTCAAAAAAACTTATTTACCAGATAATGAACTGAATTCACCAGATATTTATATCGGATTCACCATATATTTGCACATACTTAATCAAAAAAATTATTTCTCAAAAAAACTCATTCACCAGATATTGAACTGAATTCACCAAGTAAATTTATACCCGATTCATCAGATATTTACATATATTTAATCAAAAAATTATTTATAAAAAAAATTAAATTTTTTTTTTAAAAAAAGATCCGTTATAATACCGTACAATATAACTACAGTATCGTACATCATGGTACATGAGATATCGCCGTATTGATTTACAAAGATGTGTGTCACTTTAGCATTTGTGGTATTATCCTTTACCAAAAGGAACGGGGTAGAGACACTTTCACATGCCATCATTGACTTGTAGCAGTGCACATGTTGTGGGACGGCAAGAAGGAAATAAGATAATAGACAAAATCTGAACTCAACCACTATTGTAGTGCTTGCTAATTTCGAAGTATATTTATATTCGGAGTAAAGATACTCGGACATATAATTTGAACATTTTATATAAATATCATAGATTTTATAAGTGTCTTAAGAGCGATGAAATACATGATGAAAGGGAATAAATAAATAAATAAATGAGGAAGAATATTTTTATACGATATTATACATCATTTTTATATCCAAATATATTCGTGTGAGGAATGTGTATATATTATCTATTTAATTAAAAGGATAAAAAAAAAAAGGAAGGGAGTGAGGTGGTGTAGATTGTTAAATAAAAGGAATAGCTAAAATACAAGATATTACATGTTATTATGACAGGACAGTCCATTAAAGGCCATTCAAAGTATAGGCAGTTCTTTCAACATCAATACAACATCCAAGTGAGGTAGGCCACCACATAGGGCTCACTTTTATCATAATCCTAACAAAAGTATGAAAAAACAAATGACATCAATGGTTCTCAGCTTCCTAGCAAGAAAAGTACTTGCTGCTCTGTTCCTACATCAGATTCAGGTCACCCTGGACAACTTCCTCTCTTTTGGGTGAGAAGGGGTTAACTCACTAAAATAACTCTAACATCACAATAGCCTAAATTAATTAAAATTAACAAGTGAATGGTGATAACCTAATGAGTCATGGTTCTCACACTTTGTCATAGATCACCTCAACCACCTTCTAAGGTCACCAGTTGAAGAAGGAGAAATCTCACCACCAAGACTCTCAGTGCAGCAAGAAGAGTAGTTGGACTGGTGTTCCAACCCAAAATGTGATGCACCTACACTCTTGAAACTTGGACTCCTTAAACTATGCCCATAACTTCCATAACCAGCTCCTACATTATAAGGATCTGGAGCTGGGAAAGAAAGCCTTTTCTTAGCTGCTGATCCAGCTCTGTCCCTCTCTGGTGTGGATGGCCTCTGCCTCGGGGCGCTCTGCGACCGAATTCGAGCCTTTGCAGACTCGGTCGCAGCCATGTAATTAGGCAATGTAGCACCAACATTACTTGTTCCAGCCCTCCCATTTTGGTTCAAGTTCCCTGTGTAATGATAATTAGACCTAAGGCTTGGTGTTTGAGAGGTGTGGTAGGTTCTATCTTCCCTAACACAGCGAGGGCTCGCGGACCGGACTTGGATGGGTCTCGATTTCGCTGGAGATGGGGTTGCAGGGGATTGGTGAATTGATCCATTTTGGTGGGTTCTGTGGACTGGGGAAGCAATGGAATGTCTTTGTGGTTGGTGGTGTGGGTTATATTGGTAATTTGGATGTGATCTTCTGTAATTGGTCCCTCCTAGATATGAGTAAGGTTGAGAGGTGTCAATTTCCACAGTCTTGATAGGGTCCCTTTGATCAGTTGAAGCTCTTGCCCTGCTCTCCCATGGCCTTGTGGCCATCCACCGGTCGAGCCATTTCGGTCTCTCTTCGAGCTCGTCTTCATTTCCAATTGATGATGTCCTACCATTCCTCCAAATCTATGAAATAGTAATACATTGTACAAGTTATAACCAAACTAGACAAGGAAATTCAAAAATCAAGAAGCAGAGGAGGCATTGAAAACAAAGTGAAGAGGATGAAACCTGTTGGGAAAAAGCTTGAGACAACGACTTCTCTCGCTTCATAGCCGCTTCCTTCCTCTGCTGCAACATAGCCTTCACTTCTTCAACTGTGTGTGGCCTTTCATCCCAGTCATCTGCAATGCTGCTTCCCTCTCTTGACTGTCAAAGCAACCACACAAAGTCACAAACCATTCAAAGTTCAAACACATAAGCTTTTAAACAAACCCCTTACCCCAAAAAAATAGTTCTCAACTGTTGCTTGATTAAAACAATTTGTGAACTATTCCCTTGCTTTTGTAAGCAAAGGGTACTGTTTTTTTTCCAACCATAATTGGTGATTCTAAAAGCATGAAAAAGTACAAAAAGTTTGACCATTGTTATGCTGGTTTAATCAAATGAAAGCTCTCACTTACTCCTGATTTTCTCTCTGAAATGTCCTGAAGATACCGAGATTCCCAAACACTAGTGGTGTCACTGAAGGTGGATTTTCTACTACCATCAAGTGAAGACCTTATTCTCTGATCAAGAACCCTTGCTTGTACTCTAACCAAAGCCTGCATGCACCTAAGGGTCATCTTTGCCTGTTTTCTAACATTGTGACCCCTTACCAAAGCTTGCAACTTCACCAACCCCTTAAGTGCACGAAGTGCTCTTCTTGCCTTTAAATTCCAAGTCAAACCACAAATAACAAACACGACAAAAAGTGAACAAAAAACTCATTCAGATTAACCTCAGTTTCTTTTCATTTGACACAATCATGTCCACAAAATAAAGGGGTTGCAAATTCACAATAGATCTATTAGATGCACTTACCAAATATCCTCTAAAAGCAGTTTGAATCACAGTAGCAGCATAATGATCCCTTGCATGATTAGTAGTAGTAGTAGTACTAGTAGGCTTGGTCAACCTTACCACTTCCACAGCAGCTTGGGCGGTGGCCATAGCAGCCTCAGCGGTGGCCACAGCCACTGCAAGTGCATGCTTTTGATCTTGGTCTGTCCTTGAAGCCCCAGTTGCAGTTGTTGCAGCCACATCATGCTTCAACTTTGTTGGGGTTTGTTGAGTAGTGTTGACTGTTTCATGATTCACTGGTTTTCTAAAAATCCATCTTCTTTTTTCTCTCTTCTGAAAAAAATAAAAAAGAGGTTCACTTTCATTATTATCTTAATTGATCTAGAAAGTAACAGAGAAAGGGATCAAAGAAAATATAAGAAAGGAAAAAAATAGGAGAGTGATTTTGTTTTGAGTAGTACCTTCTCTTCATCTTCTTCTTGATCATAGTACTCTCTTCTTCTGCCACTCCTTTTGTCAGTGTCTTTGGTGGGAGATCTGAATGCCCTTTTGACAGCAGTTAACCATGAACTACTTCCCTTCTTCCCCATCAAAATAAACAGTAAAACTCAAATGCATTTACAGCCCCAGAAAGAGCCAGAAAATGGTGCAAGAGTTAAAGACAGAAAGTTCCAACCAGGTTGGGTTGTAGTAATGCCCAACCCAAGTCCTTTAACTGTGTCTGACTGAAGGAAAGAGAGAGATGAGGAAAAACAAGAAGAGGAGGCAAGACATATAATTGTGGAGCATTGATTCAATCTTAGTTACTATTTTTTATCAGTACACATTCATCAAAGCTACAGTTAAATTGTCCCTTATCATGGCTCTGTCCTGAGTCCTCTCAATAGTGCAAATAAATGAATTTCTCTGCCAGTGATAGTTTCTCAATTTTATTTTATATATTTATGTATTATGTATATGTATTAATATATCCTGGATGAATCATTAAAAACGATTGAAAAAGTCAAAGTTTAATTCAATGATGCATTAATGAGTGTAAATATAATGCATAAATAGGTGATTTTTTCAATCTAGAAAATCCATTTTCAACCTTAGAAGAATTTAAGAAGAATGTTAATCGGTTTAATTTTTTTTTTAACAATAATGTATTTGAAATTTTGAGATTTTTTTAAAATTTTTCAACGAAAATTGACTTTTATTAAATTTCTTAACCATTACTCTTAGCACTGATTAGAAACATCCAAAATTTAAATGTATGAAACTCTTAATTAAATGGTTTTTGTTAACATGCTATTAGTTGTAGGACTTCAATTAAAGTATGTTGAGAGAGAAAGGGGCAGCAAAGAATATAAATTTCAATGTAGATTAGTCCAAATGTGCAAAGATTATGGATTTTAGTGGCATGGGTGGACAGCAGTGGGAGTGTCGATCAGAAACTACGTTAACTAAAGTTCTATAATGTCAATGAAAATTAATTGAATTGAAAGCTGAAAGAATGGGTGTGTGTCAGTGTGTGTGTGATGTATGTATGGATGATACCGAGGAGATTGAAGCCAGCGAAGAAGAGAAAGCAAGTTGAGGGTGGAGAAGAGAGGAGCCAAAAGTGGCTTTTTCTATAATAGAATGAGGAAAAGCTATTATTTCTTTTTTGGTGGATAAAATAGCTTTTGGAGGAGGTTTCTCCTTTCTTTATTAAACAAGTTGAGCTAAGCCGAGCAAGTCTCTCATGGTATCACGCGCTGTGAGCAGGTCGAGACATATCAGGTTGGTGATGGACCACGTTGGACCTCTCTTAGAATTATGCATCACCGTGTGGCTTTACTTGGTAAAAATTAATTTGTACCTTTTCCAGTAGAATAAATGGCACAATTATCAATGCAGCTATTTTCTTAATCCTCACCTAAACTTAATGGTGTCCACTTCTACTTCAAGGTTCAACTGCTCAAGTACGCACCAAAAGACTGGTCAAAGTGTTCTAGATGCTCTTGGAACTCACTTAATTGCTTTTTTTTTTTTAAAAAAAAAAAACTTTTCTATGAGTGTACTATAAGCACGAAAAAAAAAATCCAAATCCGATTCAACATATTAGAGGTAAAACTTTTTCGTCAATGTCAGGGTTTTTCTGAAATTTCATTTTGCACTCAACCAATTCTCACTAATAGATTTTTTTCATTAATAATACATCAAAATTAAATCCTTTTTATTGACTCACAAACCACACTTTAAAATAACTATATTTCCTCCCGTCTCTGTTATAAAAAAAAATTAAATAAAACACACATATTAAGGTGATTAGTTAATATCATTTAAAAGAGTTATTTGAAATAAAAAATTAAGTTGTTATCTAAATTATCCTTCTTCTTATTTATTAAGTTTGTGTTGTTGAGAATAAAATGAGTCATTGAAAAACAAAACTTATATTAAGTGAAAGATATTTTGAGAATGATTTCATGATGGAAGTAGTTGAAATTTGCTTATATTTTAAATCAAAAAATTTAAAATTTGTTGCTTAGGCACTAATTTAAAAGTAGAAGAAAATATAACATATCATACGATAAAAAATGCATTATAAAAGTGTGCAAAATTACATTTATATATATTGATAATAACACTTCTCGTCGTGTTCGGGAGCAAGGACCATAGATCCATTTCTTTCGTTTGTAGAGTGGAGTCACCTGCGAAGCATTCAAGACTGACAAAAAAGTTTCCTATCTACGAAGCAAAATGCTTCCATCACAAAAGTCACAAGCAAATTATCGGCTTTATGACCCCACTGATACAAAAAAATTTCACAAATTATCTGTCACTTGAAAATTATTTATTAGATAGGGTAAATCGTACATATTATATATATATATATATATATATATATATATATATATATATATATATATATATCATGTTAAACTTTACTTTCTAGAATTTATTATAAAATAATAAAAATTATATATAATATGTACGACTTTCATGTGGGATGATAGATACAATCAAATAAAAAATCGTATATGATATATACAATTTTTATTATTTTATAATAAACATTAAAAAATGAACTCGTACATTTACATGATTTCGATAATTTACGAAGCAAATTATACTAGTGAGATCAAAAAGCCCAAAATATCCGTTCTTTCTTAACATCCATTTTATTTAGTGGAGTGAGTTTATTCAATTTTGCCCAAAGGAGCTAAAAAGCCAAAAAATAAATAAATTAAAAGACTAAATATCCATTTTGATCCATGATAAATTTTGGGGTATCCAATTTAGTCATCCAGACAAAAGAATTCACTCTTTAATCCTTGACAATTGTAAATATGGAAATTATTAATTTCTTCATTGATATCCGTTATCAAGGTTTCATTAATTTACTGATGTGGTCTCGCTGACTCATCCGCTGAGGGACCAAAATGGCCCTAAAATTTGCACGGGACTAAATTGGGTACCTTTGTTGCGATTTTAGGCCTAATTTTAAATTTTTTAATATTTTTCCTACTTGTCTACCTCCATTTCTTCTTCCATGTCCAAAAACACAACCACAAACTCAGCTCTTGCTCTTCAAGGTTCAGCTCTGTCAAAGTTGGCACCTTTACTCTTCTCTTCCTCAACCCGTTATTCTTCTCTCCCTATCTTCCTCTGATTCTGCTCCCACTTTCTCCCATAGCAAAATCATATCCTCATAAACCATAAACCCTCGGGAAGCGTTGTGTTAGGAATGAGGGAAATCAACTTCGTTGTGTAACTCAAATTAAGACTTGAGAACAAAGATCATGTAACAAAAATATCAAATACCATTTCAAAAGAAAAAGACTTTCTACCCATATTAATGTTCATTCCTCTTAATTCTTACCAGCGTTTTTTTGTCCCTGCTTCAAATGGATACCATATCAACAAAGAGGCTCCAACCACCTACCTACCGACGCAACAACAACCACAAAACTTGAATTCAAATGGGTAGTGGCCTGAAATCGATTCAGATTCGATTTCACAGAGTGAAATTCAAGATTGGCGAATGTCGTTGAAAAAGTGAGGAAAATGGAAGCGTTTTGGGTATTGGCCCGAATCAGCGTTTTGGTTCACACTTTTCCAGGAAAATGTAAACCTTTATTTTCTTTCCCCGTTTTTTTTTCTCAGCTAGGAAACGTTGCAAATATCAAAAGGATGAATGACCTTGTCACAGACCCTAAAGTCGTTGAGGAAGAAGGGGTCACATGAAACAAATTTAATTTCCTTTTCTTTTTTTATTAATTAAATATATTAATCAAATAAATGTTACCTAGGCATTAACGGAACACCCAGACACCTTAATAACGAGATAACTAGGCATCTTAATTGATCACGTAGGTAAAATAATGGAGGTCAATGAATGAAGATATACATAACGATTAATATGTCTTATATTTGTAATTGTCCAGAATCAATGAGTGAGTTTTTTTTTTTCTCAAAAACTAAATTTTGTGCCACGAAATTTATCAAAGATCAAAATAAGCATTTACTCAAATTAATAATAAGAAATAACAACACAGGATATGGAAGCAACCAATCACGTCACTAAACTATAGATTAGCCAACTCTTGAGGAGGAGTATCCACAAATGGAAGTCCAACTCCTTAGATAATCCCCAGTTTGTCAACCAATCCGCATAAGCATTATTCTCACGAAGAGTATGTGAAAATGTAATCTCCCAATCTTTAGCCTGCTAATCCTGAATCTTAGCGAAAAACTTACTTCTCCCTCCGCGACCCGCCCCATGCTGTAATAAAGACACAATCGTGGTTGAATCGGACTCCACAGTAACCTTCCTCAAACCTTAATCCCAAGCAAATCCCAACCCTCCCTATTATGTTTGCGAGTTTTGAAGGGATGAAATAAAATACTTACTAATAGAGTGATTAGTAATGGATCAGAGTGAAAATGTCACTTCATTGTTTGAAAGTTTAATTAAGGAATGAAGGGAGACCCCAAACAAAAATGATTTTTTTGAAATTTGAAATGGACATCTTATATAAACACCGTATGTTTCAATATATATATATATATATACATATACTGTTGGACAACAATTTTGTGTTCAAATATCATAACTCGATCCCAAAACCCCCAAATTAGAGGATATCAAAATTGGAAGGTTTAAATGAGATGGAGTTATTTGGATTACCCCTCAAGAAACTCTCAAACAATAAGTTAATGTATTTTCCTACTCCACTTCATTATTAACCACCTCTTTATTCATCCAAACATTTAAAGATACCCCCACAACTCTGCAGCGGAGTAAATGTTTTACTAGCCTGTTTTAGAACCTCTTTTAAAATTTGATATTCACTTTTATAATAATTAAAATAATAAATTAATCAACTCACAAGTTATAGTCTAAGTTTTTGTATAAAAAAAAAGTTATAATCTAAGTGGCAAGTAGCTTCTACATCTAGAACTAACTTTATTCAACGAAAAAATTTGGAATTATCATTTCTCTTAAAATCGATTTTATTGAATACAGGATTACAAAATTTAAGACAAATACTTTCAAAATCTTCAAAAATCACTTTTATTGAAAATAAATGTTATCTAAATCATATAAGTAAGAGTCTTACTATCGAGTGTTTTAAAGACATTGATTAAGGAATACAAAAGAAGTAAGTTTTTACTGAAAATTTAAGTTTCTCACTCTTCTAAATTTCAAATGCACCAATTTCCAATATAAACAGTTATTTTGGCCAAGACTCGAGAGTGTGAAAACAAAAATTGGGGCTTCAAAACAAAGAAACTCCTGTTGGGCTACATTAAAAACCAAATTGAAATTAAATGTTACCACGGGGCTAGTTACACGGTTTCCGTTATGACGACTGAAACTTGCGAAGAATTGGGCCCAAAAAATAAGAGCACTAGTTACATGGTTCCGTTACTTTTGCTTAACAGCTTAAGAGGTTTTCGACTCCCAAAAAGCATGATTACATCTGCTGTCTCACAAAATAACATCGTAAATAATCACTTTTGTGCACATGTGATGTCAGGGGTGTCGTAACCCTCTACAAATTAGCTATGGGCTCTGCCTTCCTTCTCCTCCCGCTGGTGTATTCGTCTCGTGTATCATGAATTGGGAAATTTTTGGGTGGGGGTTTTTATTTTATTTTATTTTTATAATTCTGGAAGTAATTAAAATTTGATAAAACAAAATAATAAATTAATGAAGAATTCCACTTTATTATTTGTATTATATAGAAGAGTTCACCATAAAAAATCAAAAGGGAGAAAGAAAGAATATTATCTAATACCTTTGTGGTTTTAGTTTGTAGCAAAAATAAAGACAACATAGAAAGAAGGAAAGTGGAGTTTATCAAAAAAAAGAGAGAAAAAGGAAAGTGGTACATGTCAACATAAAAGAATCGTGAATGAAAAAATTGAAATGGAGAAAACCATAACCAAAGTAGAAATGTTCATCCATAAAAAATATTCGAAAATTAAATAAAATCGATGTAAATTGGATTTTTGGATTTTATTTTATAAAAATTGATTAAATTGGATCGAATTCTGAATCTCTTTTATAAAACTGAACTCTAAACCAAACTACGTATATAAGTTGAACAGATATTTTTTGTTTGTTTTGTTTTTTAGTCTTAAAAAGGATAATTTTTGTGGACCTTTCTCTAATACTTAGGAATGACAATGAGTAGGGTTTGGGTACAGTAATATAGTACCCGTCATCGTATCCGTGTTTGAAAAAATTTCCCCTATCCGTATAGGTAGCAACTTTAGTATCTTTACCCGTACCCGTGGATACCTAAGTACCCGTACCCGCACTTTAACTGTAAAAAAGTAATAAATAACAAAAGAAACATTATAACAATTAAAAAACGATTCAAATTAAGGTCTTTTAAATCTACTCATAAAACATCACAAATCAAAATATTTAAATAAATACAAACATCCAAAAAGGAATTATAGATGAAACTAAGTTTATAAAGTTAAGAATATTTAGATTAATTTTGATTTTAAAAATTGTATTATAGTTAAAATTATATATATTAGTAATATATATAAATAAATAAATAATTTTATATATGTAACACCCGATTTTTCACTGTTTACTGTTTTATATCGATAAAATAGTCAGATTTTATATTTTTATTTTAAAACTTAGAAAATGATTTTGGATAAACCAAGATCATATTCATACTCTACCGTAGATAGTTACAATTTAATTTTGGGTCGAAAATTCAGACGAAACCCGGTCTGCGATTTAATGACAGTAAGAATTTTACTGCTCAAATGACCTAATCTTGACTCGCGAACGAAATACTTAGGGTTTTTATGGAATTTCCAACATATTTGGCTATTTTAGAATTTTTCACTTAAAAAGTGAAATAATATATATTATTCGGGCGTTATACGAAATCGGGCGAACGACGGAGCTGAATACGAGATTTCCGGGACCCGCTAAAGGATAAAAGGCTAGTCATTCAAAGATGACTCATAAATGGTGAGTCATTTAGATGACTCACATTTGTAATGATGAATTTTTAGGGAATTTACTATTATGTCCTTAATGTTGGTTTTAATCACACAAATGCCATTGTACAAGATTATCATTTTGTCCCTAGAATTTTATGCCTTGGACCTATTCACCCCCTAAATCCCACGGCCCAAACCCTCCAAGGAGCCCATCTTCTTGCTATAAAAGCCAAGCTTCATCTTCTTCCTTGGTTATTGATCTTTTTCACTTAAAATTTCTAAGTTCCATAGCCTTAATTTGTGAAGGAAGTGTTTGATCTTTTGCTCATTTTTCATTTCCAAGAGGTACGCCACACTCTTTTCCCTTCATTATCATCATGTTCTTCAATTAGTTTTGTGTATTGAAGCCTTGTTCATAAAATGTCATCTTAGGGTTTCCAACTTCAAAAATCCATAGAAATTCATTGAAAAATCCAATGAGTATGAAACCAATTTCCATGATCTCAGTATCCCCTCTATATTCAAGATCCAAGAGTGTGCATCAAACTAAAATTTCTTTCCTTTTTATCTTGTTGAGGCCGAACCCTAGCTTTTTGTGTGTGTTGGGGGGGGGGGGGGATTTTGTTCATTCTTTTTAACTAATCTTGCTTGATTCAATCTTATGGCTCTTGTATGTATTGAATCTATGTTGATTGGATCAAATGAAAATCTCTAATCCATATTTTTATTCATGGCCAAAACTTAATTTTTGGTGGGTTGGAAGATTTGATTTCAATCCTTGTATCTAAGTATTATTTTAGGGTTTTGAGTGATTAAAAATCACTAATAGAAAAGCTTAAGATTTTTAGAAATTTTTAGCCCTAAAAACACACCAAGGCCGAAATCAACATGTCGGTAATTAGGTATTTTTAAGTTGTTTGATTGTTGATTGGTTGTTGTGTTTGTTGAAGGATAAGCTTGTTTATCGGGTACGTGTGTTACCAACGATTGGATTTGCGACGAAATATTTATCCGAGGAAAATCTTCTAGAGGTAAGGGGATTACCCGTGGGGTTTTTCCAATAGCTGTGTGCAATTGTCCGTGGTCTGTATTATTTATTGGGTGTATGTAAGTTTTACGTAGTTAGCATTATTTACTTTTAATTATTTAATTATCTGCAATTAATTGTGATTATATTTATTTGCATGTCATTAATTTCTATTTTCTATATTATTGGCATGATTGTTATTGATGTTGATTGCAGACTGAAAAGCATGACAGTAGTCAGTGCTCAATTAATTACGAGATTAAAAGCATTAAAAAGATTTTTATGAAATAATGAGTTTAATTTAGTGGAAAATATTAATAAGTTATTACTTTATTATTTATTGGTGAAAAATGGATAATGGTGAAAAATAATATTATTTTAATGATTTTACCGCAAACGAGTGTTTTAAGAGTCATCGTGAGGACGTAACCGTGAAAATATTTTTGCACTGCTAATTTATACGTAAGAAATTTCTAAATATTAGAAAATGTTATTTTAAGAAAATAAATTTCAAAAATAAATTTATTAGGGTGTTGGAAAAATTATTTTATTATAAAATTTATGTTTTGACTTAAAAACGTTTTTAAGACGTCAAACGTCGGATAATTCCGACAATATTTACAGAGGTATTATTAAAAATGGTAATATTATTAAAAACGGAGAAAATTGTCTCAAAGCAATATTTTTAAGTTCAAAATTTTGATTTTTGAAAGAAAATGAGTTTTAAGTGATTTGACGATTTTGTAAAACGAATTTCCAACATAAAATGATTTTCTGTAAACAACGGTGTTATTTCCAACAACTTGGATAAGTTGAGGAAATTTTGTTTTGTTTTGTGTTTCACACAACGAAAACGATTTTAAAGGTGAAAAACAGACTTAGAAGCCGAGACGTCGGGGTTCTAGTGTTAAACGATATGGACAGTGTGTCCCAACGGTGAAGTTATGGACTAGATGTCCTATAAAACGTGTATTGATTTTTGAGCGCTAAAATCTACGTATCTAAGACTGGTGCATCGGTCTAGATTTCGTGATTTGCACATTTGGGCTTGGAGTCCTTTTTATTGGAATGAGGGATTAAACTTAAATGTTTAAAACGTTGTTTTGGTCATGAGTCTTTGAGCTCCAACAATGAAAGATTGAACACAAAGAAAATGACGTGAATGAAACGTTTTACATGCATTTTTGGGGCAGACGTGCCTATGCATAGGACTTGAATTCTTGATGGCAAGTATTCATGACGTTTGCATTATTGTGCCTTGATGGACAAATGACCACAAAACCATATACTATAAATAGTAACCATTGTACCTCGTTTTGGACAGTGATATGGATAATTTGAAACCTGCCTTATTTGGCAACGATTAAAACCTGCCTTAATGGTAACGATTCTGCCTTACTTGGCAATGAGAGCCTGATCAGCTCATTTATTTGGTGGTTGAAGCTCCAGAGATTAGGGTCCAAAGCTAGTTGATGAATATAGAAGTGTTATTGTTTTTAAAACAACGACGACTGCCGGGTATGAAACCCTTTGATAAATAAATTGTTTATTGTTGAATATACATGTTAAATGTTATTTGAGTGTCGTGCATATGGTTATCGTTTAAAAATCCATATATTGGTTCTCACCCTTGCATGTTTTATTGTTGGTCTCTTTTCTGTATGGCGTCTATTTCTATCTGAGTATAGATGGATCCGACGAACCCATTTGCACACACGGGGGTTCGTTCCCTCCGTTTTGAGGATGCTGAGAACGTCAACGTGTTGGTTATTAACCCGGGAGCCCACATCATGACATATACCGGGGTTATACATACGGTAGAGGGCACCACAGTGACGGGACCAAGCGTGAGCATCGTACGATGGAGACCATAGATGTATCTTTACCTCCGATGTGGTTCCTACTGCAGCACCTGGTTGATCATGGGGAGCTTGAGGCACAACCATTAGCTGAGGCAGCACCGGCATCACCTCTGGAGGAGATGGTTATAGATCCGTAGGAGGATCCGGAGGAGTTCGTTGAGGATGTGCCCAAGTACATTCCTCTTGACGGCGATGACGATTCATCAGACGAGGGTGTAGTCGTGTCTTCATCTGATACTTCTACGGGGAGTGGGATTGACCACCATGGTTTTCCCAATGGGTATCACTAGATGTTGACCAATTGTAGGTGGATTCCATTTTTGGGGTAGTGACTTCGTCAGTCTATTCTGGCTACCGAGAGCCATGTTTTGTTATATGGTCATAGACAATTCGCTACGTGTCTGTTATGTTTTTATTTCTTTACTTTGTTATGTCGAATGACGTAGTATGATAAAGACCATGAATAGTTATATAGTTTGTACAAAATTGATGATGCATATGATAATATATATACATATATGTTATGTTGATTATGTTGTTATATGATGTTGGATGTTAAGTTAAAAAAGAAGAAAAAATTTATCACCATTTTTGGTATTAAGAAGAGTGTTATAAAATATTACTTTTCGAAAGTAACCAGCATAATTAAAGTTTATTTTTTCACAACGTGATACTATGTGATGACCCAAGAAGGGGTGTCACTATATATATATATATATATATATATATATATATATATATATACATATGTGTGGGTGCGGGACGGGGTGAATACTATGCTACCTGCATCCGTATCCATTCAAATTTACGAGTAATTATCCATACTCAGATTCTTATTAATTGTACGAGTAATTACAATCAAAATTTGCTGTTTATATTTATTTATTTATTTATTTAACGAGTTATTAACACCAGGATAAAATGCTTAAGAAGACAAAAAAGAAACTCAATAGAATCCTATGATAGCATTCAGCCAGAAAAGTGGTAGACCGAAGCATCATGAAGCATAAAGGCAATTTTGGTTTTGGCAACACTACACTACATTGAAAGAACAAACTTCACCCGCCATCACCAAACCAAAATTATAAACTAAACTGGTCAACGATAAAAGGAACGGGGTTGTTAAACAGTAACTTAAGGATATTGATTAAAAAATTTAAAGATATAAATTTTATATTAGGAAATGTAAATTTTTAATTTTCAAAGTGTGGAATACATCAATTTTTAATACAAAATTTTTATTTATGGTTCCTTAATCACGTCACTTTTCAATACAAAATATTTATCTATAATTCTTTAACCAATGTCTCAAGGACACTGATTAGCATTTGACGAAACAATGGCAAACATCCCATTCCCTTATTAATAGTAGATAGGCTTAAAAAAGTATTCAAAAGGTACCAACTACCATTGACACCACATAAGTGATCTTCATTGGATTCCAAATACGTTTGCAGTTGTACACATAGCAAAAGAGAATCATATTATCCCAAAAAAAAAAAGAAAAAAAAGAATGTAAAGTGACAGCGAAAGATATTGAATGGTAAAAACCATGATTATTATATGTGAAAAAGAAAGAAACAAAGAGACGTTAGTGATTTTTCTTTTCAACTAACCGTATCTTAAGAGAGAAAAAATATGTATCAATTAAAATAAAATCAAATGCATGCTAACCTACTGAGCTATCCAAGCTCAACCTTTTCTTCCTAAATTGACCATCCAATCAAGGGTTCAAAGATATAAAATCAATCTTTTGAACCCATGCATTGCAATATGAACAAAGGACTATGTCATTGGATGCTCCCTGCACCCAAGACATGACAAATCTTTGGTTGAATTAGTCTAAAAAGTAAAAGGTAGAATCCAAAGCCCAAATATTCAGATTCTACCTTATGCTGAATTAATACATGAATGAATATAATCTTCCCCTACTTCTACAAGCTACTTCAAAAAAAAAAAAAACTCTATTTTCCTAAACCAAACATGTATGATGGTGCTGATGAGTTTTGTCATGATGAATTGAGAATTGGCTAAGGTTGGTTAGGGGCACAAGCTTTTATCTAACAAATCTCTCATGAACGGTTCCATCAACTGAAGTATTGGATCCAGCTTTTGATGTGGTTAGCCTTGCAATACAGCATTTTCTTTATCCTTGTGTAGTAGAATTTTGTTCAGAATCTGTTCCAGAAGCTTTTGAAGTTACTGCCACACCTGCAGCTATTGTTGTTGTGGTTGCAGTTGTTGTTGTTGCTGAAACTGTTACATTTTAGCCTTCAATATTCATTTAAAACAAGATTGCTCAAGAGTGAAGAAACTGTGCATTAAACTTATCACCTGCACTAGTAGCAATAGTAGTTGGCACTGCCATTGAAGAAGGAAATGACAATATCCCTGTAGAGCCATAATTCTGAGGCATAAATGGCAACTGTGACATTTGGGGGTATTGAACTCCAAAACCATGAACCTGGCTACTCTGTGGGTATTGACCATAGAAAGGGTACATATTATAATGTACCGAGGATGGATAGTAAGGTGAATAATGTTGACCTCCATAGACACCATAATAGCTCTGCAGTAATTTACACAAAAAATTATACTACAATAATGCAGGAAAATAAATTTATATATGTAGTTAGTTTCTATGCACTTTATCACATAAACACTTACCGTAGGATACAAGGTGTCTTGTGAATATCCAGAATATCTGTCAGTGCATAGAAGGAAGATAAGATAATAAGATACATAAAAATGTTAACAGAAAATGACATGCACAAGATAATGAAAAGGACCTTATCCACTTAACATTTTCATCTTACCCGTAAGCTGAATAAGGAAATGTGTATTGCCCAATGGGTTGATGGAGAAATGTAGATGAAGAACCATGATAAGCAGGTGATGATGCCACCAGTCCAGGTGGTGCCCTGAACCGTCCTGCACCTACAATGTGGAAGCTTTTCAATCCTTTTTTATCTTAAAGCAATTAGAACTAAATTTTGTTTCAGATTTTGTAAATAATCAACCATTAAAGCTTCTAGTTTCTTGCTTCAGATGAGATAAAATGTGTTGAGATGAATATACTAAGAAACTCGATTGCATAGCAAATTCAGAACAAATAAAATTGCTGCTGTTAAAGAACACACCTTACATGATATATATTTTTTCCTTGAAAAGAAATGGCTATTTTATTATAATCATAAGTTTTTAAGAAAAAAAGAAAGAACTTAGTAGATTGAGACCATGATGAGGAGGTGGTGGTCGATTCTTGTTTGCACCAAGAGAAGCCAGATTGCAGTTTGCCCTCCTCCCATCAATAACTGGAGATGGATTCTGACATGCTCTCATGGCTGCCTCTGGATCCTTAAATGTAACCTTGGAAAACAACAAATTAAATCATAGACTCATTATTCAAGATCATGCTATAAATGGAACAAACAAGCAATATAAACTGAGAAAAGATGTGAGAATCACAAAAATAAGAAAGAAGGCAAAGGGACTTACAAAGCCATAACCCTTGGATCTCCCAGTGTTCTTGTCTGTGATCACAACAGCCTCTAAGATCTCTCCAAATTGCTCAAAATACCTCCTCATTGTTTCCCTCTGAGTCTCCCAAGCTAATCCTCCAACAAAGATTTTGGTAAATGTTGTGTCATTATATTGGTCTGGATTGTTACCACCCATCATCTGAAATTGCCTTTGTTGAGACATTAAGAAATATCAAACACAAGAAATTCCCAACAGAAGCAAGCAGCCCCAAAATCCCAAGGTTGATGAAGAAAACACAAAACAAAAACAAACCCAAAATCCAAAAATATTATGAGAAGATGAGGAGGGAAAAGGAAACGTTAATAAAGGGTGGAAAAGAAGCTGTTTGTTCTTCTAAAAACTCATCAATGAAAACACTCGTGCACTCATGATTCTGTTCATGCTCGTCCTTCTTACTTTAACTAATGTTTCTTTTTCTTCCAAGGCTATAATTGCTACTTTCCCACATTCACCACAACAACAAAAAACTCCTCAGATTCCTCAACAACGCTAGTACCCTCCTAACCGAAAGAAAAACATTACGAGTGTCAAAGGAATGATACTTAATACTTATATACAAAGAACCTTACTAGTTGAGCAGTTGAGAAGAAAGGAGAGTACAAAACTACAAATAAATATTATGTGATTTATAATGTAATGTTAAAATAAAGAGAAGGGAAGAAGTGAGAAGGAGGAGACAAAAAAGCTGCTGGTGGGTACCCACAAGAATAGTAGGGCAAATAGGCTGTCTCCTCCAATGAAATGTCAAAAACCAAAAGACCAACCTTTCTTGTTGTAACCCACTTTCTCTTTCTCTCTTATATCTATATTAAAAAACAATAGTACTAATAATAATACTATATTTGTGGTGAGGTTGGTTGAGTCAAGCCATTTTTGGGTCTCTATTGGACCTCGTCTTCATTTCAAAATTGATTGGATCCAACTTGTCTTCCAAATCTATGACATATTGTTGTGCTGCCAACCAAATTAACCTTGGAATCTCAGAAAAGAAATAAAATAAAATAAAAACAGAAGGATGCCATGAATACAAAGTGAAGCTTGAGACTAGTAATTGTCTTTAATTCATAGATATTTAATTGATAATTGATAATTCCTATGCAAAAATGGATATCCCATTGTCCTTGCCTTGTTTTTCTCTCTTCTCCAAAACACCCAGAAAGAAAAGAAAAAAAAATAGTTTTTTTTTATCTGATTGATATGATCAGTGTGAGAAAAAAAAACATCAATTCTGCATCTTCTCTTGGTCATGGTGATGGTCTTCTCTTCTTCTGTCATTCTACAACTTTTGTTGGAGATGTGAATTCCCTTTTCAGAGCAGAAACCTCCCTTCTTCTTCCATCAAAATGTACGGAAAAAGTAAAACACTTCTGCATTTACAGCAAAAAAAGTAACTTCGGAGACTAAAGAGGGTTAAATGAATACCCAGTTTCATTATTAACTGTGCCTGATAGAAAGAAAATGGAAAATCAGAGGAGCATGGAATATTCTTGTGGAGCCCAGATTCAGTACAAGTTCTCATTCTCTTCTGAACGTAATTTGGAAGTTCTGTGCTTCATTTTACAAATTTGTCCTAAATCAAAATACAACATATAAAGATTGTTTTAGAACAGACTTTCTATTTTGATTATGGTAATGGATCAACATTTTTATCATTGTTGGGGATCAAAATTGGAAAGCTATGCAATCAAAGGGACATGTGTTACTGAAATGTTGTACATTTTCAGGCAGCAGCACAAGGCAGTGCGACAATTCAAAACTAGGGAGCTAAGTTAATTTAAGATTGTGTGGTATGTGAGAAAGAGCATGAGTAGTATTATTTGAACACAGATTAGGTATCAAACACCATATGTACTTTTAGCTATTGCGTCCAGTAACATTGTTCACCCCAACACTCTAAACAGGCTATGCTGTTGCATACCAAGTTTCTATATTTTGTGTCAAAAAATCGTTTCTAAAAGAGCAAACTGAGGGTGAAGGAGTTAAGAGGAGCCTAAACCAAAACTGGGACAACTGGTGCAATTCTCTTTGTGCTTGTGGAGTTGTGGTCACTTGGATGAGAAAATAATCTACATATATTTTTATAAAAAAATATATTATAAATATGTATAAATGATAAAAAATTATATAAAATATATACATATAATTTGATTTGATTTCAACGTGAATTTACGTTCATGAGTGAGAAAAAAAAGAAAAAGAAGCAGTTCATTAAGAAATGTAAAATAATTACAACCAATGTCTCACACAAAATACATAATCTTACGACAAAATACATAATAACGGGATACAACTAGAAATATCAGTGGTAATGATTTGATACGTGGGGGGTAGCATCTAATTTTTTATGAATACTATTATGACTGAAGAAGCATAAAATTGAATAATATGTTTTGTATTATATTGAATCAATAATTGGGTTTACATCAAGAAAGGCTTCCCTTCATATAGAAAAGCTATACCAGAATAGAAAGTAGAGACTTATCAAGATAAGGCTACATAACTAACTTAACAACTAGCTAATCTGGGAGTTATAAGATGGTCAAGGTGATTTGAGGAGGGACATAAGATTTGGTTAATTACTAACATTTGCTTATAAAAAAATAAAATAAAATAACAACTAGCTAATCTAAATAACTAAATCAGTTAATTCTGTTTATTATCATTATCCAATAAATACAAACAAAAAAGTTACTAAATATATTAATAAATGGTACAATTGCTCCCAAACCCTTGTTAATGGTTTTGTCTCTGTTTTTGATTTGATTTTTGAAGAAAAAAAGTAAATAACTCATCAGTAACAATTACTATATATATTCTATCTTATTAAAAAAACAACACCACAAGTGCATGTAAGTTTTTTTGTTATTTTTTTTATAAGTAGTTTTTTTGTTATTTTATTTTGGGTTAAAAAGTAACAACTTGTAATGAAGATTTATTTGAAAATAAAATTGGACGAGTTGAGCAGATCTCAAATGGTTTCACGTGCTGGGAGCAGGTCCAAACATATAGTGTGGTGAACCCTCCACTTAGAATCAAGGAAGGCTGCTACACCATGTGTAGTATATTTCATGTGAGCATCGGACGGATTCGGGTGGGGTTTGTCGGGTTCGGGTGGGTTCGATGTAAGAAAAATGGAATCCGAATCCGTCCATCTATACATCGGGTTGGCCGGGTACGGGTTGGTCGGGTTTCGGGCGGGTTTAAACGGATTTAGGATTTTTAATTATTTAATTTTATTCCAAAAAATTAAAAAAAAAACCCAACGAGCCTAATTAAAATTTAAGGCTTTTGGCCCAATTAAGTACCAAAAAAAATAATAACAGAAGAGGGGAAAAAAAATCTAAGATCCAGTCTTGGCAGCCCATTATCCATAAAAAAAAAAAAGAATTTATTATTTTTTTTGTTATAAGCGGGCCGGGTCGGGTACCGGTGGAGGACATAAACTAGACCCGAACCCGCCCGCTCTTGTCCATCTTAAACCGAATTTTCCACCCGTCCAACCCGCTAAACCGATTCAATCCGACCGTTGCACAAAAATTAATAACGGGTCGGACGGTTTCGAATGGGTCATGCAATTTTGCTCACCCCTGAACCCAATGCAGTTATCGTCACAATTTTCGAACAATTTTTATTTTTGTTACATAAGGTATTTGTATTTTGCATTGTAACAAATAAAGTTTTTGGAAATTTTGTCCGGATTAACTGTACAGATAACATTTCTATTTATTAAAGTTGTAGCATGTAAATGCATTGCCAATAGTCCCACTAATTAAGACATTGTGATCAGTCGCATAGTGAAACAAAAGTTTTTTTTTTTTTTTTTACAAGGGGTATCACGGGAGAAGGTAGGTTTTTTTAACATGTTATAGGCATGAAGTATCCACTATCGTTAGTGGTGACTAATCTCTGTCGAAGAATCTGTTGGGCATACAAGGTGGGTTCTCCCCTCTCAACCAGGTTTTCTCCATATACAAGAGTCAGGATTCGAACCACTGACCACTTGCTTAAGGTATCCACTTGGACCAGCTACATGTTAATACGGGAGAAGGTAGTTTGAGAAAGTAGAAAAGAACCAATGCCGGAACCTAGTCACCTATTTTGTGTGATCTTTGCGGTGTGACATCCTGGTATCCCGTATGTCATAAAGCAATTAATATAAAAGGTAATTAAAACAAAACATGCATTTCCTGGAATCAATAAAAACTTTGTCTATGGGTAGAAATGTCCCATATGAATGAGTTCACAAAATTCGGAAGATAAAACAAGTTTTAAACAATAAAACATATCAAGATAACATAAACATAAACACTCTACCCCGATGTCACAATTCAGAGCTGGCATAACTGTTTCGGAAAATATCCTCGTAATACAACTAAACAACTAACTAACAAGAAAGACCCTAACTATGAGTGGTGGCTCCTCAGAGTCACTCATCTCCGGACTGCTCGTCAACCTCTGCAAGATATCAATCAGGTCAACAAACAAACAGAAAGAGAGGAGTAAGAATCATGTAAACATATACGGCGTGGAGATAGGAAGCAAGGTAAAATATACAGCAGAGCATCATCATAACATATATATATATATATATATATATATATATATATATCCAATCAACATCATATCAATCAAGTATGCTATGCAGTGCAATGCAACACTACTCCACTACTCTAACATGCATGTGGATCCAAACTAACTCAGGATGAACGACTTCGGAGTTAAATATCCACATTGAGAATCTACTCAACACCGGAGAATCTACTCCTTGGATAGCCAACGCATCAAACCAACGAATGCATCGTCACGGGGACACACGGTTACGAAACCTTGGGTAACCTACCGTGGATGGCCAGATCGTCATACTCTAGGACAACAACCCCTATGTCGAACATGCACCAACAACAACATCTCCAATGATGCATGCAACATACAACAAACACCGGGCAACCGTCACCTCCTTTGCTTCGACGGAATTACCCGAAGACTTTAGCGGAATCGACCGCAGCGGAATCTACCGCAACACTTAAACCTTTAGCGGAATCAACCGCAACACCTTAGACCCAACCAGGTCAAGGCCCCCTTGGAGCAAACACTCGGCCACCAAGGTACAACATCAACAGCACCTTAGACCCAAACCGTGGGGTCAAGGTTCCCTTGGCCAAAAGCACCAAGGTACAACTCATCAACGTGCGGTAACCCAACGGTTACTGACTTAACCATCTTAATTAGTCTTTAATTAAGTGATATAACCTTCATCATTGATTAACTATGTCATCATCATCGTTGGGGGAGATTGGGGTTAAAAACCCCTGTTTAAGTCCTCAATCTCATATTCTGTCCAGAGGGGTGAGCATGGTCGTGCTTAACCCCAGCACGGGCGTGCTGCCACTTAAGTGGAGCACAGTCGTGCTTCCTTTTGAGCACGTGCGTGCTCCTCTGCTGCACGGCCGTGATGAATGTGCGGTCATTTTCCAGAATTCAAACTGGGAGCACGGGCGTGCACTCTATTTAGCACGGGCGTGCTCAATGCACGACAGTACTGTTCTAGGCAGAGTTCAAATCAATTTTTGCCGATTAAGTTTAGGGATTAATTCTATTAATCCTTAGCCAGTTAACAACATATTCTAGGACTAAACGTCATTATCAACATAGTAAAAACCTTATCATCACAATCATGGTATCAACCATTCAACCAACAACATTATGCCAATAGCAACCATCAACATATCATTAGGTTCATATAACCAACATAAACATAAAGAATGTAGCATGAACATAGGCATATAAACATCATATTAACAACCAAGATCATGTTATCATAATCAAACAAACTACCATATTAATCATGTATACTTACACAACAAACCGGGTTCATGAGAACCCCTTTACCTTACACTACACCTATGCCTATGATATACACTACCCTTCTCCCCATACCCAGATTGAAGGTCGCTCCAACGTAAGCTCCTAACAGCAAACTGCCCTCGCACTACAACATTTTCCACATTAGGCAACACTAATGTTGCCAACGGTGGAAAAACTGTTCCTAAAACATGGAATAGGCAACAATTTTGTAGTTGTAGCAAATACTATGTATATTTTACGTCTCTTTTCTAAATATAATATAAAACCATTGTCGATTTAAATTAGCCAACACTTTTAAAATTGTAGGGAACGTTTTCACTGTGTTAACACTTAACATTTTGGTTTTATCAAAAAAAAAAACAAAAAAAAAACTTAACATTTTGGAGAAGGATTTTAATATTAAATCATTCCCACTAAGCCGATATTTTGCCGGGGCTTTTTGCAGAAATTGTGACGAAGTATCACAATTCATTTTCCAAATCCCTAACCCTTCCCCTTTCTCTCCATCATCTCTCTCACTTTCACTCTCCATCCCCAAACGATTTTTATTCATTCATTCCTTCCTTCACAGTCACAACTCTGAAAACATTTCTTCATCTCCTCTCTCACATGGTAACCGGTCCAAACGACGCTCCTCTTCGATCCAGGAATGACAGTTACGGCGGCGGATGGAGCGGCGCCGGTCGATGCATGGGGTCGTGGGGAGGAGAAGAAGGTGCTTGGCTGTTATTAATGCGGCGATTTTGGACACCTGGCTCGAGATTGTAATCGGAGCAACACTTCGTGGTGGCGGTGGCGGCGCTTGTTTTAATTGTGGCGGATTTGATCACCTCGCTAGGGATTGCATGCGTGGAAGCAATAGCAGCGGAGGTGTGGTGGCAGAGGTGGTGGATCTTGCTTTAGGTGTGGTGGTTTTGGGCACATGGTGCGGGACTGCGCCACCGCGAAAGGAATAATCGGCGATGGCGGTAGCTGCGGCGGCGGAGGAGGTAGTTGTTTTAAATGCGAAAACACTTGCTTTAATTGTGGGAATTCCATGGCATTTTGCGAGAGTGCGTTGAAGCCTCTCGGTGAAGGTATAAAAATTCTAGCTTGTGCTGTGTAGAAATGGTTAAAATGATTACTACTAAACTTCAGTTTTAGGTATAATTTTAATTCCCTGTTTGGTACATTTTTATGGAAGGTTGTCCTGTATAAGGGGTATTGGACATCAAATCTGTTTGCATGAGTTCTAGTTATCACGTTGATCTTGATTTTTTTTCTATTTTAATTTTGTTTAAGTTCTCTCACTTCTTTGTTTATGATTACATAGAGTGTAGATAATTCTTTGGTTTTTTTGCAGTTACCCTTTTGCAATATTACTAAACTCTGCACTCATGAGTAATTGCAATCCTATTTTACTGAAATGGATGTCAGAGATTTTTATTTGAGGCCTTTAACCAAAGAACTGCAAATGATAAAAGGCTTTCCTTTTTTTTTTTTCCTTATGTCTCATTCCTTCTTACAAAAAAGATAGACTTCAACAACATTTTAGCCATGGAAATAGCTAAAATGAGATATAATGAGAGTGACTGCATCTCAGACGGCTTAGGTGAAGAAGGACAAGAGTGACCTCATTGGTCATTACCTATTCCTGAAGTTGGAAGAAATAGAGGTCAACATCCTCATGTGTTTTCACCCAAACAGAGGAAGGCTCTTGGCTTTGGTTCAGCCAAAATTTTGAAGGACCATATGAACTCCACTACAACTGATGGTAAAATGCAATAGTGGTTTAGGGAGGGTCATGCAGGTGATTATATTGATTTTCCCCATTTTAACCATTCGTTTATTTTTCTTTTATCTTCTTGATCATCATGCTGTTAGGTAATTATGAAATTATGTTTTTCTTGAATATTTCTTCAATAAGTTCATTTAGCTGTTATAGTGGTCTTCCAAACTCGGACAGATGGACTGCTAGGATTCCTTGGGGTTGTCAAAATTGCAACTCTTCCTTAAGTTTTGTGAAATCTCTCACAAGCAATTTGATCTTTGTTTATTCTACATGTTTTAATAAAGGGTATGAACATATGATACATCAACTCCAGTGTCTAGAAATGCAACTGTATATTGTGGTTCTGAAATTTTATTGCCCATTGTATTAATTAAATGACATTGTCTATTCAAGTTATTAAGTTGTTCCTCTTTATAAAAGCTTCTAAAAGGTAGATCATATGGGTGCATTAAGACATAGAATTTGAATTCAAAGACCTCAACTCAACTGAAGCATTTCCAAAGTATTTCTTAATTATATAATTACCGGGTTTATGTGCATTATTAATCACCACATCATGCTAACCAATAAATTGCAGCATTGAGAATGCTAAGTAGTGGTTTGGGATTTCGCATGCTTATGCTAAGTGTATGAAGTATTGCAAGTCTTGTTACAAAGAAAAAAATGTTTTAACTAAAGTTTCTTATGATTGTTATTTTGTGTGGCTAAACGATTTAAAAAGACTTCAAATAAAAGGAGGTTGGCAGTAAGTTTGATTTATCTCTATTTTACTTTTCTACATTTACTATCAGTTTGCTCAAGTGTTTATATTTTTAGTGCTTTATATAGCATTTGTTTTAATGATTTGTATTCAGTTTAATGAGAGTTGCCAAGTGTATTTTGGATCTTAGTTGTAATAAGAATATTGGTGAATTTGTTTTTCTTTCAAAATGGAGTTTATTGGTGAACTATTTGTTTTTTTTAACTTTGCTGTCATTGAATATGTGACATTGTGATGGTTAAATTTTCACAGTCGAATCTAGATCAGAACTACCACAACATCCATCAGTGGTTCTGATGTTAGTTGGACTGTCTTATCTTGTGTCAGGCTTAGCCCCAACTTCAATTACAGGAATTATTCTACATCTGGTACTTGCTTTAATGGAGGTGTGCAGTATTCCGGTTTGGTAATTGTCTCACCTGTATCTTCCATTACTGTGCCGACTCCAACAGAGAAAGGGCTTTTTGGGTGTTTCTCCAAAGAAATATCCCTCTTGATGTATCTATTTATTTTCACTAACTTTAAAAGCTGTTTTCGCAAAACTCTCTTATCTTCCTTGCAGGTTGGCTTCACTTTAGTTCGGCTGCAGCTGCGTCTCAGGGAGTTTAGCGAGAGGGGAGGGAGAGAAACACTGCAATTGGGGTCTCAAATGGTTTTTTGGGGTGATTGGGTTTTAAACACCAGAGTGATGTTTTCAGATAGTGTTTTGTGCTGTTTTTTAGACAGATTGTTTCACTTTTTGTTACTGTGTTCTTTTGTTCTCTGGTTGTTGCAGAGGTTCTCTTGATTTACTTTGAAGTGCAGCCATTGAAGGTTGTAGGCAACAGCTTGCAGGACAACTGCGTAGTATAATTTGAATGTCCAATCGGAGTGTTCGGAGCAGACAACATCAATGGAGGGTCCTGTTTTGGAGGAGTTCATTCCAATTAAGAAAAGGGCATCCCTTGATTGTGATGAAGAAGAAGATGATGATGATGAAGATGAGCAACACTTATATAAGCCCAAGATTTCTAAGGACAATAATAAGAAATCAGATTGGCTTAGATCTGTTCAATTATGGCATCCAGATCCTCCAACTGAAGAGGTACATAAAATAAGAAAGAAAGAAAGAAATGCAAAGCTTATTTATAATTTTCTTTAGTCTTTTGTGTTGTTTTTGAAATGAAAAACAAAAGGGAATAAGTGATTAATTGACTTAGTATTATGTATAACTTTGTGTAATTAATTGTTTGTGAAATTGTGTTCGGAAAATGTCCGTGATTGAAGTAAAGAGAAGTGGAAGTGGTGGTGCTTTCCAGCCATTCCACAAAGAGGAGAAGAAAGTCGGGCAAGACTAGTGAATCATTTAGCAAAGCACCCTCTTCGACGTCGGTAGCTGCTGCAAGTTCCACAATGGTGACATCCGCGAGACAATTGCGAAGCAAAAAAAGAGAGGAGAAAGATGGGCAATGAAAGCAGGCTTCGGTGCTTGTCACAGGAGTTGCATAAAAGCACTTCTTGCAGGCCCTTCGCAGCGTGGTGGTCCGGATAGCGAGTATTATACCAAGTTCCGATTGTTTTGTATTTTGGTTGTAATTGTATTTGCATATTGATAAATATTTTGTGGATTTTACAGCTGCCACACCAAAGCAAATTAGAGAGCAAATGAAGGTTGATGGCCTCACAAATGATGAAATCAAAAGCCATTTACAGGTTTGTAAAGGGATATATATCCTAAATGTTTGATTATCAAATTTGCCTTATGAGTTAGTACAATTCATAACCAAACTCTAGGTTTCCGTCATTTTTGTTGTCTAGTCTCTAATCCTTTTCATTGATATGGAATCTTTTATCTGTCATTCCAGTCTACATATGAGATTGTCAGTGACAAAATTATTTGGGAAATCACCACAAATAAGCATATTTTTTACATTGCAATGATTAAACTTGATATTGGAAATAGGTGTTTATATAATGTTGTTCTAGTAAAATGACAAGAGGTAGCACTTTACCAATATAATTTCCTCTTAGAACTCATCATTTGAAGTATGCTTGACTTTTCTTGTGATTATTATATACCAAATTTTCAATATATAAGTTGGGATACAAAAATAGGAGTTTTGAATCTATGAACTCCAACAAGTTACTTAAAGCCTTCACCTACTTGCCAAAATTTAAGCTAACATCTAATTGATATCACTTAAATTGACATCTAACTTAAGTTAGACATAGACTCGTTCACCGTTAGTTTTTTGCTATTGTTTTGGGTTGCCCCTTAGCCTTTATTCTTCCTGATTTATAGTATATATGCTGATGATTGACTATGGTAAAAACATATCATGTGTGTTATTAATATAATTTTTCGATTTTGATATTCTCTTATTTACAAGAGAAAGGTGGACCATTGCAAATTTGTCACTAAGTAGTTATCATTAGTACTTTAATTATTATTGTTATTTTCCTTTTCCTTTTTCTTACTTACATATCTTTTGTAATATGTGCAGTAAGATTTTCATGGTGAAGAAGCACATCAATCTCAAGATATAGAAGGGGAATGATGTTATCAACATGCATGGATGTTTTCGGTCAACAAAAAAAAAACATGCATGGATGCCTATAATCTTTGTGGATTTTTTTTTTTTTTGGATTTTATAAGAAATTTATTATGTAAACTTTTACACTTGATAAATTTAATTTAATCTTCTATATTTTGGATTATATGTCAGACTTGTGACAAATTAATGTAATTATATATGTTAGTGTTTTTATGCCTACATATGTTGTAGTGTTATAGTCGTATTTCAATGTACATAGTGGTTTTAGTACTTTTGTTAGCATATATAATGAGACTTATATAATCGCAAGTGTTCTGAATATTTAAATTATATTGATTGGAATATTTATAGGTGTTGTAATTGAAATGTTAAAATATATATTTAGTTATGTATAAACATATAAAAGACTTTCCTCGCAATGTAATAAAAGCTAACATCGTTGCCGATTTATTCTATAATAGTTACAAAAATGTCCCCTAAAGTTGATTTAACCAATTTCTATATCATTTACCAACAGTAAAATAAGTGTTGTCTATATTAAAACGTCTAGCAACAGTTACGAAATTGTTGCATATACCATCCACCAATAGTTAAATAAATGTTCCTTATTCTATTTGCCAACATTTTAATAACCGTGGCTGAAACATCTAGCAACAATTAAGAAACCGTTGCCTAAATAATATGAACGAAAATCGTTGCCATTGGACAGGTTTAAAAACCGTGGCCTATTCCCCTAATTTAGGCAACGGTTATTGATATACCGTTACCTAAAGCGAAAAACCGTTGCCTAAGGGAATAGGCAACGACAACCTAGAGAACACTTTTTTAACCGTTGCCAAACTGTTGCCTAAAGTTTAGGCAACGGTTTTCATACTTCTAGGAACGGTTTTTTGTTGTTGCCTAAACTAAAAAATGTTGTAGTGTCGGTTCACAAAGCGGCTCAACACAAACTCAACCTTAGCCAAACCAAATGCAAACCCATTAGTTTCCTATTAAAAAAAAATTTATGAAAGGAAACCAGAAGGAAAAGGAACCTTACTTCTAAACTTGAAACAGATCAAACAAACTTCCCAACCGGCTTCCAAAACTCCACTATAGCAATGGATGAAGAGGAAATAGGGAAGGAGGCACACTAGGTCGCAACAGTGGCTACTGTAACCAACAAAATAGGGTTTCACGTTAACCTTCGGGTTCTGTGCCAAACTTATATAGGCTGGACATAAGCACGGTCGTGCTTTTCAACAAGCACGGTCGTGCTGGACTTAGCGTCGGCGAGACGCGGTCCGCACATTGAGCACGGGCGTGCTCACTGTTGAGCACGGGCGTGCTCAACTTAAAAACTGAAACACGCTCACCTTTAAGACGACAGGCGTCTTGGCTAATAATGAGCACGGTCGTGCTCATCTACCAGAAATGGACTTTTTAAGCTAAAATCCCACCTAGCCTTTAGCCAACAACTTAACTTAACAAAACCAACTTATACAGCCATACAAGCTTTAAAGAAAAGCACTTACGAAAAACAGGGTGTTACATGCGACAGTAGAATGAAACAAGTCTTACGTTGAGAAGGAATAAAAAATGTGAGAAACATATAAATGGATGAACCCTTCTTATAAGATTTTGTGTTAAGATGCGCTGTTAAGTTCACTTATACCGGACTTGGGCTCCATGATATTTGACTTTAGGCTAGGAGGATGAGTTGACATTGTTGGAAGTATGGAATCTCAAAATTTAGACCTAAAATCTAGATGTTGGGTCTGGCCTATCTTTCATAGACTCATCTAAAACCGCTTAAACTCTAATATCTTGTTGGACTTCTCCATTGGGCTCCATGATATTTGGCAATAAGCAAGAAGGAGGAGTTGACATTGTTGGAATTATTAAACCCCAAAAGTTACCTTATTGGTTATTAGGGTGCTAAGTTCACTTATGATGGATTTGGGTTTCATTATATTTGGCATTAGGCTAAGAGGAGTTGATACTGTTGGAAGCACGGAACCTCAAAACGGGTCTAGCTTTTAGCACCTGTTTTTTTGCTCCACATACCTAGTATGGATTTTTTTTTTCTTTTGCAAAAATACCATTTATACCACGATGGAATCAAACCTGATTTATTTATGATTGTACTGCCTAAACTTTTTTTTCCGGAACACTTCCAGAAATTAATTTCTGGACGTGTAAAATGGCCTTCCCGAAATTAAAATCCGGATGTGTAAAATGACATGTCATGTTTTTATTAGAATTTAATTTCTGAACGTGTAAAATTTTACACATCCATAATTTAATTTCCGGACTTGTAAAATTATATAGTTGTAATCATCTTTGAAATTAGAAAATGAAAAAAGGAAATTAAAAACAAACAAACATCCCCTTGGAGAGCTGTTTCCCGAGGATTTGGTTTTGGAACCAAGTGATTGTGTGGTATTATTGTTTCTTGTTTGGTTTAAAGAGGTTCTGATTGAATGGCTGTAGCTTATTTTAGGGGATATAGTGATTGGGCTTTCATTTGCTTTGGGGCCCATTTCTGTTCATTTGGTATGGGATATTTTTTTTTACTCAAAAAGGCCTATATATATAGTTAACAATGACCCATTGGCTTTCTTGGTGACTGCAGCTTATACTTGCAGTTTACCAATACAAAGCTTTTATGTTCATAGCCAATTTTCTATACAACACAAGGCCACTGTAATGATGTACTACTAGTGTACTGCATATGAAAGACTGTTCTTTTCTGTAAAGGCTTCAGGCAAACATAAACATTTCAGAAATCGAAACTATGTTTATCCATTGTCCTAATTCCTACGATTAGAATTTCATGCACAATTTTTGTCTTTTTTGTTACTATTAAAAGCACAATTTTTTTTTCCTATGCTCACAATTAAGTTCAATTATTCAACGTTGAATTTAACTGTCTACCAGTCAAAAAATAAAATAAAATAAAATCAACTAAGCAGGAGTGCATTGAAGGGGAGTCTAGTTTGGGCCTCCAAAGTGGAAGAAATGATGGATCGTTGAAACTCCAGTCCTGCATTTTATGAAATCAAACCAGCCGAAATTTGTGGACTTATGGGCCCATTTACTTATGGTTTCATTTTACTTGGTGGCTTTATTTGTTTCGTTTATGAATTTATATTTTTTTTTAAATAAAGGACATAAAATATCGTCACATTTGTTGTGTCTTATTTTACAATGCTTTGCAAAAATCATTGTTATATTTATTGCAAAAAATTAAGTATTCTCAATAGCTTAGATAATTTACCATAATTTTTAAGAATATGTTTTCTGTTATAAATTGTACTTGTTAAATAAGATTTTTTTTTTTAGTTTTCTTTAAGAATTTTTTTTTAGTTTTCTTTTTGCTCATTTGTATGTCATGAGCCTTAATATCGTTCCTCTCTACAAGTACTATTTGTTAAATAAACTAAAATTGATACTTAGGAACAAAACATACAATTGAACAATATTATTTGTAAAAAAGAATATATACAATGTTATTTCAGCTAATTATACCACTATAATTATTAAATAATTAATTATAAGAGTAATTTTGACATTGTCTCTTTTATATTTCTGCTTATGTCTAGCATCATATTAACTTTTTAACATAAGCGACTTTTGTGTAAGAGTTTAAATTATCATATTAACTGTAGAAAGATGCTTGGATATATATTAGGATTTAATGTATATGTACTGACAGTGTAAATTTTTTTTAAATAGTTATCAAATCATATCTCACCGCATAAATATTTATGGAGATATTTTATGAACTATCACTACAAAAAAAAGTTGTTTAGCGACCGAATTTGGTCGCGGTCGCTAAACACCAAAATTCGGTCACTATTTAATGGAGCGACCGAATTAGCGACCAAATAGTAAACATAGTAGAAATCCTGGTCGCTAAGGATTTAACGACCAATTTTTTTTTCGGTCGCCGAATCTATTAAATCAGTAGCTAGTAGATTGATCACCTGCTTTGGTTAACCAAATATGGTGACTGAAATGTTGACCGCAAATTCGATCACTAATTTTGGTTCTAAAAACTAATTTATCGACCGATTATTCGGTCGCTATTTAATATTTATTAATATAATTGAATTTTGATTTACATTTAGCAACGAGAATGGTGATGGCTATTTCAGTCGCTAAGTGAGGATCAGTCACAATTAGCAACTAACCTTATCGGTTGCTAAAATTCGATCGTTATTTACATTTTTTTTAGTGTAATATAACAAAGTGACATAATGATGAGATATGATTGGATGTTTGTGTAAAAAAAAATTACACTACCAATATATATTTATTAAACTCTATATATTATATGCATGACCAATTAATTCAACTAACCTCTGGCGATTTGCTGGTGCTGTTACAACAATTGACTTGTAGGTCATACAAAATTCAACAATTGGCGTGGTATACTATTGACCTGCTATATGTATGGAGCTGTTATTTTTGCAGCAAATATTGCTGTGTATATGATCTTTGGGATTGGAAAGATGCAAGGTGCTGGAACTTATTTACGTAGGATCCTTTTGGGTAGGTTTGGTACAAGTTACAAATTCAACCTTCTTGTTAACTATTATTTTAGGTTGAATTTTTATCTTATCTCCGTGTGTATATGAATTACTCTCTGTATATGAATTGGAGTACTCCTAGTGTTCTCATTAATACCAAAAAAAAATAAAAAATCAACTAAATATAAGATGAAGTTAACGTCAAATTATATAACCCACACCCACCACAAATGAAGTTATTAATAAATGTGAAATAACATACGCACCGAATGTTTCTAAAGCACATAATGTGCAATGATATCATGGTGACATCAATTCTTATTATATCCAGCATCTTCAAGTTTCTATGGCCTAAGAATCTACTAAAATCTTTAAAGAAATAAATAACAGAAAAGCTTTCTTTATTATTATTTGTAGATAAATATGTGTAGAGACTAGAGAGTAAGACAACCTAAATTTCATGTCCTTTGTAAATAGGCAATTGACTTTAATTATTGTTACAATAGGTATTCTGTTAACATATTAACTTCTTAAATATATATTGTTGATTTATATTTTTAATAAAAAACACTATATTATCTTATTTTTAAACTTTCAAACTGAAAAAATAAAATAAAAACTACAACATAGGAAATTAAATTTAAATTTAAAATATATGATGATTTTTATTTAAAGTTTTTAGAAACTAAGATAATATGTTTTTTTTTGAATAAAAAACATGAATTAAAGGTTTATATTTAATGAGATGAATGATTATGATTTATTTATTCAATTTCAAGCTAACATATGAACCTATTATAATAATAATTAGAGTTTAGAGACTAATTAAGATGAAATTAAAATTGGAAATATCTATTTGTAAAATATATAAAATTTAGATACACTTTACCTTACTTATTATACAAAGAGAAAAAAAAAATTCAGAAATGATTTTTGGACATCCAAATATGAACACCATATATTGAGTGATGTTTTGATACAATAAGATAAGAGAGAATAAAATAATAAATAAATATTGGAATGTACGAACATACTGTGTTGGACAATAAAATATATCAGAATAGCAGAACTAAAAAAAATAGAATAGTCTTACTCTGAATGTACAAGATAAAGGTGTGATTTGAAGAGTGGAATTGATAGAGATGACTGGAGTCTAAAATGACAAAAGCATACTGGTAATGGAATAGAAACGGCTTTGCAGAAACAAAAATGATACCAAATTGCACCTTCATCTGTCAACTCAATCACTGCGTCTGGTAACAGTTAACGCCCTCTATAATTATGTACCCTGCCCCAACTTTATTAATCAATCCACAATTAAATATATTTCTTAGACCCACGAAAAAAAATCAAATTTTAAATAAAAAGAGTGCCATAGATATATGCAGATACTTTGCTAAATATCTTATATTGCCTTGTGATGTATATAGCGCAATAACCATGGCCGCTTATGCTAAATTGCCACTTCCAAGATTGATGGCCTTATTCCATTCTTAAGGCACAAGACTCACTCTTGAGGTACCACAAATTCTTGTTGTGATTAATCTTGAGTTTATCAGTTTGTATTTTAACAATATAAAAAATATAATAAATCATGACTATTAGATTTATTTGAATGATTAAGATTAATAAAAGATGAATATATGTGACTTTTTAAGTGATTATGTACATCACCATGGCTGGCTTTTGGATTAACAGCGGAATATATTTTGGTTGCTGGTATTGGATAAGTGTAGATGGGAAAAGGATCGACCAACAAATACGGCTCGTGAAGTTAACGACAAACAGAACGATCCATCCACTTCTCCCTGCTTCGCAATGCATTGCTAATATAATATGAAGCATTTTCCGTTACTTTTATTCTTTGTTTTATTGTTTTTGTTGTTTGTTTCTGCGTACGTACGTGCGTACGTACATGTTAATTCTTGTTATGGAAACTTGATAGTTCTATGCTTTCAGTGACTACAAACTGATCCTATTATCAATAGTCAATTTATCAATATATAAAACCCAATAATTTTCACTGTACACAGATCCACGCGTCATTACTTGGCGTAATTTATATTTGATAAGTTACAATGTTTCCACCACCTCTTGCTCTTTTTTTTTTCCTGTTTATTTATCTCTATCAAATTGTGTTCTTCACAATTTCCTCCCGCCGTACGCCACCAAAAAAAAAAAAAACATTGTGATTGATATCTCAATATAATATATAATTGTTCGATATAATATGATTATAATAAGAGTTTAATTTCAATGTAATGTTAGTGTAAAGGATTTTTATTCAGACATTCAATAATATCTTAATCAACATTATTATTTTTTGAATTAAAGTAAGTGTAAAAAGTTTTACATTGATATCTACTAACATTTGACAGGTGTGCTTTCATTTTAATAACTAAGAGAAATAAATAAAATTAATACTTTAAGATATTATTGGATATCGGGGTAAAAATCTTTTACATACACTGACGGTACATAGAAATTAAATTATTATTTTTTCTTTCTCTTAATTATTGAAATAAATGCACACACATACCAAAATATTAATGTTTTCAGTATAATTTTTTTTACCTAATAATACATACTACTTTTTTGAACCCTTATAATAATGTCTTTTGAAATATGATCTCATATAAATCATCTAAATTTCTCGTCATTGTGTCAATCTTAATAACTTAATATCATTCAATATATTTTTTTTTTGTTGATAAGCCTCATAGGATATATAAAGAGAGTACTAAGGGAATTTTAACCTATATATAAAAAGCCACCAAAAACCAATTAATATAAATAAAATACTATCCTTAAGAGAGGACAGTATGAGCTTTACACAAGCAAAGAAAAAATTACATAAATCCAAAATAACCTGACCACCAAAAACCAAGGAACAAGACCTCAAAATGAAGACCCATCAGAACAATAAGCCACCTGGCGCCGAAGGTTTAGTCCCCACAGAAGACCACTACGGAAGCTTCCAAGTAAACCACCAAAGAGATAGATGAATGAATTATCGAGCACAGAAAAAACAAATGAGGGTGGGGAGGTATCTCTGTGGTGGAGTGATCTAGGAAAATTGGAGGGGACGGAGATAATAGAGTTGGTTGGTTGTCAAATGGGCTGATCAGGAAATTAGGGAATGGAGTCACAATCTCATTTTGGAATGACACTTGGGCAAGAACAACCCCCTTCTCAATCATGTTTGAAAGGCTTTTTAGCATTGCATTGGATACGGACGGATCAGTGGCCAGCATGGGCGAGTGGCGTGAAGGCTCTTGGCATTGGGCAATACCGTGGAGGAGGAACTTCTTCACTTGGGAAGAAATTCACGTTAGAAGTCTCATGGAAATTCTGGAAGTCAAGAAACCAGTGGCCAACTCACTACAAGAAAAGGGGTAATTTCCGACGGACAATTACCGACGGACGTCAATTCAGTCGGTAATGAGGAAATTTCCGATGAAAAATACTGTCGGTAAAAATGAATATGAAAAGCCAACGATATTAACGATGGAGTGACCGTCGGTAACCTTACCTACGGATATTCCATCAATAACTCCATAAGAAATGGTGGCACAAATCTGTAATATTTTGGTGGTTGAATGTACCGAATGCTTGTTCCATCGGTAATTACCGACGGCTTGTTCTGTCGGAAACTATGTTTTACATTACCGACGAACCTGCCCTTCGGTAATTCAAAAATTTGAATTACCGATGGAATAAGCCGTCGGAAATATGTTCATTAAGTGCAACCGAAAACCTTTCTCCCTCACTTTCCCTTTCTTCCTCTTTTTTCCTCTCCTTCTCCCTCTCCCTCTCCCTGGTTCTCTGTCTTCTTCGTTCTCCACCGCCTCCCTGCCACCGCGCACCACCGCCTCCGCCTTGCACCATTTCTCTTCTTCTCTTCTCTCTTTCTCTTTGTTCTCTCCTTCTCCTCCTGCACGCCCCCACCCTCGCCACTGTCTTCTTCTCCTCCGCGAGCCCCACCACCACCGCTGCCACCACTTGCACCCTCACTGCCAGACTCGCCAGCCACTACCACCACCACCACCTTCCTCTCCCACTGCCAGCAGCAACCCTACCTAGGCAGGTATTTAGTTTTTGAATTTTCATTTTCTTGAATTAAATGTTTAATTTTAATTTGTTAATTAAGTGTTCATTGTTTAATTAGTGATGATGCTAAATTGTTTGTTACAGAGTTGCTATTATACCATCATCACCACCACTGCAGAAGAGCCACCATTGTCTGCACTGCCAGGTGTCTATTTTATTGAATTTATATTTTTTTTAATTTGTTTGAAATTGTTTATTTTGTCGAGTGTTTAATGATATGAAACGGTTGTTATGGTTTTTTTTTGGACTGATTGTACAATTATATTTTGTTGATTTGGAAGTGTAGGAATTTGTGATTTTGATTTATAATTAATGTAGGATTTTAATTCTTATTGTAGCTAATATTTAGCTATCATATAAATTGATGAAATTAAATTTCAATTAATAAAATTATTTGATTGATATAATGAATTAATTAAATAACTTAGGAATAATGAAGCATCCATCAAATTAAGTAATGATTTGAACCAATAAATTAAATGATCGAAGAAGTGATTCCAATATCCAAAGTGTTACCGTAGCGAATGGAATCGATGGCTAGGTGTTAGTGAGCGAGAAAATCAAACACAATTATTTGAATTAATTTTTGTGATAATTAATATAAATCACATATTAAATAAATATTAATCAAAGGTGAGACGATTAGGTACTCATGGCGCATCGGAGAGCATGGACGAGGCGACGGTCGTGATTAAAATAGATAGTGTAAAAAAAGTTGCATACTTACATAACAATAAATTCAAATAATTAATTATATTTAAATAAATAATATTTAGATAATTAATTAACTATGTAGTTAACTAATTCAATAAAATACTTTAATAATTAAAATTAATTTAAAAAATAAATGATATAATAAAAAGTTAGATGAATAAGTATCCAACTTTTTTTTGTTAATGCTTTGTTTATGATGGTTGCTTAATGATGTTTTTGATTGTTTGCTAATAATGTCAAACTTTATGCAAATTATCCCTGTTACTTTTTTTTAGAGTACAATTATTATACGTAATTGAGAAAAACCGTAGTTTCCCGTTCAAGGTTCAATATTATTGAGCATGTATACTCGTGGTTATGGTATCACTCATTTTATTGAATCTTGAATTGTCCAATTGGGACAATTTGGGAAGAAACTTTTTCTCCACTGATATACTAGTTACTCTTTGATTCTCATTTGTGAAATAGTTGATTAAATTTCGAGTCGAAGCATTTCCTTTTGTTCTCCGGGTCCATACTTGATTGTGGTATTTCACCGCGGTCAAGTCGTGTACTTGGAGCTGATGGGAGATGCTGCCTAAATTTCGTCAGCTATAAGACATGAGAAGTGATGAGTAACTAGTATAATACAGTGGTGAAAAAGTTTTTCCTCGAATGGGATAGGGCCACACCTTTTAAGTAAAGGGAGCAATTCGGGGTTATAGTATCATGTTTAAAAATACTTCAATTTATTTGAAAATGCAAAAGGATGAAATATTATCCCTCGAACCGTAGTTGGGTGTATGATAGGAACGCGTCTGGGAGACGACTTCTGAAACAATAATTTGTAGCTGGAGTTGAGGAGTTTATATCGAAAGCCAAGCAACATTGTGATTATGCCGAAGAGGGGGGATTAAATGTCCGTGCACAAAGTACAATTGTATGGCGGTTTTGAGTGATGATGACGTGAGGTTACACCTATACCGACGTGGGTTCAAGCCTAATTATTGGATATGGATTGATCATGGTGAGGAGTTGCCGGATATTGATTTGAATGAAGTCGGTGGTGACGATCTTGACATGGGTGCATCAAGCAGTGGCTACCACGATGACTATGTCGAACAACTCCAGTCAATGCATATGATGGTCGATGATTGTCTTGAGAACATGGGAATTTTGAGGCGGATGAGTCTGATGACATGGAAGAGCCTCCTAATGAATCGGCACAGAGATTCTACAATCTATTGTTAGAGACAAATAAGCCATTGTTTGAAAGGGCGTCAGATTCAAAATTATTAATTTGTGTTAGGTTTCTAGCTTGCAAGTCCAATTGGAATGTCCCCGAGCAATGTTTGGAGTTCTTTTGTAAAATGCTTCAAGATGTGACACCCTTCAAAGAGTTTTTACCAAAAAGTTATTACGATGCGAAGCGGTTGGTGTCAAAACGGGGGTTGGGGACTAAGAGGATTGATTGTTGTATGAACGGGAGCATGCTTTATTATGACAGTGCTTCGGGCACAAATGACAGCATGCCGGAAGAATGTAAATTTTGTCAGACACCAAGGTACTGCGTTCAAAGTATTGACCGTAGTAAGAACAAACCAGTTCCTGTGAAGTCAATGTTCTATCTACCAATAATTCCAAGGTTGCAGAGATTGTTTGCATCAACACAAACTGCCGGACAGATGAGGTGGCATTATCAAAATAGAGGAACTACTGGTGTTATACGACACCCTTCCGATGGTGAAGCCTAGAAGCATTTCGATCGGGTACACCCTGATTTTGCAGCAGATCCTTGTAATGTATGACTTGGGCTGTGCTCATATGGTTTTACCCCGTACATTCAGGTGTCAGCCTCGTCATATTCATGTTGGCCAGTGATTGTTACACCGTACAATCTTTGTCTCGAGATGTGCATGTCAAAACCTTATACGTTTCTGATTTATCTCATACCGGGACCATCTAATCCAAAGACTGGGATAGATGTATATTTGCATCCTCTGGTCGATGATATGAAGAAGTTGTGGGATGGTGTGTTGATGTATGACTTTTCCAAGAAATGAAACTTTATGATGAGGGCATCACTTATGTGGACTATCAATGATTTTCCTGCATATGACATGCTCTCTGGTTGGGGGACCCACGGTAAATTGGCATGCCCGTATTGCATGGACATGGAAAGGCTTTTACCCGAAGATATGGTGGCAAAAGTTCCTGGTTTGATTCTCATTGCCGGTTCTTAGATCCTGACCATCCCTTCTGAAGGAATATCCGAGCATTCAAAAATAATCAGACAGAAGAGGAAGGTCCACTGCCTTTGTTGACTCCTGAACAAATATGGGGTCGGGTTAGAGATCTTCCTAAAGTCACTGAAGCAGGTGTGTCAAAATTATCCGGGTATGGAGAATGGCATACTGGACAAAACAAAGTAGTTTTTGGGAACTACCGTACTGGAAGGATAATCTGTTAAGACATAACCTTGATGTGATGCATATTGAGAAGAATTTTTTTGACAACATTTTTAACACGGTTATGAATGTGTTTGGTGTTGACGATCCAGCAAGTGTACTGTTTCGTTGCAAGTAATAAAACACGGTAAATAAATATCGAGGTCGAACACAAGGATTGGAAGACCAATTTAACCAATTTAATAAGGAAATTCAAAGCGTTGACCAAGTCAAAGGGAAGTAGTTACTGCCATTCCCTTCTCCATTCCACCATCATTCCTCTTCAAGCTTCCCATCATCAACCTTCTTTCATCTTCAACAAACCATGGCAACCACCATACTACCATCTTCAACCAAAATTTCCAGCTACTAAATCATCTTTCACAGGCCACAAAACCTTTACTTTCATAACAAAAAGATAAATACTAAATAAAAAAAGTTTAAGAAGAAACAGAACAGAGCCAAGTTATGCCACTGCGTACCTCTCCGCCGTCTCTGCCATCTCTGCTTGCCATCGCCGCCAAACTCTGCCGCTGCTTGCTTCTCCGCTATCTCCACCATCGCTGCTTGCTTCTCTGCCATCTCCACCATCATTGCTCGATCTATCCCTTTGCCGCAAACCGCCGTCCTCAACCCACTGCTCCACCACGAGACAACCACCACAGACCGTCGTTCCAATCACGAACCGCCAGATCGCACCTACCGCCGTATGAACTGTCGCACGATCACCGCCATTTGCCTTGCCATCTGTCGCTACCAGCGTCCCGCCACTCCAGTACCGCAACAATCGTGCCAGACCGTCGCTCGCCGGATGTCCACCCTCATCGCTGCCGCGTCACTTCTCCTCCCTGGTTCCAGTCTTGCTCTCCTCTGTTGGTAACGATGGAGGCTACTAAAAGCCTCTACTTTTAATTTCCTTTTTATTATTATTTTTTTGTTTTTTGTTTTTTTTTGAGTGTTATCTGATTTATGTTTAAGTCATTAGGTTTTAGTAGTTTGTTGGGTTTGGGTTTGTGCAACATGTGGCCCATTTACCTTTTTATGTTGTCTTTTTTTGTTTCATTAGAATTTGGGCCAAACAGAAAATAAAAAAGGCATTTTGTTTCTAAAACAATGTTTTGGGCTGTTTGTTAGGTTCAAAAATTTCTCTTTTACAAAGTTTGGGCCTAGGTTAAAACAAAACAAAAAATGAAAAAAAGTCTCTTAAAAAAGTTTTTAGGTCTTTTTTTCCAAAAAATAAAAGTATCCTTTAATCTTCTTTTAATAAATCTATTTTATAAAAAATGACAAATCTTTTTGAATTCACGCGACAATCTACGGTGTTGATGTATGAATCTTCATCCTCAAGTGGCGTATGAATTGTAAGGGTTTATCGTATATCACTGCTATCTTGGACCCTGTGCAAAAGTGAATTTATTCTGAAATAAAATCTTTTTTTAAAATATAGAATAAAAAATCGAATCTTTTCCAAAAAATTAAAATCAATCAACCAATTAAACATTTTCTATAAGAACTACGTGGTTTAATTTGAGTTTCCCATTGCACTCGGGAATACGTAGGAGCAGAATCAATCATTCTGTCAAACCAAAACTAAATTTTCCTTTATTAGGTCTCTTTTTATTTTTGAATAGCTAATTAAAATATTTGAATTTATTTTATTTAGGGATGCCCTATGGACTCGGGTGCCCTGTTCAATCTCTTAGACTTGAGGTTGCCCTGTGGACTTAACTGCCATGTTCAACCTCATTTAGGTTTTATCAACAATAAATTTTAAAAATGGAAAAATTGACAAAGAAATACAAATTATCGAAAATAAAAATATTTCTTTCTCGCAGATAAATTTTTGGGGTAAAATAAATATTTAAAAAGTTATTAAAAATATTTTGCACAATTAACTTGAGGTACCGTTTTTTAAACGGGCGAAGTAGGGTGCTAACACCTTCCCTACTCGTAACTGACTCCTGAACTCAAATCTCTAACTTTTTGGAAGACCAGTTTACCTTAAATAAATGGGTTTTCCAATATTTTTCCTAAATAAAATGTTGGTGGCGACTCCTTGGTTTTACCTATTTTTCACTATGTCTGGACGGGACGGTCGCGACAACATGTTTTATAATTTCTCCTTTAATACATAGTACAACTTTTATTTGTCAGTGTGTTCCTTCAAATTAATCAATTAAGTGAACAAGATGCTTCTGCTCGTACACATGTAGATTTTCCTTAATGGTTCAAGCAACAAGTAAGTGTCATATAACTTAGCAAACAATATATTAAGCTTAATTTTGCCTCTTGAAAAAAGTAATTATTTAATATGACTTACCTATTCATAGCTGTATCAGCAACTATTAAGCGTGACTAATCAACACTTGAGAGATTTAGTGCACGAGCCCTATAGCTGTGTTAGATCATGACATACATACTTTATTAATGGGTACAAATTCCACACAGATGAATGGAACGTGGGAAAAAAGACAATTAATAGTGGGGTTGTCGTACTGGGTGAAGGTACTGGTGATTTTTATGGGGTCATCAAACACATATACGAGTTACAATACAATACTACTACTTATCCTAAAAAATAGTCTTATTTTATTGTAACTGGTTTGATCTATCGAGGACAGGCACAAAGATCCCAAGTATGGAACTGTGGACATTTGCATAGATAGAAGATATCAACAGTTTGATCAGTTTATAATTGCTTAGAATGCAAAACAAGTTTATTATGTCCTTTATCCAACAATGCGAACAGACAAACGAGGTTGGTGTGTTGTCTTTCCACTACCAAGCCTAGGGGTCGCATAGAAATCGATGATGCAGAGGATGAGACGCCTTCCGGTGGATGAATCATCACATGTCAATGAAGTAATTGAGGTCGAGCGACATCGGTATGTTGGGGTCTGCAAATGAAGGGGAGAAGTGGTCATTGGTAATCAGTCATCGATGCATGCATCATCAGAAGAATATATCCAAAGTGATAACTCAATGCAAGAAGTAGAAGAGTCGGACTTATAATCATATGACGATACCGAGTCTGAATAGGAAGTTTACTAATAAGTTAGTTTTATTGTATTTTAAATATTTGCTTATGCAATTAAATGTAAGACTTGACAAATATTGTTGTATTTTAAATATTTGCTTAGATTAAGCTGTTAAATGTCGATTACTTATTGTTTTTACATTGATTTGTAATTGTGCTATTAAAATAGATATGCCAGCATCGGTAGGACAGCCGCCCCGCCCCCACCGCCTAGCGGTGATAAGGGGAAGGGGAAGGCTAAGAAGGGACGATACACCGTCAAGTCCCACTTGCTTGCTCGCATTCTTGGAGCTCCCTGCGGTACTCCACCGCACATACCCTATCGCCACCTCACAGGAGCCTCCCCGCCCATTCTACACCATCCCCTACCCATTCTATACCCTCACCGATCCATACTACATCATCCTCTACCCATACTACACAATCTCCGACCCACACTACCCCATCCACCACCCATGTCCAAACCTCCACTCGCTTTGCGCCACGACGAGCACTAGTCGGCTACTCGCCGCCCCCTACTGTACCCACACCACACCCACACCCAGCACCACCATCATCATCGGCTGCACCGGCAACACAACCAGCAGGATTATCGTTTATGCCAAATCTTGGGATGATGCCACAGCCGAACACGGCCATTCCATCATCATCATCCACGACCGCATACGGTCACGACACGACCATTCCATCATCATCATCTGTACAACAGTCGGCCATGGCGGAGGACTTGCCTGAGTGGGCCAGGGTTCCCGCACCTGAGGATCGCCATGGATCCATCCTGTCTCTGGATCGTAAGTTTAATTTAATTTAATGTTGTTGAAAAATAGTTACTATTCAATAAGTATATATTTGTTCGTTGTCATATTGTTGAATTAATAAAATTATGAAATTTTAAGCTTCATCCCATCGAAAGTGGGATCGAAGCACGTTACCTATGCCATCAAGGCACAGTATCGTCGCTTCTGGCCATCATGGGGGGTGATCCCCAGGGATGATCGGGATCATATCTTTAGACGAATCAGGGTAAGTTGTTGTTTATTAATTCATGTAACTTTCCCTTTATTTTTCACGCATTTTATATATTTATTTGTATAATGTTATTAATATTTTTTTCTTTCTTAACAGGAGCTTGGGCACTGGTTACCGGAGCATGCCTCAGAGATACGTGCTATCTTTGACGATCGAGCAGCTGCTCGACCGAGGGACATGCTCCGGGAGCGTAGGGAGACCCGGATACGTCCGGATTACATCGGGCCCAACATTTGGGACCAATCGTGGCAGATCTGGGACACTCCGACCATGTCAAAGTGTCAACAGGCGAAGAGAAATCGGGCTTCCGAGAAGGGTAGGAGCATGCACAATGGTGGTTCTATTAGCCACATGCAGAATGCCATTTACATGGTATGCATATATAAATAATTTTATTTAGACTAAACCCCCAATTTGGTCCCTGAGAAAAACACTGGTCCGAAATAGTCCCTATCCAAAAAAAACTATCCATTCAATCCTTAAGAATGTGTTTACCGGGACAGATTAGTCCTTCTGTCAGTTGACCACCTTTGACCGCAGGTTAATTGCTGACGTGTCAGTATCCATTCCAAAACGCATGCCGTTTATCTCCTTCTTCTTCCTCCAGCTTCTTCTTCTTGTTCTTCTTCTTCTTTCACTTCTCTGCATCTCTTTTTCCTCAGAATCGCAACCACTCTTCAATTACTCTCTCACACAGCCATGGCTTCCATCTCTGGATCTCGATCTGGCGGAAAAATGGTCCGACCCCGCCGAACCGCCACCGCGAGGACCACCCCCTACGACCGACCCGCTCCTACTCGTAGCCCTAATTGGTTCAATCGTCTTGTTATGTCTCCCACTCGGTTCGTGGTTTCCGGTGCCGGAAAGCTCGTTTCCACGGTTCTGGATCTCGAATCTTCTCCTACTTCCTCTTCCTCCGTCACTTCTTCTCCCTCCTCTTATGACAATTTTAAAGTGTTTAATTGGATTTGAGAATGATGAAATTTCACGACTGTATTATTGTATGTTTTAAGCATAACTATATGCCACAATTATGCTTTGTTCAGTTTTTTTTTAAAGAGAAAAGGTATGCTTGTGATTTGGCCATGTTATTATCCCCTCCTAAAAATTATGCTCTGTTCAATGTTACAGTGGATGTTGAAGGTGATGATGCATCGATCGAGGTATTTGACTCCTATTATTTTCTACTGTGTTTGAGATGTAGTGTTAGTCTACTTTCTTTTAGAAACTAGTCTTTTCCATTTTGGTTTGCATATTTTAGTGCATCTATATAAATAATGAATGTTAGTTTTTCCTTCTTTTTTTTTTGTTGTTGTTGTGTAAGGTGAACTGCTTTTGCTTATTGTACATGCATGTAGACATATGTACTCACATGTTCGTTGCAAAAACATGTCATTGTTCTTCATATCTCCTTTTTATACACTTTGTTATTCCACTTACTTATATGGGCCTTTGGTAATTTTAGAAGACTTCACACCATCATCCTATCCCCTCTAAAAAAAATGGTTGATGAATCTGAGGCATGAAATTATCATTTTTTAAAAATTGACTTGTGACAATGCTGTAGGTTACCTTTTGATTCATTTAGAAGTAGTTTTGATAATTGGTTTCTTGTCTGCATGAATCCCCTGGTTTCATCGATCAGTATTGTACATAAGGTGTTGGTTTTTGTGATAAAAGGTTGAACATTTAAACTGATCATTTTCTATATGAAGGGGCTCCAACTGTTTGATGGGAATAGCAAAAACAAACGTGTCATTGAACAGCTAGTTATGCAGGAGTCATTCTCAAGGTACTGAAGAATTTATATTGATTCTAAGTTTAACAAGTGGATTTTTCCTTTGTTGCTTCTTACTTTCTTCACCCTTCTGTTCTTGTTTTGATCTTCCTCTTTCGTAAACAATGCATCTCTTTGTGTCCTTTGAAACTCGAAACCTCTTGTACAGGAAAAAGAGATGCAGAGAAGTGAAAGAAGAAGAAGAAGAAGAAGAAGCTGGAGGAAGAAGAAGAAAATAAACGGCATGCGTTTTGGAATGGATACTGACACGTCAGCAATTAACTTGCGGTCAAAGGTGGTCAACTGACAGAAGGACTAATCTGTCCCGGTAAACACATTCTTAAGGACTGAATGGATAATTTTTTTTGGATAGGGACTATTTCAGACCCGAGTGTTTTTCTCAGGGACCAAATTGGGGGTTTAGTCTTTTATTTATAAACTGTATATTTTTATCAAAAATTTATTTTATAACTAATTGATTTTATTGGTGTGTTGGTTGCAGGCAGGAGAGCTAGCTTGGTCCGTTAATGTCCCTACGGTCTTTGAGCAGACACATATTCACTAGGACACCGACGAGTTTGTTGATGAGAGGTCGAGGCAGACAGTGGTGAGCTAAAGTGTTTTTTTATATTTAAACTATATGTAATTATTATTATTATTATTATTATTATTATTATTATTATTATTATTATTATTATTATTATTATTATTATTATTATTATTATATATAGTTTAATAAATATTGTTTGTAATGTAATGATCGCAGGTAGAGTACAACCTGATTTTAATTATGCTGTTCAACCGGTTAAAATATAATTAAATTATATTTTAATTTGATAGTTAGAAAGTGTTTTTGATTAAAATAAAATCATATTCATAGTCTACTTTATGGTAGAGGGTTACGATAAAATTTTCGGTTGAAAATTCATACGAAAGCCGGTCTGCGTTTTTACTGCTGGTACAAGTTTGCTGTGCAGAAAACCTAATTTTGACCCGTGAAAGAGACGGTTAGTGTTTTAATATTTTCCCCTCAACTTTGGTTATTTTGAAAATTTTCGTTCAAAAATAGAATATTATATTTTATTCGGACGAAAACGTCGGAAGAATTACGATCGGAAAATACAACCGGGTACGAAATGGAGCAGAATAGGGAGCACAAAAGAAGTGAAGTGACTTGATGGAAACGGGTTATAACACACTCCAAAAGTATGATCATCACACTTTTCAAATTATAATATATTATATTCTAAAAACCTATTTTTCTCTCTCTTCTCAAACCAAACAAGGCACAAGGTCAAAACTTGCTCTCCAAGCTCATTCCTCTCTCCTCAATTTCGTGCCACTCTCTCCCTTGTCTATATATACACATCTCATTTTCACTTCATCATCTTCCTTCTTCAAACTCCATTAAACCTCCATCTTCTTCCTTTCTTCTAAAAGTTCAAGCTCTTAAAGCTTTAGTTTTTATTCATCTTTTTTACTTAAGTTCTTCATTAAAGTTCTTCCTTGTACTAAGGGTAATGCTCTAATATAAATATTTTTGAAGGTTTCATCTTTTATTTCTTAGTTTACTTTATGTGATCTTTATATGCTTTAAACTTCTAAAAAAATCTCTCTGAAATGGTAGAAAACTCCTTTTGAGTTGAAATCACTTTTTATAGTCTTGTATTAACTTATATTTTCACAAACTAAGAGGTTGTGTAAAACAAAAATCTCTACCTACTCTTCCAATGAAGGCCGAATGGTTGCATTTGTGACCAAGGAAGTTTTTGTTTCAACTTTTGAAATATGATTATGTGTTTGAGTTTCTAACTATCCATTGATCTTAAATCTCTAAATATTGGAAGTTTTGATAGCTTGTTCCTATGATTACTGAAAATATGAATAAGTAAGCCTAGGATACTATCTTTCAACTTTCCAAGTATGATCATGGATTTAGAACTCTTAATACCTTGTGATTCTAAACCTAAGAGTTATTGTTAAACAAAGAATATTTTCCTCATCATCCTATGATGGCCGAAACTTAGTGTTTAGGTTCTAGGATGTTTGAGTTTTTATTTTTCCAAAATGATCATGGACTTAAGCTCCATAAGATATTTGGATGCTAAGTCTAAGAGATTGAAAAGTTTAAGGATTTCTAACTTGTTTATTCTATGTTATTAAAGCTATGATGTATTACTTTCATTTTTCCAAAATGATCATGGACTTGAGCTCCATAAGATATTTGGATGCTAAGTCTAAGAGATTGGAATGTTTAAGTTTCCATTGTTTTCCAAAATGATCATGGACTTGAGCTCCATAAGATATTTGGATGCTAAGTCTAAAAGATTGGAAAGTTTAAGGATTTCTAACTTGTTTATTCTATGTTATTAAAACTAGGATGCATTACTTTCATTTTTCCAAAATGATCATGGACTTGAGCTCCATAAGATATTTGGATGCTAAGTCTAAGAGATTTGAATGTTTAAGTTTCCATTGTTTTCCAAAATGATCATGGACTTGAGCTCCATAAGATATTTTGATGCTAAGTCTAAGAGATTGGAAAGTTTAAGGATTTCTAACTTGTTTATTCTATGTTATTAAAGCTAGGATGTATTACTTTCATTTTTCGAAGATGATCATGGACTTGAGCTCCATAAGATATTTGGATGCTAAGTCTAAAAGATTGGAATGTTTAAGTTTCCATTGTTTTCCAAAATGATCATGTTCTTGAGCTCCATAAGATATTTGGATGCTAAGTCTAAGGGATTGGAAAGTTTAAAGATTTCTAACCTATAAATCCTATGAAGGCCGAACCTAGAAGGTTGTGGACCTAGGATACTTTGTTCTTATTTTTCCAAAATGATCATGATTTTGAGCTACTTAATACATATGGATGCTAAACCTAAGAGATTGGAAAGTTTAGTGAATGCTAGCCTATTTTACTAGCCTTGGCCGAATACTCTAAGTTTATAACTTAGAAGGATTTTAATTCAAATTTGTTAAGTGATCATTGTTTATGAACTCCTAACACTTAAGGATCATAAATCCATGAGTTGTATAACTTCCAGGAATCTCTAACCCTAAGAACTAGTCTTGGCCGAACCTATACCTTGTGGTTTAGTGTTCTTGTTTGATTTTAACTTGTGATTTTGTGTTCATAACCTTAGACTTCCATCGCGGAGGAAACGAGGACGTTCGTGGTATACCTCTTCGAGCATCAAATATCTTTACCTTCACAGAAGGTGGAGTTAGTACTTTGTGGTGTGACAACGAGGAGCTTCGAGTTCGGGAGTCCGGTGATAACCCAGGTGGGGGAAAGATCCAACCTATCGTCGGAATGGATAAGTAGTAGATTATATAATAATTGTGTAGGGCGATCTAAACCCTACTAGTTGTCGAGTAATCGACAAAACCAAAATCACATTGAAAACCTTTTCTGAAAAACCAATGGTGATTTGGGTATTGTAGGTTTATCGATATTAGGTTGATTTTATATTGTTGATGGTTGATTTGATTTTACTACCTTTATTGAATTTATTTTGTGCTATGTGGGTGATATGAGAATATTTTGATTGATATTGTGTTATGCATGATCTGCCTGGTTTTTATTATTATGCTTAGTGAATTTTAAGCAAAGATATATATGTTGTCTAAGAGATGATTGTTTTGGGTGTGAGGATAATGATGATTTAGAAGTGCCTAACCTAGATGATGTATGTTAAAGAGGTGTTATGGCATAGAATATGTGTCAAGTTCTAATGGAAGGTTAAGGCACTAGGATGTTGCTAAAACGGGTTGGTGAGATTAAAGTATAGGTGTTGTTGTCCACAACCGTGTATTGGTAATATAATACACAAGGACAAAAGTGTATTGGTAATATAATACACAAAGACGAAAGTGTATTGGTAATATAATACACAAGGACATCTATGTATTGGTAATATAATACGCAAGGACATCTGTGTATTGGTAATATAATACATAAGGACATCTGTGTATTGGTAATATATTACATCGTGTATTGGTAATATAATACACGTAAAACACTTCTGTGTATTGGTAATATAATACACCGTGTATTGGTAATATAATACACGTAATACACTTCTGTGTATTGGTAATATAATACACCGTGTATTGGTGATATAATACACGTAAAATCAAGAGTTCTCGCGAGACCACTTCCACCTTAGGGAATACGGGTGGAACACCTTAACGGGAATGAGGGTTGAACACCTTAACGGGAATGGAGGTGTGCACTAGGTGGAACATCCTAACGGGAATGAGGGTGTGCCCCGATGCAAATAAGGGATGGTGACAGGAGTGGTAGTAGCCACGATAACGTAAAGACATGGTGACAGGATTAGAGAGGTTACGTTAAAATAAAGTGTCAGATTGCCTGATAGTAAGGGTAGATGATGATATAGATATTAAGTTTAGGATGATGCATTAGTTATGTGTGTTGATTGTCTGTGACAATTATGGTATGATTATGTTCCGAGGAGCTGGACGGAGCTCTGTCTGTATGGAATGGAGGTTGCTGAGGAGTTGGATGGAACTCCTTACGACCCAGACGCTGGAGGTCGAGCTGTGATCCATGGTGAGTAAAGTATAGATAGTATGTCTAGTGTGTCTAAGAAGGAGTATTTTTATATGTTTCCACTAAGTATAGCTTTTATTTTAAGTTTATGCCTGTGAGGGATCCTACTGAGAGGATTCCCTTAATAGTGTTTTTGTAATGTAATAAATAAACAAGTGTGTATTTATATATTACAACCTTGGTGTGTTTAATTTGCAGAAGTTATATGATTGTTTAAATAAAGTTTTAATTTTTACGTACTTTTCATGCTAAGCATGCGATTAAGGAATTAATTAATAAGGTTTTAAGCTAATAAAACACCGGGGAACAACGGGGTGTCTCATTTTTGTATCAGAGCAGTTTGGTTCTAAAACGGACTGTGGGTTATGTTCGATCAGAATCATGGACTGCGAGGTTTAGGATGTTGTTACTGGCCGTGTCTAGTTGAATCCACGTCGGATTTTGACTATGCTTAGAAGTTGGGTAGTGTGTCCGAATTTGATGTGAGAGGTTAATATTAGTCTGGCATATGGTATTTATATACTTGTCTATGTAGTATTATATGTCATACTAATAAGAACGGATTATTTCTTTTAACAGAATCATGGCTCTCGAAATAGGACGTCCAACTAACAGTGGTGACGAAACTCCAGAAAGGATTATTGGAGCTGTCAATGGTAATGCCGACAATACTAAGAATGGAGGAGGGTCATCTTCGACTCCAAGTGCAATGGAAACCCTAGCTGCTGCTATGCTACTGCAAACCCAGAATAGTGCTGAGATGCTGCAGATGAATAAAGAACAACTAGAAATTAAGAATCAGAGACAGCAGCTGAAGATGCCGGATTGACTAATTTTATGATTGGAAAACCACCTCAATTCCAAGGAGAGTATGACCTAGATAAGGCAGAATGGTGATACAAGAGATCGAAAAGATATTTGCTACTATGCGCTGCAGCGAGGAGAAGAAAGTAACCTATGCTGCCTTCATGTTAACCGAAGGAGAAGAATTCTGGTGGAAGGGAAAGAAAAGATTGTTGGAAGCTGAGGATAGGAACATTAACTGGAAGTTATTCACTGATTGTTTTTTCGAAAAATATTTTCCGCATCTAGTTCGACGCGAGAAGGAAAAGGAATTCACAAAACTCAAACAAGGCAACATGTCTGTTGGTGAGTATGCATCACGTTTTGAAGCTTTGATCAAGTTTTTGGAATTCTATCAGAGGTTTCCAAGTGAGGACTGGCAATGTAGAAGATTCGAGGAATGACTCAGAGATGAGCTGCAGAGGGTTGTAGTGTCTCTTGACATACAGTATTTCCCAGAACTAGTCGAGAGATGCAGTGCCATTGAAAGTATAGACCTAAGCATGGCCAATGAACAGAAACAACTAAGCAGTGGAGGTCCTAACCGATCAAGTTTCCAGAAGCGCGGAGAAAGTGGTTCTCAGTGGAGACAGAGACCATATGCTCGACCCGAGCAAACACCAGCACCAGCACCAGTGCCTAGAATGGGTCAGCAACCACAAGACTTAGTTTGCTTCAGATGTGGAGGATCGCATTATGCTAGAGACTGTACAAATAGGCCTAGCTGTTTCAACTGTGGGAAACCAGGTCATGTGGCACGAGATTGCAGACAAAGGGTTATGCAACAGCCGACAGCTACCGGAAGAGGAATTAGAGACAATAGAGGTGGAGCTATAAGAGGAGTCCCAGCAGCAAGACTACAAGTGGCCAAACCTCAAGCCACTGGAAGAGTGTTTACCGTGAGGGGAGCTGAATCCTCTCAATCTGCTGATCTTATACAAGGTATGTGTTTGATAGCTGGTAGACTCTCGTAAGTGTTGTTTGACTCAGGCGCTACACATTCTTTTATTTCGCATGAGTGTGTGGATCATTTGAACTTAACTGTTTCCAAAATACCTTATACCCTCACAGTGTCTACTCCAACCAGTAATCCTTTGACTACTATGTCTGTTTGTTTAAAGTGTCCTATCGTTGTTGAGAATAGGACATTTATTATAGATCTTATCTGTTTTCCTATGCAACAGATAGATGTTATTCTTGGCATGGATTGGCTTTCGGCTAACCATGTAGTGCTAGATCGTTTTAGCAAGACTTTATCATTTCTTGAACCTTTTAGTGTAGCATCTGCCAATGAAGGAGTTTCTACGAGGAGTGACAACTCTCAACAGTTTGTGATGCTTTTTGCAGTGGAGGCTAATGAGACTCCCATCATAGATTCCATGCCTATTGTGAGAGAGTTTCCTGAAGTTTTCCCTCCAGACGTTCCAGGTTTGCCACCGAAAAGAGAAGTGGAATTCACTATAGATCTCGTACCAGGGACAGGGCCTATATCTATAGCACCTTATTGGATGTCACCGGTTGAGTTGGCAGAGTTGAAGGAACAATTGGATGACATGTTAGGAAAAGAGTTTATCAGACCGAGTGTTTCACCGTGGGGAGCACCAGTGTTATTTGTTAAGAAGAAGGATGGAAGTGCGAGGTTGTGCACGGATTACATGCAGTTGAATAAGGTGACGATTAAGAATAAGTATCCGTTGCCTAGGATAGATGATTTGGTGGATCAATTGAAAGGAGCAGTAGTGTTCACTAAAATTGATTTAAGATCTTGGTACCATCAGATCAGAGTAAGAAAGGAAGATATACCCAAGACAGCTTTTAGGACGAGATACGAGCACTATGAGTATTTAGTTATGTCTTTCGGTGTAACTAATGCGCCAGCCGTGTTCATGGATTATATGAACAGAATTTTCAGACCGTTCCTCGATAAGTTTGTTGTTGTGTTCATCGACGATATTCTTATTTATTCTCGTACGAGGGAAGAGCATGAGGAACATTTTAGATTGGTGTTGCGAGTTTTGAAGGATAGACAGCTTTATGCCAAACTTTCCAAGTGTGAATTTTGGCTAGAAGAAGTACAATTCCTAGGTCATGTGATTAATAAAGAAGGAATAGCCGTAGATCCAGCTAAGGTTGAGTAAGTTCTTAAGTGGGAGAGGCCTAAAGTCAGTAAGTGAAGTACGGAGTTTCCTAGGACTAGCTGGATATTATCGGAGGTTCATAGAGGGATTCTCGAAGATTACGTTGCCTATGACGCAGTTAACAAGGAAAAATATAGCTTTTGTATGGACCGACAAGTGTGAACAAAGTTTTCAAAAGCTGAAGGACAGGTTGACTACGTCACCGGTGTTGATCTTACCAGATCCACTAGGACAATTTGACGTATATTGTGATGCGTCATACCAAGGTTTAGGCTGTGTCCTGATGCAAGAGGGAAGAGTCATGGCTTATGCTTCCCGACAGTTGAGAATTCATGAGAGAAATTATCCGACTCATGATTTGGAGTTAGCAGCAATAGTGTTCGCATTAAAGATATGGCGACACTTTTTGTATGGAGCAAAGTTTAATGTCTTTAGTGACCACAAGAGCCTGAAGTATCTATTCGATAAAAAAGAATTGAATATGAGACAACGAAGATGGATGGAGTTTATCAAAGATTATGATTTTGAATTACTGTACCATCCTAGGAAGGCCAATGTGGTAGCGGATGCTTTAAGCAGGAAATCCTTGCACGTATCTGCGATGATGGTTAAGGAGTTAGAATTGCTTGAGCATTTTAGGGATTTGAACTTAGGAATGGAATTGGTTGAGAATAAGATTCGCTTAAGTATGATCACTATTAGTAGTGATTTTATGAAAGATCTTAAAGATAAACAAGTTTAGGATCTATACCTCCAGGAAGTAAGTAGAGGAATCGATGAAGGTAAAATTTGAGTTTAATAGAGGAACGGATGGTGTGCTAAGGTTTAGAGATAGAATATGTGTGCCAGAGGATGCAGAACTTAGGAAGATGATTTTATAGGAAGCACATGAGAGTAAGTTGAATTTCCATCCTGGATCCACAAAAATGTATCAGGATTTGAAGAAAATGTTTTGGTGGACAAGGATGAAGAAAGAAGTAGCGGAGTATGTTTTATCTTGTCTGGTGTGTCAGAAAGATAAGATTGAACATCAGAAGATAGCAGGGTTAATACAATCTTTAGATATCCCAGAGTGGAAATGGGATAGTATAACTATGGATTTTGTGGTCGGATTACCACGAACTCCTAAGAAGCATGATGCGATTTGGGTTATCATTGATAGGTTGACGAAGTGTGCTCACTTCTTATCTTTTGGTGAAAGTTATAATTTGGAAAGGTTGACTCAGATTTACATCAAATAAATTGTTAGATTGCATGGCGTGCCATCGAGCATTGTCTCAGACCGAGATCCTAGATTCACATCTAGATTTTGGAGACAATTGCAAAATGCCTTGGGAACAAAGTTGAGGATGAGTTCTGCTTATCATCCCCAAACTGATGGACAGTCAGAAAGGACAATTCAATCATTGGAGGATCTATTGAGAGCTTGTGGGTTGGAGCACACTGGCAGTTGGGATGAGTTCTTAGCATTGATTGAATTTACTTATAACAATAGTTTCCATAATAGTATCGGAATGGCACCATATGAGGCTTTGTATGGCAGAAAGTGTAGGACCCCATTGTGTTGGTATGAGACTGGTGAGAACCAAGTTTTGGGTTCATATGTGGTGCAACAAACTACGAAGCAAGTCAGGAAGATACGGGAAAAGATGAAGGAATCACAGGATAGGCAAATGAGCTACAATGACAAGATGAGGAGACCATTAGAATTCCAGGAAGGCGATCACGTGTTTTTGAGAGTTACTCGGAAAACTAGAATTGGTAGAGCTATCAAATCCAGAAAACTGACTCCTCGATTCATTGGACCCTTTCAGATTCTTCGACGAATTGGTCCAGTAGCTTACCGAATTGCCTTACCACCCAATATTTCCAACCTTCATGATGTCTTTCATGTTTCTCAGTTGAGAAAGTATTATCCTAATCCTTCACATGTCGTTGAGTTTGAATCTATACAACTGCGAGAGAATCTAGAGCATGAGGCTTTACCTGTAAGGATTGTAGATAGACGGATTAAGGAGCTTCGCGGTAGACAAATTCCTTTGATTAAGGTCGTATGAGATGAAACTACTGGAGATGCTACTTGGGAACGCGAGAAGGATATGCAACAACAATATCCACATCTTTTCTAAGGTACGTAAATTCCGAGGACAGAATTTTCTTTTAAGAGTGATAATAATGTAACAGCCTGATTTTAATTATGTTGTTCAACCGATTAAAATATAATTAAATTATATTTTAATTTGAGAGTTAGAAAGTATTTTTGATTAAAATAAAATCATATTCATAGTCTACTTTATGGTAGAGGGTTACGGTAAAATTTTTGGTTGAAAATTCAGACGAAAGCCGGTCTGTGTTTTCACCGCCGGTACAAGTTTAATGTGCAGAAAACCAAATTTTGACCCATGAACGAGACGGTTGGTGTTTTTAATATGTTTCCTTCAACTTTGGTAATTTTGAAAATTTTGGTTCAAAAATAGAATATAATATTTTATTCGGGCGAAAACGTCGGAAAAATTGCGATGGGAAAATACAACCGGGTACGAAATGGAGCAGATTAGGGAGCACAAAAGAAGTGAAGTGACTTGACGGGACTTGATGGAAATGGGTTATGACACACTCCAAAAGTGTGATCATCACACTTTTCAAATTATAACATATTATATTCTAAAAACCTATTTTTCTCTCTCTCTTCTCAAACCAAACAAGGCACAAGGTCAAAACTTGCTCTTCAAGCTCATTCCTCTATCCTCAATTTCGTGCCACTCTCTCCTTTGTCTATATATACACATCTCATTTTCACTTCATCATCTTCCTTCTTCAAACTCCATTAAACCTTCATCTTCTTCCTTTCTTCTAAAAGTTCAAGCTCTTAATGCTTTAGTTTTTATTCATCTTTTCTACTTAAGTTCTTCATTAAAGTTCTTCCTTATACTAAAGGTAATGCTCTCATATGAATCTTTTTGCAAGTTTCATCTTTTATTTCTTAGTTTACTTTATGTGTTCTTTATATGCTTTAAACTTCTAAAATCTCTCTAAAATGGTAGAAAACTCCTTTTGAGTTGAAACCACTTTCTATAGTCTTGTATTAACTTATATTTTCACATACTAAGAGGTTGTGTAAAACAAAAATCTCTACCTATCTCTTCCAATGAAGGCCGACTGCTTGCATTTGTAACCTAGGTAGTTTTTGTTTCAACTTTTGGAACATGATCATGTGTTTGAGTTTCTAACTATCCATTGATCTTAAATCTCTAAATCTTGGAAGTTTTGATAGCTTGTTCCTATGATGACTGAAAATATGAATAAGTAAGCCTATGATACTATGTTTCAACTTTCCAAGTATGATCATGGATTTAGAACTCGTAATACCTTGTGATTCTAAACCTAAGAGTTATTTTTAAACAAAGAATATTTACCTCATCATCCTATGATGGCCGAAACTTAGTGTTTATGTTCTAGGATGTTTGAGTTTTTATTTTTCCAAAATGATCATGGACTTAAGCTCCATAAGATATTTGGATGCTAAGTCTAAGAGATTGGAAAGTTTAAGGATTTCTAACTTGTTTATTCTATGTTATTAAAGCTAGGATGTATTACTTTCATTTTTCCAAAATGATCATCGACTTGAGCTTCATAAGATATTTGGATGCTAAGTCTAAAAGATTGGAATGTTTAAGTTCCCATTGTTTTCCAAAATGATCATGGACTTGAGCTCCATAAGATATTTGGATGCAAAGTCTAAGAGATTGGAAAGTTTAAGGATTTCTAACTTGTTTATTCTATGTTATTAAAGCTAGGATGTATTACTTTCATTTTTCCAAAATGATCATGGACTTGAGCTCCATAAGATATATGGATGCTAAGTCTAAGAGATTGGAATGTTTAAGTTTCCATTGTTTTCCAAAATGATCTCGGACTTGAGCTCCATAAGATATTTGGATGCTAAGTCTAAGAGATTGGAAAGTTTAAGGATTTCTAACGTGTTTATTCTATGTTATTAAAGCTAGGATGTATTACTTTCATTTTTCCAAGATGATCATGGACTTGAGCTCCATAAGATATTTGGATGCTAAGTCTTAGAGATTGGAATGTTTAAGTTTCCATTGTTTTCCAAAATGAGCATTGAATTGAGCTCCAAAAGATATTTGGATGCTAAGTCTAAGAGATTGGAAAGTTTAAAGATTTATAACCTGTGAATCCTATGAAGGCCGAACCTAGAAGGTTATGGACCTAGGGTACTTGGTTCGTATTTTTCCAAAATGATCATGGTTTTGAGCTCCTTAATACATATGGATGCTAAACCTAAGAGATTGGAAAGTTTAGTGAATGCTAGCCTATTTTACTGGCCTTAGCCGAATACCCTAAGTTTATAACTTAGTAGGATTTTAATTCAAATTTGTTAAGTGATCATTGTTTATGAACTCCTAACACTTAAGGATCATAAATCCACGAGTTATATAATTTTCGGGAATCTCTAACCCTAAGAACTAGTCTTGGCCGAACCTATACCTTGTGGTTTAGTGTTCTTATTTGATTTTAATTGTGATTTTGTGTTCATAACCTTAGACTTCCATCGTGGAGGAAACGAGGACATTCGTGGTATACCTCTTCGAGCATCAAATCTCCTTACCTTCACAGAAGGTGGAGTTAGTACTTTGTGGTGTGACAACGAGGAGCTTCGAGTTCGGGAGTCCGGTGATAACCCAGGTGGGGGAAAAAACCAACCTATCATTGGAATGGATAAGTAGTAGATTATATAATAATTGTGTAGGGCGACCTAAACCCTACTAGTAGTCAAGTAATCGACAAAACCAAAATCGCATTGGAAACCTTTTCTAAAAAACAAATGGTGATTCGGGTATTGTAGGTTTATCGATATTAGGTTGATTTTATATTGTTGATGGTTGATTTGATTTTACTACCTTTATTGAATTGATTTTGTGCTATGTGGGTGATATGAGAATATTTTGATTGATATTGTGTTATGCATGATCTGCCTAGTTTTTATTATTATGCTTAGTGAATTTTAAGCAAATATATATATGTTGTCTAAGAGATGATTGTTTTGGGTGTGAAGATAATGATGATTTAGAAGTGCCTAACCTAGATGATGTATGTTAAAGAGGTGTTATGGCATAGAATATGTGTCAAGTTCTAATGGAAGGTTAAGGCACTAAGATGTTGCTAAAACGGGTTGGTGAGATTCAAGTATAGGTGTTGTTGTCCACAATCGTGTATTGGTAATATAATACACAAGGAAAAAAGTGTATTGGTAATATAATATACACAAGGACAAAAGTGTATTGGTAATATAATACACAAAGACGAAAGTGTATTGGTAATATAATACACAAGGACATCTGTGTATTGGTAATATAATACGCAAGGACATATGTGTATTGGTAATATAATACACCGTGTATTGGTAATATAATACACGTAAAACATTTCCGTTTATTGGTAATATACGTAAAACACTTTTGTGTATTGGTAATATAATACACCGTGTATTGGTAATATAATACACGTAAAATCAAGAGTTCTCGCGAGACCACTTCCACCTTAGGGAATGGGGGTGGAACACCTTAACGGGAATAGGGGTGGAACACCTTAAAGGGAATGGAGGTGTGCACTAGGTGGAACATCCTAACGGGAATGAGGGTGTGCCCCGATGCAAATAAGGGATGGTGACAGGAGTGGTAGTAGCCACGATAACGTAAAGACATGGTGACAGTATTGGAGAGGTTACGTTAAAATAAAGTGTCAGATTGCCTGAGAGTAAGGGTAGAGGATGATATAGATATTAAGTTGAGGATGATGCGTTAATTATGTGTGTTGATTGTCTGTGACAATTATGGTATGATTTACTATGACTCTTTTCCACTTTATGATGATAGAACTGTTTCTTAGCCCCTGTGTTTCTGTATTCTTGTGGGTTAGTTTACTTACATTAGAAGACCCGATGGAGGATTATGTTGCTGAGAAGCTGGGCGGAGCTCTGTATGGAATGGAGGCTGCTGAGGAGTTGGATGGAACTCCTTACGAACCAGATGCTGGAGGTCGAGCTGTGATCCATGGCGAGTAGAGTATAGATAGTATGGCCAGTGTGTCTAAGAAGGAGTATTTTTTATATGTTTCCGCTAAGTATGGCTTTTATTTTAAGTTTATGCCTGTGAGGGATCCTACGAGAGGATTCCCTCAACGTGATGTTTTGGTAATGTAATAAATAAACAGGTATGTATTTATATATTACAACCTTGGTGTGTTTAATTTGCAGAAGTTATATTATTGTTTAAATAAAGTTTTAATTTTTACGTACTTTTCACGCTAAGCACGCGATTAAGGAATTAATTAATAAGGTTTTAAGCTAATAAAACATCGGGGCACAACGGGGTGTCTCATAAAACGTTTCGTTTCTACGTTTCATTTCTGTTCTATTTTCAAGAGGTAAAATTATTTATTTTACATAAAAATATAAGATGATCACTTAATTAAAACAATCTTATTTCTTGGGTTGCCCTGTGACAAGTGTCATGTTCAACCATTTAGATTTTGAGGTTGCCCTGTGGACTTACGTGCCATGTTCAACCTTATTTAGGTTTAATAAAAAATTTCACAACTAAAGATGTTTTTTTAAAAACGATTTTCGGGGTAAAACAAACATTTTCAAAGTTATTAATAATTTACACAACTAATTTTGGGTAACCATTTTCATGGATGTTCTAGGGTGTCGTGGGGTTAAGTATCCATGCCTTCCCGAGACGTAATCGACTCCCGAACCCAAAGCTTTTTCTTAAAGGGTTTTCCAACTTTCCCGAAATTAAATAAAGTTGGTGGCGACTCCATGTTTATTTTCTAAATGGAAAAACAGGTTTTCCTTTCAGTCGCGACAACGACCAAGGGATTTCAATCAACTCTAGTTTTTAAACAGGATAAACTAGAACCATTACAATTCAGAGAACCCTTAACACAAATCTCAGGACATACAATCCCTTGTGTAAGAGCCTCAAACACTAGCTTTTAAACAGGCACAGTTAGAACCTTTACAATGGAGAGAACCCTTAACACAAATCTCAAGACATATTATCCCTTGTGTAAGAGCCTCAAAAATAAGCAATGAGATCACACCCACTCAACACTTATAAGAGATATACCCTCTCTTGTAAGAATGGTGATTAAGAAATGGTTTGAGTCAATCCGACTCTTATCGATATAAAGCACTCTAATTAGTGCAGATAAACAAATTGAAGCACAATACATCAACACATATATGGTGTAAAGCTCTCTCAATATAAAATGATCAAAGTGTAAAAGTGAGAGTATTTAGAGATAATAGAAATGATAGAGTTTAGCATAGATGTAGAATAATAGGATTCTTTCTTATGAAGGTTGTCTATGTTCCCTTTATATAGAAAATGTTATTAGTTCAAGGAAAATAGGTCAAACCCAATTAAAACACATTTTTGTCGCACAAGAATCGATTATCTCAATTCCATAATCAATTATTTTAACTCAAATAACAAGGCGCTTCTTGAGAAAGTCGCAAAGATAAACGATTAGACTAACCGATTATATGTTCTCTGTTTAAAATCCTCGCGAACTCAAAATATATATAATCGATTATCATAATCGATTATTAACTCTCTGTTTTATACTTCAAAATGCATAATCGATTTTTCAAACTTCATAATCGATTATTTAAATTCAAATTCGAATACATACCGGCTAGAGAAATAATTACTCATTAATACTCATTAAAGCCAATTAAGTTTATTTAAAAATGTGTTCGGCATAATATAATCGATTATGCTAATCGATTATTATCATTTAAAAATCTTTAACAGCTCTAGAATTGATTACTCATTAAAGCATATTAAGAGCTATTAATACTTTTTGAATTTGAAAAACTTAACGGTTGAAATTAACATCTCATTTAAGTTCATTTAAAAGCCATTTAAGTTTTATTTTGAAAGCTCATTTATGTGTGTGTGACTAATTTTAATTAGAGAGCTTTACTTACCATTTACAAGGGAATCTAGAACACACAATACAATTAATAAAATTTCCCTTGTCCCCCATCTTGATAGACTTGATCTTCTGGATACTCTTTTTCACTTTTTTCAATTTAGTCCTTATGGAGTTTCAGCTCTTCCAACTCTTGACATCATAGCTTTGCTTGTTCCAACCTGAACTTTTCTAATGCACAATTTTCTCAATGATCGCATTAGTCGAGGTATAGAAAACATTGATAACTCGCATATTTTTCATATACAAAGCCGTGTATAATATTTAATATCATAAGACATATTTTAAGATAATATTATATTTATATTCCTTATGTCTTGAGGCATATTATACTAATTTATAATATAATTCTATGCCAATTATATTATTGTTAATCAAGAGCATATATTATATATAATCAAGTATTACATGTGAATGCACTCAATATTATATTAATCATAATTATTTAACACATGTATATTTAATTAATATAATATTCATTAAGCACACAATCAAATATTCATGGCATTTATCAACATAATTTATTAAGTCCAAAATTCTTTTTTTTGAGTTAATACCATGATACACTATTTGTCAACATCAAAACCTATATCATTTTTAGGTTCACATTCTCCCCCTTAATACTATATTTGTCAACATCAAAACATATATGACATTATGATTCACAATGGATTCTACCATTAGGGACTTAGGGTCACTAGTGCAATAAGTGTTTTTTACGTCAGTTAAAATTGATTTTTTACGTCAGAATACTGACTGACGTAAATACACTTGACGTTAATAGTTAATATTTTAACGTCAGTTGAGAACTGACGTTAAATATAAAACTATTAACGCCGGTTCTTAACAACACCGACGTTAATTTTGTAAAATTAACGCCGCTTTTTTAAACAATCGACGTTAAACATAAAACTATTAACGCCGCTTCTTTAAGACAACGGACGTTAATTTTGTTAAAACTAACGCCGGTTGTTATAAAGAACCGACGTTAAAGGTTTAATTTTTAACGCCGTTGTTTATTACAACCGACGTTAGTAGTGTATCTGTATATTTTATAAAAATACTATTAACGCGCTTGTTTGATACAACCGACGTTAATAGATTTTTTTTTAAATTCAGTTTTAAAATATCACTCCCCTCACTTATCCCCTGCATTGATGAAATATCCCAAGAATACGTAATATCACACACATTACAGAATTGCAAAGGAAAAATGGAACAATGGGGGGACTTAAAACCAAAACCCATGTATATATATAAATAAATTTTAGTTCCAATGTCTAAAAAACAAAACTACCAATCTAAGGATATATATATATATATATACATGTTATTAATTAGTTTCTAAAGTCTAACAAAAAAACTATTCATCTAAGTAGTGCAGAGGTATCTTGTCAATTCCTTTTTCATCCGCATACTTGAAGAAGAATTCAGCGAAGCGCATCCTGAAGTCTCTTAACTCATCTTCTTGAATAGGCGATTGGTCGATAAATGCCTAGACACGTTCAAATAATAACAATAACATCAATGCAAGTCATCTTCAAAACTATAATATATAATTTAACAAGTTGTTTAAATATTACCTTATTCCATCCATCCGTAATAGATGCGGAGACTATGTTCAGCATATGAAGCATCACATAATAGCCGCCTGACCACCCATCAATTTGAAATCGAGACTACCAACAAAATTAATTTCAACGTCAGTTGAGTATACATATAAATTAGTAATTATAATATTAATTATTTGATAAATAAACTACCAAACCTTGAGGATGTTCCATACAGGATTTGCTTTAGCCTTAGAAGTCCTACTTCTCCCGTTGGCGCAACTTATGCTACTCGCCTTTAGCGCGCTATCATAAACAAATAATCATGTCGATCAATTAACAAATTCATATATCATGTGTGTAATAAACTAAAAACAACTGATATTAAAACTTAAGTTAAATTTAAGATTAGTTACTTACTTATTTACAACTTCCAACACCACCTGTGGCGGCTGTTGGTGGAGAGAGCAAAAGAATATGACAGTATGCCTAGACGGGTGAAGTACGAACAACTGCCAATGGCTTTTCATACAGTAGGGAGCCAGATATAATTATTTCGGATTGTCTCCCAACAAGTTCCCTAAGTATTTACTCAATGCATCGCCAGCAAAGAAATCGGGCAGAAGGATTCACGGATCTAAGAAGCCGTAAACTGATGCAACGCCCTTATCAAGCTGAAGACGATGGAGATACCTAAGATATGAAAAGGTGTGGATGTTAATTACATAATATATATATTGACATTAAAATAAATTATTAAATGGAAAATACCAAAAATAAATAAGTTATAAAATTAAAATTAACTTACGTGCACCGTAGACCAAAAACATTGCTATTCATCCGGGCGTTATTTCGCAGGCGTTCCCGAGATCGTCACCATAGAAGGAAAATATCCTCCGTTGATCTGGGCGTGCCACCCATCCATCGTGCTCCAATGGACATTCAAAAATCTCAAACGCATAATCCTCACCAAGTGAGAACAAACGAGTGATAGGTGACAGCGACACCGACTTCGACTTGGCCTTGCTTTAGGAAAAATAAAACAGATAAGTTGTTGATAATTAAAAAAAACACAAGTAATTATTTGACTAATTTGGACATTAATTATGAATACATACCTTTGTTAACATTTCGAGCTCACGTCGTTTGGAGTCCAACTCAAGCTCACGTCTTTTCATTTCCAACTCATGCTCATGGCGTTGTACTTCGAACTCCCGCTCCCTAGTCGCTAACTCATCGTCCTCCACATGTGCCCTACTATAACTCTCTTTTGTGCTCACATGTGAAGGGTTGGCATGCCCTTCGATGTCCTGGGGATGTACCGACGGAGGAAAGCTCTCTGGGCAAGCCCGCTTGAATTCTCGGGTTGGATATTAAGCTTTGCATCAGATGTATTGTAATAGCTGGGTTGGACATGAGGAGCTGAGTAATGTCAGCCAAAATTGATACTTCATCGACCACCCGCTTTCGTGAAGCAGACTTGCCATAATATTCTTTGATGGTCACGTTCCCAGGAACACCGAGAACCCGACCAGGATGGTCTTTCTTGCCTAGAGCAGTCATCAAGACGTCCCGCCGTCCAGAAGGGATGAATGCGCCCTGGGAGGATTGTGCTTTAAGATCCATCTACAATGAAAAAAAATGAAAAAACGTGCAAGTGAAAAGTGTTGCAAATATCTATACAAATATCAATTGAAATCAAGTTAATTATTTACTTACAATCTTATCTGCCACTTCGCGAGTTAACCAGACATCCTCGCGGTCGATGTCCGACGGAGGACTTAATGGTGTGCCCTCAGGCACCTCTCCTCTTTCAATCCTAGCAGAGTGCTCTTCCTGCTTCGTCCTCAGCCTATCCGCCATCATCTGCTCGATCCGAGTCTGGTACCCACCCTGAGACATGGTGTGGCGGTGGACGTTCTTCGCCTGATTCTGCCGACCCTTATTTGCCTTAGCCTATTCAAACAAAACACATAATTAAATACAGTTAAATGATCTATAATAAGCATACAAAATTAACTTAATCAACCAACCTGAAATTCTCCATCCTGTCGACTCCTGGCAAACATATCCCAAGTATCCTGATCAATCCAGGGATAATCCGAGAACATTTTATCAAGCCGCTTCTTCCCAGATACATAGTACCTGGTAAGATCATGCTTGAACCCATTCCAACGCTTTGATGCCATTTTCATACATTTATGACGATGATCCTCATCATTTGGCACAGTCCAAGCTACCTACACATTAAATACATAACAACTGGATGGATTATAACTCGGATAATTATCTAATAATGTAAATCAAACGAATGTAAAGGTAAAATACCGTGATAGCCTCCCAAATCGATCCTTAACGCTCGCGGGAACGTCATTCCAGTGGTTGTAGTTGATGCTTACGTGCTGCTTCGCTTGTAGAAACACCCACTTATTAAATTCTTTAGCACGGGGTCCCTGGGCATTTAGATTAGCATCGAAGGACACCTCAAGCTTCTGTCCGCTTTGCCTGTCCTTCTCTAGTTTCTTCAACGAGGTGGCTCCTCTACCCCGTTTCCTATGAGCCTGTGATGTCTGTATGGACAAAAAAAATGATAAAATAGAGGGTTGTAACATTATAAACTTACATTAAAAAGAAGGACTAAAGATAGTATATAACATGTAAACTTACACTAGAATCAGGCGTAGGCGTGATCGGGTCCTGCGAAGCCCCCACAGTGTCCTCCCGTGCATGTGGGCTATCCGACTGATCCATATGTATGCCTGTTCAGAAACAATATATATGTATTAACATAGGTTATAACTCAAAATAAATATAGAAGTATAAATAAAAATAACTAGATAGGTCCTGTAGATATATAAAACATCTATCCAATATAAGGACAATACGGGAGATTGAAAACTATAGTTTTTGAAGATTGCCAAGCACTGGTCACGGCCTGGAAGTGATGTCCATCACGACCGTAACGTGCCAACTGAACCAGACCCTCACATGCAGAACTGATCAAGGCCTAGCCGTAATGAGCATCACGACCGTGACAGATCAACCAGCAGAGCAACATGCACTCAAAATAAAAAATAGAGACATTCCAAACAACTCAAACTCACGGTTTCAAGTTTCAACTACTGAGACTACAGTTTCAACATACACTCAAAACCAAAAATAGAGACATTCCAAACAACTCAAACTCACAGTTTCAAGTTTCAACTACTGAGACTACAGTTTCAACATACACTCAAAACCAAAAATAAAAAAATGTGCCCTAAAGACTCACCAAAAATAGGCGCTCGCGTGGTGGTGGGGGGGAAGCTCGAGTGGTGGCCAACGTTCGTTGTGATTACTGAGAGCAGAGGGACAAGGAGAGTTAGTGCGCGGGAAGGGGAAAGAGAGATGTCAAGTTATTACAAAGAATGAGCGGGAAAGACAGAGTTAGGGGTTAAGAGTGTACCTCACGGTGGTGGCGAAGAAGCCCTCGCGGTGGTTGCGGTGGAGATGAGCTCGCGATTAGGGTAGAGTGAGAGTGAGAGTGAGGGTTGAGAGTGAGGGTTGAGCGTGATGAAAAGAGAAAAGAGACGTACAGAGAAGTGCAGAAGGCGCGCGGGTGTAAAAGTTATAATCAAAATAAAACAACATTTTGCGTCAGTTGTTAGTAAAAACTGACGTTAAAGGTCATATATTTAACGTCAGTTGTCTTAAGAAACTGACATTAAAAACACTCACACTTCTTACGTCAGTTGTATTACACAACGGACGTTAAAAGTTTATTAGTTTCTGCAAAAACATTCATTCATTTGACTACTGTGCTACTTACCCATTCACCTTGTAACCTAATCCTCTTAATGAGCATTAAGTTTTTAGATAAGTTTTCAAGAAAATCAGAATAGCTTAGTAACTTCATCACCTGCTCCTATAAATAGCTTCCTTCCATCCTTTTAATTTTTTCTGATTCACAATATGGCTCTGCCATGGAGATTAACTTCATCACTCTTTCTTCCTATGCCTAGACTCAAAGATCTTTGTCTTAATGCTCAAACAACTTCTGAGGTTGTGTAAATCACATAACATGGATGGTAAGGTTGGGTGAATCACGTAATGTGATTCTCTCACTTTATTTCATCCCCGTCATCCCTTTCACTTTGCTTTGGAAGCAAGTGACTATGGATTCAAGACGATGCATCAAGGAATTCCAGTGAAGAAGAAAGATGCAAAGATCCATTTCACTTTGCTTTCGCTGCTAGTGATTGAGGATTTACTTTGCATCATGGAATTCAAGTGAGGGAGGTGATGCATCCATTGGAGTTTCTGATGACAGGACTGACAAGAAAATGATGTTGAAGCAGAAACTTTTTTATATTTTAGGGCTATGTTGCAGAAATTTTTTATCTTTTAATCATGTAATTTTAACTTATGAATCGCTTCAATGAGATACGATTTGATTGTACATATAACTTGTTTTATGTTAAGTGTTTATTTATTTTAATTTGCATAAGAATTTGTTTACTAATTCAAGCTAATTAATAAAAATTAAAAATAAACTTGTTTAAAAAAAAGGTTTAGAAATAAACTGCACTATATGGAGTGATCCGCGTTAAGAGGGACAACAGGGACATGACAACCAATGAAATGAGTTTCATAATTATTTACGTCAGTTATTTATAGAACTGACGCAAATAGTGATTTAATATTTACAAACTGCCACCACCTCATTTTTAATGTCAACTTAATTTATGACTGCCAAGTTCCCGTATATTAATTACATTATTTCCAATATTCATTCTGCACGTTTATAATATATATGATTATTTACGTCAGCTATTTATTTAACTGAAGTAAAAATCACACTTTTAACGTCAGTTGTGTAAAAAACTGACGTTAACAATAAATATTTTTTATTTTAAAAACACTTTTAACGTCAGTTTTTTTAAACAACTGACGTTAAAAGTGTATAGATATTTGCAAAAACATTCATTCCTTTGACTAATGTGCTACTTACCCATGCACCTTGTAACTTAATCCTCTTAATGAGCATTAAGTTTATAGATAGGTTTTCAAGAAAATCAGAATAGCTTAGTAACTTCATCCCCTGCTCCTATAAATAGCTTCCTTCCATCCTTTTAATTTTCGGCTTCACAATATGGCTCTGCCATGGAGATTAACTTCATCACTCTTTCTTCCTATTCCTAGACTCAAAGATCTTTGTCTTAATGGTCAAACAACTTCTGAGGTTGTGTAAATCACGTAACATGGGTGATAAGCTTGTGTAAATCACGTAATGTGAGTTGCTCACCTTATCATCCTTCCGAAGAATCAGCTGCTGGAGGGCAAATCAGGTGCTCGGGCGTCACAGTTCAAAAACCTCAGCTTTGGCAGCAAGTGACCGTCATGGAAGTCTCTAGAACCACTGCCTTTGCTTGAAACAAATCTAGTGCACCTGTTTTTGCCTCTCTTGAGCTCTCTCATGCCCCCCAGTTTTCCGAGGTCTTAAAGGATGCAAGTGAATGTTCCAAGACCATTGCTAAAACAGATCGAGTGCACCCTTCGGAGTATAGTTTTCCCTTTGGCATATTTCATAAAACTCTCTGATGGGATGTAGCTTTAATGTTTTGGGTGTGATAAGGGGTTCCAAAAATGGCCTTATGCTTTGCCACACAACCTCCTCATTGAATTCTGGAAAACTCAGTCGCTCGACTCTCCTCTCTTGCTCACCCGTGAAGGGAACGAAGCCTCAACAAATGTTTAGGATTTTAAACCCTTTCAATGTAACTTTTTATAGGATTTTAAACCCTTTCAATCTTCTGTATCAGTCTGTATTACACTTCATGAATGAGATCCGGTTTGGGTTATTGATTCAACTTATACTTCGCACATATATTTTAGTTTTCAAAACAGAAACACAAAACATCAAAGCAATTGTGAAACTGAAACTTTGAGGAAGGCAATGCGGAAGGGTACGTATACTAGATAAAAAAAATTATTAAAATAACCTTTAACGTCTGTTGATGTAAGGACTGACGTTAAAAGTGAAGTGACTCACTTTTAACGTCAGTTCGATAAAGAACTGACGTTAAAATGTTCACTGTTAACGTCAGTTGTTTATTGAACTGACGTTAAAAGTGAATCACTTCACTTTTAACGTCAGTCCTTAAAACAACTGACGTTAAAATTGAATTAATGAAGTCTGATATTTACAAAACTGCCACCGCCCCCTTTTTAATGTCTAGCTTTTGGTTAACTGACGTAAACCTTTACCGTCTAATGTATATTTTCCACTAGTGGGTTAAACAAATAAGGGTTGAACTGGAAAATAATATGGGTAGTAAAGTGATTTCAAGAGTAGCAATTTATTTATATAGATTTATAATCGGTTCGATTTGCAACATAGAACAAAAAACGATCCGATCGAGTGAAGAAAAATAAAGTTTTTTGACTTTTGTTCTCGACTTTTAGTTTTTTTAGTTATGGTTTTTCGGTTTGATTACTGTAGTTTGTATTGGATTGGATCAATTGACGATTACTCCAACTCATTTCATGCATAAATATTTTCTCATTTTATGGAGATACCATGAAACAATGAGAAAGTTCAAAAAATAAATACTCAGGTGTTGGTATTTTTTATAATATTATATTTTCGACACGGTTGGCACATCAACAAACATAAGCTAACCCACTTAATATGAAAGGTTACCATTATCTGCAAGATCCATGGATCAACTCTTCATTGTATATAAAATAATTATTTTTGTATCAGAAAATTATTGGGTTAAATTTTTTTTTTTTTTAGAAAGGCTTCACCACAGAGTTTGCTTTAAGCCTCCATAGGTGTTGAGTAGGCCCTATAAATACTCCCCGCTCCATCTAGTCTTATCCATCCGTTTAAACTAAATCTTGTTTCATTATGAAATTATCTAATTAGCTTCATTCTTGGTATTATTAAGTGAGAGGGGACATTGGGTAATCGCAACTTATCGGACATATGCTTAACTCCTCCTTTTATGGGCGTTATTATATCACATCGTCATTTTTTATTTTATACTACTTTCAACAATTCTCCACATCAATGGTACAATTCTAAAAAGTTTTTTTTATAAGCAAAATTATATAGATAGGAAGGACTAGGGGTACTCAACACATGTATAACAGAACAAACCTATGTAAAAGAAAAACTGGACTAATGTAAGAACAGAATTATGTCAATGCCCCTAGCCAAACCAAGAGTCCAGATCAATAAAATACCCAAAAAAGATACAACTCTCAACATTGCCACCAATCCCATGAGCCCAGCAGTAATAACGACAACCCCAAACGCAGATGAATTAAAGCCAGCACCCAAGAAAGAGACCCCGTCGACAACAAAATTTTAAAGTTAGGTCACCTTTATTTCCAGAACCTTTTCCCCCACCAATACAACAACAAACCCACCTAACTCAACCCCAACCAAACTGAAAATTCTCATCTATAAATTTATAGTGTTTCTATATGAGCATGTTGCTTCTATAAACAATAGTGCTTACTACTGGATGCTACATAACTGATGCTCCAATTAATGGTACTACCGTATAAGAATCAATTTTTATTTCTTAAAAAATTCCCATTATGCCCTTAGTAAAGTGGGATGGAGATATTCTGTCTTACTTCCCTGTCATATTTTTTATCCCCCATCAATGATAATTTGTCATTTAATAAAATAAAAGCATAACTCATTAAAACTTTTGTACATCCCCAACTTTTAATTGGTAGGGGACATAGAGATACTACTTTTTGAGAAAGCATAATCTTATTCTAGTAAAGTGGTGATAATATTTTATGCATGTTAATAATGAGTCATTTATTCAATTAAATTAATTTTGCTTGTAATCCAGAACTTTTAATCGTGTCCTCATTTCTTGTGTATCAAACTTCATAGATAAATAAAATTGGAAAGAGAAAGTAATGGGAACCTTCTTGGTTTCCTTATAATAGATAGCTAAAATGAAACAAATGCTCTCTATCTAAAGCAATAGATCGATATTATGAAATAGAAGGAGCATCTTACAATAAAACCATCCCCTATTAGTAATGGATGTTATGAAAGTCTCTTTAAGATCTTTTGGTTTACACGAACTTGAATTTTGAATATTCTTCACTCAAATTTTCAGCCCTTTTTACCGCTGAAGCTGTACTACTCAAACTGCCTTATTCAAATCCAAGGCCAAGATTTTCAGTCCTTTGTTAGCATTAAGCATGGTTATCAATCCCGAACAACTATAGTTGGATGTTGCTGGTTTTTATTAAGAATATAGATGCAGACACAAGGGCCCAGAGGGGTGTGAAGATAATACTGATTTTGTGCCCAATATGACGATCAGCGTCCAAAGTAAAAGGCTATGCCATCTATGCGACCTCTCTTATTGAAAACTTTTTCATGGGAATCCTCCATAATCATTGAAAATGAGAAAGAAGGAAAAAGATGGTTTTCAGAAAGAGGGGGCAAAGGAAGCTACGTAACTGATGGAGCTAGCTTTTCCATGTTACAAACGTTTTAGGGCCATGCAACTGACAACTATGTCTAATCAGAAAACCTAAAATGATTGCAGAAGTAGTGAGAATTTTGGTGTCATGTACGAATTAAGGAAATAGTGTTCTCGTAATCATTTGAAAATTGACCTTATCTTATATTTTTTACTGTAAAATCATTAATAATCCGTTCATAATCAAGATTCTTTAAAAAATTATTTTCGATAAAAATCAAAGCAAGGTTATGCAATCAAAGCAAGAGAACGAGAGAATTAAGGAAAAAAAAAGTCTAAATAATAAATAAATTAGAAGTGTATCAAATTTTAAAATATAGTAAATTAAAAAGTTATTATAATATATACATATACATTTGTCATATTATTTTTTATCACTCTATTATAATTTTTTGGGATAATTATTTTTATCAATAAAAAAATAATTATATAATTTTTTTATTTAATATCTGTATATACTATATAATAATCTTTTACCTACTATTTGATGCCCCACAAAAATGGGGTCCTGAACGGTCGTCTAGCTCACCCGTGCTCGGGGCACCCGTTAAGCCAAGGGAATCACGTAAAAATTTTCTTTATGATAATATGAATGCATTAAGCCTAGAAAAAAAAACACCAAGTGCAAGAAAATAACTAATGGGTACCCAGTACTTATAATTATCATGGCAAAATTTAAACGAAGGAATCTCCAGCAAACCACATGGAGGATTAAAGTAAGGGTAAGAGTTGTCTCCTCCTCCTATCAGATTAACCCCACGTTCTTTTTCTTATTACCTGGAAGTTAGTGAAAAAAGAATAAATGTTTCAATATCAGTGTTAACCAGCTTCTTTGTACTGAAAAGTCTGAAAAAATTCAAAGAAAGGCAATAGCCTTTTCCCATCTTTTAATTATCTCAACAGTACACTATCGCTATGAGAGATTTGATTCTTTTGGCCTTGCATGTTTTTCAAAAAGGAAAGATAGGGTTTCTTCTAATACTAAACACCTTTAAACCCAATATCTAATTATATTATTAGAATTTTGAATGTGATTCTGTTTTGATTTAGATGTTACACCTTGCCTGCACATTACAGCTTATATAACCCCACCACCACCTACCGTGATTAACTCACTTAATTTCATCAGTAATTTCTTATTTAGTTGCTCTAGCTACTTAATTAATGAAACCTATATTGGCAAATGGCAATAGAACCGCTTCTAGGATTGACAACGAAACACGCGGTACATGCTCGTTCATAAATAAATATAGCTAGAGAGGGAAAATGAAAAAAAAAAAGTACTCAAAATCAAAAGGTCCTATCCAACAACCATTGCCTGGAGGGCATGATGGCCATCAAGGACTGCGACACTTGTAGGGGGAGACCTTTGGCCCTTTGGCCTAATTAAGCCATAGCTAGTTGTTAATCCCAAGGTTTGTCGGCGAATCCCTCAACCCAGTTTTGGCTTCACCATGGTTAATGTGGGTCATGGTGTAATTGTAATAATGGGGCATGCTTTCACTGTATGCTTACAAAGATGCCCCGAATTACCAAAAATAAAGGGAGGGGGGTTTATTTTAATTTTATCTCTAAATTATATTGTTATATAAAATTGGTTACTCAGCTAGGAGACTTCTTGATATGTATAATTTCTATTTTATGCCTTTAAACCTGATAAATTAGCTGGTTATTTTTATGCTTTTTTTTTATTGATTTATTCTTATTATTAATTTTTTATTTATAGATTGATTTGGATATTTTATTTATTAGCAAAGTCGGTTTTGCTTCTCCCAATATAGTCTTTTACATACACACAGCATGAGTCGAATCCCTGACATCATACTTGAGGAACTCGTCTATCTACCAGCTATCTGCCAACCGTATTGAACCTTGTTGTTATACCCTATATCTCCTTTGTGTTATCCTCTTATGGGTTCTTCTTGTCGTGATGGAGATGTAATTTTATTTGAATGAGGATGGTGGATTCTTTTAATTTAACAAGTCTTTTTATTATTTTATTTTTTTGATAAGCAGTCTTTTTATTCAATTGAGTATACGTATTTGGGTTGTATATGGATTGGGTATCCCTTGTACTCATTCATATATACATTTTTGTTTATATAAAAAAATGAGTATACATATTTATATCCGGTAAAAAAAACGCATTTATATCGTTCTTAATCAACGTTTTTTTGCGAATTGGCCACTTATAAATTGATCTTATATATGGGTTTTTGAAGGAAATTGAAAATTTTGTGTAGAACCTAGATATGTGATAATTTTCATAATCCTAACAAATCATGTACTGTCTTTAACAAAGGGAACCTTGAGACAACAGTTGGAGTTGTGGTCATGTGAGATAAATGCATGTCACGAGTTTGAGTCGTGAAATCAGAGTCTTGCAGAAGCATAAGGTAAGATTGTCTATTACAAACATACTAAGAGCATCTCCAATAAGGGTTTTTTCATATTGAGTTTCTTAACCACTACTAAGTGGTCCCTAAATGGTTCTCATTATGTCATATCATACTTAAGAGCATCTTTATCCTAGCATCTCAAAAAATTTTTTTGGAGTTTTTAAATGGGTCACACATTTACACATCACCCATTTTTATTTTTACAACTTAAGCACCCCATCTCTCGAACCCAGCAATTTCAAAAAAATTCTTAAGTGCACCACATCAACAATCTCACATTTACATTTCATCAATAATTTTTTAATTAATCAACGGCTACAGATGTTTTAATAAAAAATCTTTCCACATTGGCACACAATTTGAGATAAGAACAGATGCTTAAATAAGCACCTATGCTTAATTGGTAAACAACTTTTGCAAATGCACTCCATCGGCACATTGAAAATAAGCACCGGTGCTTATTAAATGAAATGCTTATTGAGCACTGCGATGGAGATGGCCTAAGGAACTCATACACATTTTGTTTGAAATTTTTAAGTATAACTTTTTATTTACACTCAATTTTGTTTCAAATTAAAATATTGATTCATTTATTTGCACTCAATATTGACTCAACTCATAGTGATACTTTTGATGCAACAAAAAACATTATTTATTCATACAGAACCCAAATTCAGGTTCCTTATGGGTTCCTTAAATAAGGAATCCAACATGCCATGTAAATGTGCTCCAATGTGGGGAAAAAATTAAGGAACCATTCTTTAGCTTATGGAATCCAATACGACACCCCATTGAAGATACTTTAAGTGGGTACGACCTTTGTCTTTGTTAAGCTTGGATCAACTTCTCAAATGAAATGAATAAACTTTCTTGATAGATGAAATGAGAGGCTAAGCTCTTATAGCAAGTACAAACCAAGAAGAAGCTAACTAACTAACTATGCCAAGCAAAACTAACAGAAAAACAGAAAAACAGAAAACTGAAACTAACAGACTGCAAGGCTCAACACTAACAGAACTGAACAGAAAGCTAGGCCTTAATCAAGTCTCAACAAACCCTCCCTTAAACTATTGCATATAAGGAAGAGATGCAACTAGTTTATCTTGGGAATTTCACACACACCAAGTAGCCTTCTAAGTTTGACAAACAGGTCTAGCTTCAGTGGCTTGGTCATCAAATCAGCAATCTGATCTTTTGTTCCACAATGAACCATTTCAATAGTTCCTTCCTTTGTAAGATCTCTAAGAAAGTGAAACCACACATCAATGTGCTTACTTCTTCCATGCATAATGGGATTTGTGGACAATTTTATGGCAGAGCTGTTGTCACACATGAGAGTAGTACAACCTTCCTGCACATGGCCTAATTCCTGCAGAATTCTCCTCATCCAAATAGCCTGACAAGCACATGCTGCAGCTGCTATAAACTCTGCTTCAGTGGTGGAAAGAGTGACAATAGGCTGTTTTTTTGAACTCTAGGCTACTGCTCCACCACTTATCAGAAAAACATATCCGGATGTACTCTTTCTATCCTCCAAGTCACCTGCATAATCACTGTCTGTGTAAGACAACAGCTCTTTATTCCCTCCCTTCTTGTAGAAGATCCCAAAATTCGCAGTTCCTTGCAAGTACCTTAGAACCTTTTTGGCAGCTTGAAGGTGTAACTGTGTTGGCTTGGTCATGTATCTGCTGATTAAGCTAACAGCAAACATCTTATCTGGTCTAGTGGCAGTGATGTAGATGAGACTTCCTACTATTTGCTTGTAGTAAGTCTCATTTATCTTTTCTCCATCTTCATCTTTGTGCAATTTTTGTCCTGGAACTATAGGAATTCCCACTGAGTTGCTTTCTGTCATGCCAAATCTGCTCAAGACTTCCATAGCATATTTCTTTTGATATATGTATATTCCATGCTCATTCTGTAAAACTTCAATGCCAAGAAAGAATCTCATCTTTCCTAGATCTGTCATTTCAAACTCCTATTGCATGAAACTTTTGAAAGAGTTCATTAAGCATTCATCATTGCTGGTGTAAATGAGATCATCAACATAAACACTGACAATAAGAGCATTTCCCTCCTTACTGTGCTTTAAGAACAGTGTTTGTTCATTCTTACTTCTTTGGAAATCTTTGCTGATGAAGTAAGACTCTAGGCGGCTAAACCAAGCTCTTGGATCTTGTTTAAGGCCATATAGAGCCCTGTGCAACTTGTAGACCTTGTTCTCACTACCCTGCTTCACATAGCCCTTTGGTTGTTCAACATATACATCTTCATTCAATTTTCCATATAGGAAGGCAGATTTGACATCCAATTGATCCACTTTCCAGCCTCTGTGTGCAGCAACTGCAATTATCATCCTGATTGTGTCCATTCTGCTTACTGGTGCAAATACTTCAGTGTAATCCACTCCATACTGCTGAGAATAACCCTTTGCCACCAATCTAGCTTTATATTTATCCACATGACCAAGTTCATTCCATTTAGTCTTGTAGATCCATTTCACTCCTATCTTCTTTGCATCATTTGGAAGATCAGTGAGTTCCTAAGTTCCATTCTTGATGATGGAACTGATTTCTGCATCCATGGCCATCCTCCACTTATCACTTTTACTGCTGCTTCAAATGTCTCAGGATCTGCTGAAACTACCTGAGCCATGTTTACTGCATCTTCCTCTTCTTCTGTGATTTCTCCACCTGTGACATAGTCACTCAACCATCCAGGAGGATGCCTATATCTTCTTTCTCTGTTACTATCAGGTTCAGTTGATGTGTTAGGATGCAACTCAGTCTCATTTGCTTCTTCATTTGAGTTGCTGTCAGCATCGGTTGATCCTTCTGTTTCTGATTCACCAGAATCCATGTCTACTATCAAGTCATCTTTGTAGTTGATCTCCCAGTTCCATGTTGCTTCTTCTTCAAAAATCACATCTCTACTTACAATGATCCTTTTTGTAATTGGATCATACAGCCTGTACCCTTTTGATTCATCACTCATGCCAAGAAGTACACATTTGCAACTCTTGTTCTCTAGTTTGGTTCTTTTGGCATCTGGAACATGAACATGTGCCAAGCATCCAAAGACCCTGAAATGATCAACTACTGGTTTTCTGCCACTCCATGCCTCTTCTGGAGTCTGATGCTTGACAACCAAGGTTGGTGATCTGTTCAATACATATGCAGTCCAATTCACTGCTTCAGGCCAGAAACATTTGGGAATTTTCTTTTCTGAAAGCAGTGACCTAACCATGTTCATGACAGTTCTATTCTTTCTCTCGGCTACCCCATTCTGTTGGGGAGTGTAAGCTGTGGTTAATTGCCTCTTAATTCCATTCCTTTGACAGAACTCATTGAATTCCTTAGAGATAAATTCTCCACCTCTATCTGTTCGAAGACATTTGATAGGCAATCATGTTTCTTTTTCCACTAGATTCTTGAAACATTTAAAGTGATGAAAGGCTTCTGATTTTTCCACTAAGAAATAAATCCATGCTTTTCTTGAAAAATCATCTATAAAGCATAGAAAATACCTCTTTTGACTGTTGGAGGCTGGAGTAATGGGACCACAAATATCTGCATGCACAAGTTCCAATTTCTGTGATGCTCTCCACTTGCTCTTCTTTGGTATTGGATCTCTATGCTGGTTTCCTTTCATACAGTCAGAACATACAACTTCTGATGCTGTCAACTGAGGAAGTCCTTCAACCATCCCTTTGCTGTGCAAGGTTTTCAAACCTTTAAGACTTAGATGACCATATCTACTATGCCACAAGTGAGTGAGGTCTTGTGCACTGGTATGTAAACATGTATTTTTCTTGGCAGGGGGCTCAGCATACAGAATGAACATTCTGTTATTGGTCATAATAGTTTGCAGAATCAACCCTTTCTCAGAGTGGTACACCTTGCATTTTCCTGCTTGAAACATAACTGTCAAGCCTCTTTCTTGTAATTGTCCAATACTCAAAAGGTTGTTCTTGAGTTCAGGCACAAAGAACACATCACAGATCACATGTTTAACCCCATTTATGCTCAGCTTCACATTTCCTTTTCCAGTCACATCCATTCTGGTGTTGTTCCCTAACCTCACTTGTTGTTTGAAATTTTCATCTAATTCACAGAACCAGGCTTTGTTCCCACACATGTGGTTTGAGCAGCCAGAGTCCAAGAACCAAGCATCTCCTTGCTGTGCATCACATTTCTCATCATAGGCCATCAACAGCATCTCTTCCTCCTCATTGAATTCTGCATAATTCACTTCTTTATCCCACTCAGGGCACTCATATTTGTAATGCCCTATCTTATGACATTTGAAGCACTCAATTGTTGCTCTACTTTGCCTCCCTCGGCCTCTACCTCTTCCTCTATAGCCACCCCTTCCTCTGCCTCCAAGATCACCCCTTCCTTCAGAGCTAATCTTCAAGGCCTGCTCTTCTCCATTGTTCTTGTGAAACTTCTGTTCATGAACTATTAAAGAACTCTGCAACTCATCAACAGATAGCGCATTTGTGTCCTTAGATTCTTCAATTGAACAAACGATGTAGTTGAATTTGTCAGTTAAAGATCTAAGTATCTTCTCAACTATGATGCCATCTCTCATTTGTTCACCATAACTCCTCATCTTGCTTGCCACGCTCATCACCCTAGAGAAGTAATCAGTGGTGGTTTCTCCAGTTTTCATTTCAAGAACCTCAAAATCCTTACTCAAAGCTTGAAGAATGGATCTTTTTACCATGGCATTGCCTTCATACTTCCTTTTCATCGAGTCCCAGATCTCCTTGGAGGTGTTCTTCTCCAAGATTGTTTCCAAGATGGTTCTGTCAATCGCCTGAAACAAATAATTCTTCACCTTGAGATCTTTCAATTTTAACTCCTCAAACCTCCTCTGTTGAGCCTTATTCATCACTTGCCCCCTTGCTGTTTCTGTGATACCTGTCTCAACTAGGCTCCAATACTCCTTGGAACGCAAGAAATTCTCCATTAGCATGCTCCAATGATCATAATGACCATCGAAGCGAGGAATTGCAGGTTGCACAAAGTTTCCTTCATTCGCCATTGTTCCCAACACTTCTAAGTATGCGACTTTTCTTCTCAGGCCCCAGTAGGAGCTCTGATGCCAAAATGTTAAGCTTGGATCAACTTCTCAAATGAAATGAATAAACTTTCTTGATAGATGAAATGAGAGGCTAAGCTCTTATAGCAAGTACAAACCAAGAAGAAGCTAACTAACTAACTATGCCAAGCAAAACTAACAGAAAAACAGAAAACTGAAACTAATAGACTGCAAGGCTCAACAATAACAGAACTGAACAGAAAGCTAGGCCTTAATCAAGTCTCAACAGTCTTGACCCTGTGCTGTGCATGACGATAGTTTATAGCACCAAGTTTTCCATTTATAATGTCTTTAATTTTTTTCCGGGATTCAATCCAAGGGATTAATTTCTTAAATTAAAGATAACAGATTGTTGGGCTTAATCAAGGGATTAATTGGGTTTCCAAAATTGAAGAAAATTGATACATAAAGGAATTAGTATCAGTTAAATTAATTAGCAAATCTTCTTATCAATTTATTGATTAGAACTTAATTCGGTTGTAATCTCAAATACTAATCAAACTATGTGAATCCTTTCCAGTAAAAAAAAACTATGTGAATCTTTCCTTTAAATTTCTTATTTGACATAATTGTAAATTTTACTTGTACTCCTGGGTCCCCTCTTCGTCTACAAGGGGAAACTTTTTTTACGCCATGATGGTATTGGAACAAGTTAATTAGATTCTCCTTTCTTAGTGGTGAACCTCTGATTAATTGAAATAAGTTTGAATAATTTATGGCCGTGGACAAAGTTTTCTTGACAAAGCCAATCGGACAATCAATGGTGGGCTTTGGGTAATAATGTCCTATTATATATATATGTATATATATATTGATAAATAGGTTCATAGACCTTCTGGTGGAACCTTGTCGTGAAAAAGTTGATAGGAAAATGCCAACCTTCAATCCTAACATCAAGAGAAAGATAAACATGAGAAAATATAAAGATTGATAGAAATAGAAAAATAAAAAGAAAGCACAGTTTTGTTCTCTAGCTTTATGATGAAATCTTAGTCGAAACATATATAGTTGAAGAATAAAAAAGGAAAATTGCTACTCAATGCATGGAGAATCTAATAAAGGAGTTACGTACAGAATCTTGCTTTGAAATAATTGTATTTCATTTTTCTCAACTTTTGGTTTCATTTTCATGAACACAAAATCAATGAACTGACACAAAGAAAGTGATTCTTCTTATTCTTCATAATAAATTAATTGTTTTGATTTGAAAGGAGTGCTATTCGATTTAACGCACGAATCTGCCTGAGAAGCTTCGTCCTTTACTTGATAGCTTTTGATCTGTATTGTTCTTTGTATCGGAGTGTATGTAACTAACTAACTGTGTTCCTACTATAATGAGGCAAAAAAAGTAATTACCATGCAAAACACCCTCGAGATAATAGAATATCAATATCAATCAATACGAGGGAGCAAATTAACAAAACAAAACACTCGGGTCAGACTCATGGAATAACTCTGGTCGCTGTGCGGCTAGCCAACCCAGACGGCCAGGCCTGCCGCTGATTGACCACCACACACCGCCGACCGCATCTGCCTCCGGTCATGTTTGCTCTCGTCTTAGATCCCCGCTTGCATTCCTCACCATCGCGGCTTTGCCTGTTGTGACGGATTCTGGGTCGCAACGACTCCGACGCGAATCCAATGACCCCCCTGTTCCGCCGGATGTAACACCAGGGTGCCGACGAGGGCGGAGAGTAGTCGCCAGTGCAAGAAGGCACGAACAAGGAGCGACTCCTGGTAGGCTTATAGGTGGAGGGACACATGAATGAACCAATTACACACCCGAATGAGAGGGATCCTGAGACTGTAGTTATGGGACTATACAGTTGAGAAAGTCTTATATGAATTGATTGATACTACCTATACTAACAAGATGCATCTTCTTTTCGGAAGCCCGTCATTTAAGAACTCCACTGTTAAGTGTGCTTGACTTGGAGCGATTATGGGATGGGTGAGCTCCTGGGAAGTTTTCCCAGGAAGCATGTGAGAGAGGACAAAGCACGCTGAGAGCGGCACCTCTCCCAGTACGGTGTGGTTCGGGGAAGCTGGTGGGCATGTAACACCCGGGTGCCGACGAGGGCGGGGAGTGGTCGCCGGTGCAAGAAGGCACTGACAAGGAGCGGCTCCTGGTAGGCTTCTAGGCGGAGGGACACATGAATGAACCAATTACACACCCAAATGAGAGGGATCCTGAGATTGTGTAGGTATGGGACTATACAGTTGAGGAAGGCTTATATGAATTGATTGGTACTACCTATACTAACAAGATGCATCTTCTTTTCGGAAGCCCGTCACTTAAGAACTCCACCGGGAAGCATGTGAGTGAGGACAAATCACACTGAAAAGACCCATGTTGGTCTGTGGGGACAGTCGGAAAATTGTTTTCTTTTAAGTCAGAAAACTGGGGTATGAAATTTTTCTTTAAGGATAACTCTGAAATCCATAATACATACATTTAAAATGTAAATTCACATTCGTAACAAAGTTACCATGACATACAACATTTCTCTAAGTTTCCATTTTCGAAAGAAAAGGTTTAAACTACAGATGGATGTATATAACACTACATTTACCTGCCTCTTTAGATATACAATCCAACTCAGACTCCTAAGCTGGTCATTCTATCAAATATTCATTGGAGAGACCCCCAATCAGAATACTTTCCCAACCTCTAACACTAGGTCTTCAAGTGACTTAGAAAGACTCCTCTGCGACATCGGTACTAGAGTACCAAGGTACTGCATCAAAACCCGAAGAGACCTGATATAATTGTAAGAGTGAGATACCGGCAAATGGATATATCATACAACAACCATACACATGATACATACAAAACCTTGGCATATTAACATTTTAACATTACTCATAGGTAAACAACAAGTGTTATTTAGGTGGGTCTCATACCCGAATCAATCAATTTTATAAAGATAATGTATGACACTTCAATCACCAAGCTCTAATCTTAATCTCATGAGATACCAACACCGTTTTATCATTAAGAAAGAAAGAGTTGATCAGGCTCATACACCCCGTTTGGAAAGTTGTCTCCGTCACCTCATGCGCCCGGATCAACATCATCACGAATCCCTTACAACGGCCATTCGGATGTATACCTCATCGAATACCACATCTTAAGTGGGTATTCGGTTAACTCAAGCACGTCTGCTAAGGGGAAATGCATATGAATAAAAGACTTTTCATTATCGAGATTTTTCTTTGTGTTCACTCTTTTCCGTTGTCGAAGCCCAAGGCTAACAACTATTCACAATTTTCATTACTTGAAAATCAATAACATAGGATGCGCAGTCTGAGTGCTCAATCACAACACCTTAGTCCTGTGCCGCAGTCCAAGGTTGTGGTCGTAGAAACAATTATGATTTTATCCATGTTTTATTTCAACATGATAAGGACTCCTAGCCCATAACAACGAAATTAGGACACATAGTCCTCAATTCCAAAATTAGGACTCCTAGCCTATAATATCACGATTAGGACCCTTGGTCCATAATTCTTGACACGGATCCCAGATCATGTGCATAAACTGAATGCTAGAGGCGACATCTCGCGAACTTGTATTCTCTTTCACATGTGCTTACTTTTAGCTCAGTGAAAATCAACAACCAAAACAAAACCTTGGTCACTTATCTAAGTAACCGGAACATTTCTAAATCATTTAGGAGAAAATCTTTTCCTTTACAAAGTCTTTTATAAAACATTTGGAAATTCGTTTGCTTTTGAAATCCTTGATGGAATAAAGTCAAATATTTTCAAAGGGGGTTTTCCTTCATGAAACACATAGTTCGAAAAAGGTTTTCTCTCGTACAAACTTTGGATCATAAAAAGGTAGTTTCTATTGACTTAAAGACACTTCAACGTTTCTTTTCAAAACTAGAATCTCATTCTCTTGAAGTAAGCGTTTTAAACAAGGAACTTTTATAAATGAAACCAATACTTTCAAAGTTCTATTCAAGGCTTATTAAGGCTTTTAATCCTTATAATTATTGTGCACAAACTCAAGTCCGGCTTCTCAAACTTCAATCAACAGTAATATATTCTCAACAATAATATCACAGTTAATGGCAGTTCATACCATATATACAACTCACAATACTTTAAGGCAAGTAATAATAAACTTCAAGTAATAATCACAATAGTTCAAGTAAATAAGTCATTCAAGTATTTGCTCCATATCATAATAATATTCAAATCACTCAAGTAAACACATACACACATGCATATAGTCATTGAATATCCCTAGGCAATCCCCTCTTACCTTCGGTGAAGGTAAGGAGATTAGATGCTCGAAGAGGTATACCACGAACGTCCTTGTTTCCTCCGCGATGGAAGTCTAAGGTTATGAACACAAAATCACAAGTTAAAATCAAACAAGAACACTAAACCACAAGGTATAGGTTCGGCCAAGACTAGTTCTTAGGGTTAGAGATTCCCAAAAATTATACAACTCATGGATTTATGATCCTTAAGTGTTAGGAGTTCATAAACAATGATCATTTAACAAGGTTGAATTAAAATTCCACTAAGTTATAAACTTAGGGCATTCGGCCAAGGCTAGTAAAATAGGCTAGCATTCACTAAACTTTCCAATATCTTAGGTTTTAGCATCCATATGTATTAAGGAGCTCAAAACCATGATCATTTTGGAAAAATAAGAACAAAGTATCCTAGGTCCATAACCTTCTAGGTTCGGCCTTCATAGGATTTATAGGCTGGAAATCTTTAAACTTTTCAATCTCTTAGACTTAGCATCCAAATATCTTATGGAGCTCGAGTCCATGATCATCTTGGAAAACAATGGAAACTTAAACATTCCAATCTCTTAGACTTAGCATCAAAATATCTTATGGAGCTCAAGTCCATGATCATCTTGGAAAAATGAAAGTAATACATACTAGCTTTAATAACAGAATAACCAAGTTAGAAATCCTTAAACTTTCTAATCTCTTAGACTTAGCATCCAAATATCTTATGGAGCTCAAGTTCATGATCATTTTGGAAAATGAAAACTCAAACATCCTAGCACCTAAACTCTAAGTTTCGGCCATCATAGGATGATGAGGAAAATATTTTTTGTTTAACAATAACTCTTAGGTTTAGAATCACAAGTATTAAGAGTTCTAAATCCATGATCAATACTTGGAAAGTTGAAACATAGTATCATAGGCCTACTTATTCATATTTTTCGGCCATCATAGGAACAAGCTATCAAAATTTTCAAGATTTATAGATTCAAGATCAAGGGATAGTTAGAAACTCAAACACATGATCATATTCCAAAAGTTGAAACAAAAACTTCCTAGGTCACAAATGCAAGCATTCGGCCTTCATTGGAAGAGATGGATAGAGATTTTTGTTTTACGCAACCTCTTAGTATGTGAAAATATAAGTTAATACAAGACTATAGAAAGTGGTTTCAACTCAAAAGGAGTTTTCTACCATTTTAGAGAGATTTTAGAAGTTTAAAGCATATAAAGAACACATAAAGTAAACTACGAAATAAAAGATGAAACTTGCAAAAATATTCATATGAGAGCATTACCCTTAGTATAAGGAAGAACTTTAATGAAGAACTCAAGTATAAAAAATTAATAAAAACTAAAGCTTTAAGAGCTTGAACTTTTAAAAGAAAGGAAGAAGATGAAACTTTAATGGAATTTGAAGGATGAAGATGATGAAGTGAAAATGAGAAGGATATATATAGAGAGGGGAGAGAGTGACACGAAATTGAGGAGAGAGAAATGAGCTTGGAGAGCAAGTTTTGACCTTGTGCCTTGTTTGGTTTGAGAAGAGAGAGAAAAAATGGGTTTTTAGAATATAATATGTTATATTTCAAAAAATGCCATCATGACCATTTTTTAGGAGGTAGCTTAAGGCCATACCTCCAGTGAGTCATCTCACTCCCTCATCTCACCTCAAGCCTTTTATATCTCCTATTCTGCTTCATTTCGTATCCGGTTGCATTTCCGATCGTAATTCTTCCGACGTTTTCACCCGAATAAAATATTTTATTTTATTTTTGAACGAAAATTTTCAAAATAACCAAAGTTGAAGGAAACATAATAAAAACACTAACCGTCTCGTTCACTGGTCAAAATTAGGTTTTCTGCACAGTAAACTTGTACCGGCAGTGAAAACGCAGACCGACTTCCGTCTGAATTTTCAACCGAAATTTTTACCGTAACTTCACATGATATAACAACACAAGAAAATGATTTTAGTTTAATTAAAATCATCCTCTGGGTTTAATCTAAAATAGACACATTTAAATATGTGTTTACTGCTACAGAAAGCATAGGAAAAACAAGGTGTTACACCGGACCCCCCCTCCCGCTGTTATGCATGACACCGGTTACGCCGTTACCTCTTTTACGATCTCTTCGCCCCATCTCAGATCTTGTTTTGATATTTTTGCAACTTGATTAGGTCGACGAATATTGTGTTTAGATTGTGCTTTGGCTGTGTTTTGCGTTGATTGTTTCTCTGATCTGTGTGTTTGATGGATTGCCTTTGGACATTTCTCAATACGGACTCTCCTTTGCAATCTCCATCGAATCCACAGCGAAAATATTTTGCTCAGGCTTTGAATGGTTCGTTTGACATCCCGGTTAGCCATTTTCCTCGATCGTGCGTGAATGGAGACTCTGTCTTTATCAAAATATACGAGGATGAATATCAAAGGGGGTTGGAAGGTTGCAAAAACAACATTCATGGCTGCTTGTTGTTGTTGAAGGGTGATATCCCTGTAAAGATCTCCGACCTACGTGCAAACTTTTAAAACTATGGAAGCCTCTGGGTCAATGGAGGATGATTCCACTAGGAAAGGGATTCTATGAATTCAATTTTGCTTCTCAAAAGGATTTGCGCAGTGTCTTGGCTGTTGGGGCTTGGAACCTTCAACCAGGGCTATTGTGTCTTTTTCAGTGGTCTCCTGATTTTATTCCTACTAAGCAGAAACAATCTCATGCTCAATGCTGGGTTAGAATTCATGACTTGTCGCAAGAATATTGACGCTCAAAATTGCTATTTGAAATTGCAGGCGGTTTAGGTACTCCAATAAGTTTGGATGAAGCCACCCGTACTCGGACATATGGTCACTATGCTAGAGTCTTAGTGGATGTTGATTTAATAGGGAAGTTGCTCAAGGAGATTACGGTAGAACGTGAAGGTATTGCATTTCCTGTCAGTATTGAATATGAGAAGCTTCCTTCATTTTGTTCTCATTGTAATTCAATTGGGCATTTGGTTACGACTTGTAAACAAATTGCCAAGGAGAACGTGGTGCAAAATGATCCGCCTTTGGTGCAGAAGACTAAACTAGCTTATGTCCCTAAGGTTCCAGAGCAAAAATCAAATGAAGATAATGGGTAGAATGATACATCACCGGGCGAAAAATTGAGTGATAGTGAATCGGTTGAGACAGTCTATGAGGAATTATCCCCTGATCATGTCTCAAATTCCATTCCACAGAACGCATCTTCGGTTGCAACAAATGCTGTCAGTGGCTCTACAGAGAAGTTCTCAACTTCAGCTGCAACTAATATTGACTCTACAGTCAAGTATACTCCGATGCCTGAGCATTCCTCGAAGAGTACTCCAACTCCAGTGTCCGTGCATTCCAAGGTTACCTATGATTTAACAGTCAGTGGTAAGAATCTTGTGACTCCTGAGATTGCCTCAAGTCCATTTTATGTTCAAGATCTTAGCGCTTTTCCAAATGTTGTTCAGAATGATTTTAATGTTTTATCTGCTTAGTTGGAAAAGCGAAAAGATGCAAGTACTTCCAAGGATGAAGAACAAAATAATGATAAGGTTGCTGATGATGGTTTCACGGTGATTACGTCTAAATCTCAGAAGAAGTATAACCTGAGACTGAATAAAAAGCCTAATTCTAGGTATACAGGATTCTCGTTTATTTTGCATGGGTTTTGGTTTTGGTTTATGTCCCCCATATTCTTGTTTTCTTTTTTATTTTATTTTTTTACAAATTTATGGTGACTTGTCACCTTTCTTTAAAAAAAAGATTTTTTCATACTCATCAGAATTATTAAATATTTATTCAATTTGTTTTTTCGAAAAAACAAATTGACCCAGGGTAAAAAATACTAGTATATAACATGTGTTTGTGGGACATGGCTCCTATTAGGCTTGTTTATAAAATGAGTAAGAAATGATATATTTATTTTTAAATTTTTGTTGATTGATATTATAATATATTTTAGAATAAATGGATCAATATGTATTTATTTGCTTACTTTAAATAAAAAAAACTTATTTAAAAGAGCTTTTTCATATTGGGGTGTATGCCCCTTCTAACTTTCGAAGGTCGGGTTTTACTTAATAATCAGTATTACATATAGGATTACGTGCTTGAGTTTTGAGGAAGAAGTGATAAATTTTTTTATGGATAAGGATCCTTTCTTCTTATTCTTTCCTTTTCTCTCTCTCATGTTATCACAAAATAAGACATAGAAATAAGTTTTAATGGAACCTACTACATAATCAAATTTGCTATTATCTTTCTCTTTCTAATATGAGAGGAAAAAAGGAGATAATAAAAAGAGGGTATCCAAATCCATTATTTGCACAAGATTCATATTAGTATGTGCCCGTGAGAGTTGTACAATTAATTAGCATTTTTCTGATAAATATATAAATATATAAATGTATAAGAAACAGTATCCTGAGGCCCTGGCCCCATGATTAAAGTAACTTTGTTTACCAGAAATAAATCCTATAATTTTTAACTCAAACACATTTCCGGCCCATTTCCTCACTTTTACGGTCAGTGACACTCTAAGGATATTTTGTATTTATCCTATTTAGGACAATGATGACGTAGAAGAATTTATTTTAATTTTTTTTTGATTTATCTTATGACACTTATCTTATGAAAAAACTTCATTTGGGAGGCGGACGGAATCCATATCATCTTTTTTTTGACATAGGAATCCATATTTTCTTGAACCTGTATGATATTTCCCTTTCTGATTTCTTTATTAATTCTATTATAAATGTTGATTATGAAGAGACAGAATATTCGTTGCCTTTTAAAAAAAAAATTTATTGGAACTAAAATTCAAAAAGCGAACAGTCAACTTGTATAACTTTGATATATGGCTTTATTGACAAAGTAGATTTATGTATAAAGGTAATCAATTGAATAGCTAATTTAAGGCCAGCAGAGAAGAAAAAAAGCAAAACATTTCATCACAGCTAAACTAATTACAAAAATATTACATTGTTCTTATTTTATTTCTTGTTTCCAAATATTTATATAGAAAGTAATGAAAACAAACAAAAAATATTGTTAGTATTTTTTATACAAATCTTTAAAAATAAAAAACAGAATAAAAATATATAAGGTGATAGTTTTATCATTAAAATTGTAGTTACCTTTAAAATTAAGAAATAAAAATAAGAAACCGGAAATAAACTAAACAGGTGCAAAGCCTGGGTAAGGTTCCAGACTTCCAGTTTGCGGAGAGTAATAAGATTGTCATTTATTTTACAGAAGGTTAGTATGGTACGTAGGTCCATTTATCTAGTTTTTTATTTTTTTTTACCAAAGGTCCATTTGTCTATTAAGACTTAAGAATCAATAAGTATTCTACATTACTTCGAAAAACAAAAAAATGACAAAAATCTGATACTTTAGTATTTTCTGTGAAAAAGAAAACTTACAGGAAGGTATAATCTTAGAATACCGAATTTAAAAAGCGTAGCATATTCTTTCCACAACGCTTCTTAAAATAAGCATTATCTTAGTCAAAGAGATGAAAGAATAATATAAAAATTAGTAATTTTAATTATATTAAGTCTCTCTAATTTTTCATCGAAGATCTTAAAACTTTTAGACGAAATCATACCGTGACTTCGAGGATTCCATGTTCATGAAGCATCTTTGTTTTAATAGTTCGATCTCTTTGATATTATTTGGGCCTTTTGCCCCCTTCCGCTAATACCCGAAAAGTATTTAAGGATGTGTTTATTAATTTTATTTTTGTACCATTTTCAATTTTCCAATTTAGTAGAGTGTGCTGATTATTGGTTAATTGAGAGCAGCAAATCGTGCAACACAATTATTTTTTTTATAAGCAAAAATATATTGATAAAAATATAAGGAATATTCGAATCCATATACAAAAGGAGCAAACATGAACCCATGTTAAATGTAAGTATGATAATTCCAAAAAACAAAGGAGAATATAAGTATTACCAACGCCAAAGCCCCAAAAGAACGAAACAAGAAAAAGGGAAGAAAAACCAAAGAACATTGGTACGAGCCCTGTAATATAGGGAAAAAACTAGAAATCTAAAAACATAATAAAAAACCAATCAAGCTCTCCTCTAGTCTAAAGAAACAAAACAGGAACGAACCTATCTAGATGGGGTTGGGGGCAGCTGCCCCCACCAAATATATTTTTTAATTAAACTTTATATAAAAAAATTTGTTGTCCCTACTAAAAAAATTATATTGACCCCATTATTTTATAACTCTACTTTAAATAATACTAAAAATATTGTCGTCATTGTTCTATAACACCACTTTATATAATATTTTTTTTTATTTTTTCAGTAAAACTTGATCACATATATAGAGAAATATTTTCGATAATATTAAAAATGAAAAAATATACAACAATATCAAAGTATAAAAACACGTATAGAACAATTATAATTTATATAAGTTGAGGTATCTTCAATTTTATGATTATATAATTATTCAGTTGGCATGTCACGGTCGTGATGGGCATCACGCCCTAGCCGTGATCAGCTCTGATTTTTCCATTCTTTCTTTTCAGCTCTACTCGATCATGGCCGTGATGACTGTCACGGCTAGGCCGTGATGGGCTCTGTTTGGCTCATTTTCTTCACTTTCCAATCTCCGTCTTCATGCAAGCTCCATCATGGTTAATCATGAGCATTTAATCCTTAATTCCTGCACAACAACACCACAAAACCACCTTACCCATTCCAAGGTAAAAACTAACAAAGAATCAATTTAAATATGCCTAAACTATATGAAAATGCATGCAAAATGTCAATAAAATATGAGGTGAAATCACACTCATCACAGCAGCCTCCATGCTTTCACCAGGCCCTTGCTCCAGCAAAAGACGGGCATCAGCGGGTTTGAGCACCTGGTCGTCGATGAGCGAACATGGGTTAAACTCACTACCCCAAAGAGAGCCGAAGCCCAGGTTACAACTCTCGTTGTACCATTTGGTGTCCGAAGTAAGATCGGCCACCGCAGGAGCCTTGCCCGACCTCCTCTCGGCGGCCGGAGTTTCTTCGACAACCAGTAGGGGAGAGGGACTTCTCCCCGGAACCTCGGACTGCAAATCTTCCCGAGTCCTTTTAGAGAGGCGTGTGTTCGGGTCAGCAGCATCAGTAACCTTCTTCTTTTTCCCCTTAGCCTCGGCAACCGGAAATGACCCACCAGCAGCTTGGTTAGCCGACTTCTTCATCAAATCTTTATAATTAAACTTCCCCACTATCACTGAAAAAGGGAGATCTGTCAGATACAAGGATGCTGCAAGGTAAGTTACAATCAAAATCGGCTTGCCGAGTTGACGATTTGGGAAGCAATAAAAGTTTCCCACAAGGCAATGACCGAGGATAGAGCTTAAGGAGCTCAACATCGGCTCTTTCTTCGGTTGGCATGCAGCCAACGTTGTAGCTAGAAAACTTAGTGGGATGGGGTTGCCAGTAAAGAGGGAATTTGGAGGTCCCATCCGAGTCATAAAATAGGGACTCAGTTCCTACAGTAGGTAGGACTTTGAAAAAGTCCGACTTAAAAAATTTGTATGAACTCTTGTAGAGCCCAATGATTCCTCTCCCCTCAGCCCCACTAAGGGAGATCCAACCAACCCGATCCCCAAACCTGACTTTATAAAAGTAGAGGACTATAGGAGCAGTAGCCACCATGCCTATCTGCCCGCAAAGAATTTGGAAAGCCTTTAAAAAGACCCAGCTGTTGGGCTGGAGATGAGTCGGGGCAACATTCATAATCTTTAAAACATCGCACTCGAATTGGGTAGATGGCAAGGTAACTCCAATCTGCTCAAACATGGTTTTATATACGTATGTGAAAGAAGGTTGATCTGGAGCAGCATGAAGGAAGACGGGTTCATTCTCAGAACATGGCAAACATTCGACAGTGCCACTAGAAGAAGAAACTTTGTTTTTCATGGACGACAGGGATTCAGAATCCCTAAAATTTGAATGAAAGGCTCCCGCATCCGTCCTTACCCAGAAATACCCAGGTATAGTAATATCTGGGTATGGGACTCTAGGAATCCTATTGGTACGCTTACGGCGCTAGGAGATAGGTATGGCATTAGGAATAGCGAAGCTACTCTCATCAGAGGAGGAGGAGGCACCATTAGCACCGCCACCACCATGAGAGGAAGATGGAGAAGGACGAAGAGAGCCCCCAATCAGATTGATTTCGGGCTCTACGATCTGAACCCCAGAAGAGGCATTATGGGATACCTAGAATGAAGTCTCCATGGATGAAAAATCAGAAATCAAACTGGAAAAAAAAAGATGAGAAGGGCGTACTTCGAATAGGAAAGGGAGTGTGAAAGCTTGGACTGGAAAGGGCTCGAGAGAGAAGAAAATCGAAGGTTCAAGGAAAGTAAAGCCCTGTATCAGGGGCTCGCTCAATTTATAGAAAAAAGAGCAAAGCTTCAAAAAGAAATGAAACGTTCCTTTTGGCGAAATGATGATGGATGTTGATATGCGAGAGAAGAGAAACGTCCCTTCAAGTCTACGCAAATTCGGTGCACTAATGGAAAAGAAACACGTGGCAGAGACATCGGAATATACGATGTCAACAATTAAAAATATGGGCACGCATGAAACTAAGACCAAGGGCAACGTCTCTTTTGATCTCGGGAACCGAGAAAATATAGTCACGGTACGAAACTAAGATGACTACCTCGGCTAGGCTCGGATCCTTCAAAAAGGTTCCACGCATTTAGCTCAAAGCTTGGGGGGCTTGTATATGGGCCAAGATGTAAAGCTCACCAACTCGGTCAATTACCTCGCCAACTCGAAAGGCTAAAGAAGAGACCAAGTTCCTAAGCTCGGTCACCGAGGTTGAACGATTGGTCGAGGTACGAGATCGGTCATTAAGACTATGGTAAAAAGGGGGAGAGAACCTACACCATAAACCTTAGATCCTCCTAATAAGGTTTTTAAAAGGCCAAGCTCGGCTACTGTCATGAAAACTTTTACGCTTCTACTAGCTCAAAGCTTGGGGGGACTTGTGTATTGGCCGAGGAGTAAAACCCGGCCACTGAGCTTGGATACCCGACCCAATCAAGGTGGGAAGGATAAGATATTGATATTATCTTTAATAATCTTGTATTATCTCAAATAACCTTATCCGGTTAGGAGATCGTATTTAATAATCATGATATTATCTCAAATAATCTTATCCGATTAGAAAAGATAATATCCCTTAAATTAAGGAAATCACATCTCTAAGAAGATTTAAGAGATAAAAGGAGATAAATCAGATCTCTTAAAGATATGGGGATCCTATTATAAAAAGAGGAGAACCCAAAGGAGAGAGACACTTTTCACTGACCCAGGTGACTCTCCCTTAAGCGTATTAGAGAAACTAGCTCGACCAAGAGACTATCGAAGAGTCCTTGCTCGCTGGTATTCATCAGATACAAGATTAGGGGATTGAGATCACCATATGACCAAGGATTGAACTAGAACTACGTATGGCTTTGATTCCCATTGGGATACGTAGGACCGGAATATAATATTCTGTCAAGCCATAATCTAAAACAACCCCGGAGTTCACTCTTGGTTAGACGGTCTACAGTGAGATTCCGCCAGGTCGGATCTTGGCAGGAACAGGGGTGATGGATCAGTGTTTGGTAGGTTCGAGGTGAAGTTATATTTTCAACCTTTGTAGTCATTTCTATGCTTTTTTTTTGAAAATCTATCTTGTTCTCTTGTTGCTATTTCTGAATTTTCTTTTTGTATTTGTGTTGAGCATCCCTAATGCTCTATTCAATATAATTTTACTTATAAAAAAATAACATAGGATTGACAGGCAGACAAAAAACATGATCAAGGAAACATGCGACAAAACTAATTGTACTGGCTGAGGAGTAAAACCCGGCCACCGAGTTTGGATACCCGATCCAATAAAGGTGGGAATGATAATATATCGATATTATCTTTAATAATCATGATATTATCTCAAATAACCTTATCCGGTTAGAAGAGATAAATCCCTCAAATTAAGGAGATCATATCTATCTTTAATAATCCTGATATTATCTCAAATAACCTTATCCGGTTAGAAGAGATAAATCCCTCAAATTAAGGAGATCATATCTCAAAGAAGATTTAAGAGATAAAAGGAGATAAATCCAGATCTCTTAAAGATATGAGGATCCTATTATAAAAAGAGGAGAACCCAAGAGAGATACTCACTTTTCACTAACCCAGGTGACTCTCCCTTAAGCGTATTAGAGAAACTAGCTCGACCAAGAGACTATTGAAGAGTCCTTGCTCGCTGCTATTCATCAGATACAAGATTAGGGGATTGAGATCACCATATGACCAAGGGTTGAACCGAGAACTACGTCTGGCTTTGATTCCCATTGGGATACGTAGGATCGGAATACAATATTCTGTCAATCCATAATCTAAAACAACCCATGTGTTCACTCTTGGTTTGACATTCAACGGTGTGATTCCGGTAAGTCGGATCTCGGCAGGAACATTTGGCACCCACCGTGGGGTCGAGGAAAAACTTTCCCCGGTTCCATAAGAAAGTTTGATGGTGACTACTCGGAATGGACCGAGGGGAGGGGCGAACAGCACGAACCATGTAGATCATGAGGCTTCGAACACGAGTCTGAACCATGACAATCCCCTCCCCCTCGCATCGATGAAGATAACCCTCAGTTGGGAGAGGTTATGGCACAGTTAAGGCAGCTACATAAGATTAGTGACGCCTTCCGAGGAAGAGCAATCCTCACCCGAGGGTAGCCAAAAGGATCCATCCTACGTACCTTCTCCTCATGATACGAGCCGACCATCCAAGACCAAACCTCGTCCAAAGGCTTCAGAAGCTAAATCTCGTGCAGAAAGGACTATCCAAAAAGAAAGGGTAGCAGACCGACGACCGAGGTTGCCATTCACGGATGACATCGACGAGGTAATCATGCCTACACATTTTAAGCCTCTTAACATTGATAAATTCAATGGCTCCACTGACCCAACCGAGCACGTAGAATCCTTTATTTCTTCTGTTTACCTGGTGACCGATTCGGAAGCCATCATGTGCAAAATTTTTCCAACCACTTTGCAAGGTCCTACCTTAACCTGGCTTACGAATCTACCACCTCGGTCAATTAAAAGGCACTCGGTCTCGCTGGTGAATTTTAAACAAGAAAAGAATGAATCACTTAGAGATTATATGGCTCGTTTTAGTGCTAAACAAATTCTAATTCCCAATATGAGCTCGGAACTCTGTCTTCATACCGTCATGGGCGGTTTGAAGCTGGAGCCATTCTTTGAGTATTTATCTCGAAAACCATCGAGAGATTTTGAAGAGTTACAGGAAAAAGCTACAGGTTTCATGAACTCGGAAGAGATGGTGGAATCCAAAAGGAGAGAAAGAGGTATTGAAGACAAGATCTCGGTTCCGAGCAAAGAAAGAGATAGAGGGGCTAATCCACAAAGGGCCCAAAAGACCAGTGAAAGGGGATTCTCGGAGATGCAACCCAGGTACCAGTCTTATACACCGCTAAACCGATCTCGGGCAACCATTCTTAGGGAGGTGTGCAACGCCGAGTTACTCACCTTACCTCGACCATCTAAAACTTCGGCCAATTCAGATAGAAGTAAAGAGTGCAAATGGCATCAAAACTATGGTCACTCCACTGAAGACTGTAAAACAGCCCAGGAAAAAATTGAGGAATTTATACAGGCAGGTCTTCTTGACCGGTTCGTTCACCGAGATGATTGTGGAGGTGGACGAGCTGGTCGACGATGACGGAGACGCGATTATGACAATCGTAACCGAGATGCAAACCTGCAAGGAAATAATCAGAACGGAGATCGACTGAATAATCAGAGGGGTCATCAATACAATCTCAGGAGGATTTGCAGGTGGAGGAATAACGAGTTCAGCTCGGCAGCATCATGTAAAAGTCTTCCGATCTGCAAACACGCTGTCTGGAAAACCTACAAGGACGAGACCTCCAATAACTTTCTCGAATGATGATTTCCACGGGCTGGATCCAAACCAAGATGACCCAATGGTGATAACGGTCGAATTAGACAACTTCTCGATCAAACGAATACTTATTGATCAGGGAAGCTTGGCTGATATTTTATACCGGGCGACCTTCAGGAAACTTGGAATTCCAGAAAAGTTGATAAAGGAGCAGGAAGACAAGCTAGTAGGGTTCGCCGGAGAGCAAGTAAAAACCTGAGGTTATATAGACCTCTTGACAACGTTTGGAGAGGGAAAACTCTCCAAGTCCGTATCAGTCAGGTATATTATTGTGGATGCCAGCACGTCGTACAACATCCTTATTGGAAGACCGACGTTGAATGAACTCGGAGCGATTGTCTCTACCCCACACCTCACAATGAAATTCCCGGCCAAGTCTGGAGATATAGTCGCTGTCCGAGCTGACCAAAGGATGACCAGTCAATGCTATTTGGATAGCCTAAAGGTTAACCGAAACCAGAATATCGCAAAGAATGCCGAGGATGATAAAGGTAAACGACATCTAAAGGTGGTTAAAAACCTAAAAAGGCTGACCGAGCTAAAATCGACCGAGTTAAGGTCGAAATGCCAATCCTACAAAGGTAAACGACATCTAAAGGTGGTTAAAAACCTAAAAAGGTTGACTGAGTTAAAATCGACCGAGTTGAGGTCGAAATGCCGAGCCTATAAAGTTAAACGACAACTAAAGACCTAAAAAGACTGTCCGAACTAAAATCGACCGAGTTGAGGTCGATATGCCGAGCCTAAAAAGGTAACAACTAAAGACCTAAAAAGGTTACCCGAGCTAAAACCGACCGAGTTGAGGTCGAAATGCCGAACCTAAAAAGGCAAATGCCTAAAAAGGTTGACTGAGCTGTAATCGACCGAGCTATGGTCGAAACGCCGAACCTAAAAAGGCAAAAGTCCTAAAGAGGTTGACCGTGCTAAAATTGACCGATGCTAAAGTCGAAATTCCGGGCCTAAAAAGGTAAACAAAGAACCTAAAAAGGTTGATCGAGCTAAAATCGACCGAGTTGTGGTCGAAATGCCAAACCTAAAAAGGCAAAAACTAAAGACCTAAAAAGGTTGACCGAGCTAAAATCGATCGAGTTGAGGTCGAAATGCCGAACCTAAAAAGGCAAAAGCTAAAGAGCCTAAAAAGGTTGACCAAGCTAAAATCGACCGAGTTGAGGTCGAAATGCCGCACCTAAAGAGATAAACAATGACAAAAGGTAACAACTCTTTTCATCTTGGGAACCGAGAAACTTTGGTCACTGTGAAAAACTAAGATGACTACCTCCGTCTCGGCTAGGATCGGCCCCTGGATAGAAGCTCCCACGCATTAAAAAAAGCTCCAAGCTTGGGGGGACTTGTATATGGGCCGAGGAGTAAAGCTCGGCCGCTTACCTCGCCGTCTTGAAAGGCTAAAAGAAGAGACTAAGTTTCTAAGCTCGGTCACCGAGGTTGAACGATTGGCCAAGGTACAAGATCGCTCATTAAGACTATGGTAAAAAGGGGAAGAGAACCTACTCCATAAACCTTAGATTCTCCAAATAAGGTTTTTAAAGGCCAAGCTCGGCTACTGTCATGAAAACTTTTACGCTTCTACTAGCTCAAAGCTTGGGGGGCTTGTGTACTGACCGAGGAGTAAAACCCGGCCACCGAGCTTGGATACCCGATCCAATAAAGGTGGGAAGGATAAGATATCGATATTATCTTTAATAATCCTGATATTATCTCAAATAACCTTATCCGGTCAGAAGAGATAAATCCCTCAAATTAAGGAGATCATATCTATCATTAATAATCCTGATATTATCTCAAATAACCTTATCCGGTTAGAAGAGATAAATCCCTCAAATTAAGGAGATCATATCTCAAAGAAGATTTAAGAGATAAAAGGAGATACATCCAGATCTCTTAAAGATATGGGGATCCTATTATAAAAAGAGGAGAACCCAAGAGAGAGACTCACTTTTCACTAACCCAGGTGACTCCCCCTTAAGCGTATTAGAGAAACTAGCTCGACCAAGAGACTATTGAAGAGTCATTGCTCGCTGGTATTCATCAGATACAAGATTAGGGGATTGAGATCACTATATGACTAAGGGTTGAACCGAGAACTAAGTCTGGCTTTGATTCCCATTGGGATACATAGGACCGAAATACAATATTCTGTCAAGCCATAATCTAAAACAACCCTGTGTTCACTCTTGGTTTGACGTTCTACGCCGAGATTCCGGCAAATCGGATCTCGACAAGAACACTATTTGACTTTAATTCAATTTAGTTGGCATCGAATTGGCATCAGTTGATGCCAAATCTAACCCAAAAAGATTTTTTTTTTAAATTTGACAAAAGTGCCAAATGAAATGGCATTGGACTCACATAGATTACGTTATGAATTACTAATTTATACCTGTCAATCCATGAGTAGCTCACTACAAGAAAAGGGTGGCTTACCAACGATATATTACCGACGGACGTCAGTTCCGTTGGTAGTGAGATAGTTTCCGACGGACATAGCCGTCAGTAAACACGAATACCGAAAGTCTTACCAATTACCGATGGAAAGTCCGTCAGTAATGTTACCGTGGGCTGTTCCGTCGGTAAATCTGTCATTATATAATGTGGGAAAGGTATTTTTATGGTGCCAAATGGTACCGACGGAAAAAGCCGTCGGTAATTACCGATAGAATTTCCGTCGGAATAGCAATAACCATATTACCGACGGACTTTTCCGTCGGTAATACATTTTTTGAATTACCGACGGTTTTATCCGTCGGTAAATTCAGATCAAACCACCAGAGCCAAACCCTTCCCCTCACTTTTCTTTCCCTATTTCTCTCTCTGCTCTCTGCCCCCTCTCCTCCCTGCGAACTTCAGTTCCCCCCGGTCCTTGACACACCACTCCGTTCCCCACTCCGCCGCACCTCCGTCCTCCCCGCGCCTCCCTTCTCCTTTATCGTCTCTCTCTGCTTCTCCTCCCCCTCTCTCTCCTTCTCCTTTTTTCTCTCTTCCAGCCCGTCACCACCGTGATCCACCGTGCTTCACCACCACCTCTATCTTCTCCTAAGCGAGCTGCCACAGCCACCACCACGTCCCACCACCAGCACCACCACTCTTTCCTTCCTTGCAACAGAACCTCCACACCACCACCCTCCTTGAACCAGAACCACAACCTCCACCCTCCTTGTACTGGTTTAAATTTAATATGTTCATGTTGTTATGTTTTTTCTTTTCTATAAATTTCTGATTGTAGTGGAAATTTTAATTTATTTTTTCTTGGGACACTGCCACCAGCTTACTCTGGCAACCACCAGCTTCCTTGTCACCACCAGCACTGAGGTATGAATCTAACCTTCTGTTGTTGTTGTTGTTAAATTGGACATTTGCTATTCTCTTTCTGATTTAATTTTTATGCGTGCTTGATATGGATCTTTACCCTTGATAAGTTGTTCATGTTTAAATTAACTATTGAAATGTGTTAGAAATTTTATTTTGTGTTCTGCTTGGTTGCCATTCATTTATGTGTTTGTTGTCGTTGTTCCGAATTGAAGATAAAATTTTAAGGGATGAGAACTTTTAAATTGGAAATAACTACAATATTAGTATGGAAATAACCACGTATACGATGTTAGTGTGGAAATAACCACAATGAGAACTTTGGTAAAATCTATAATTGCATCCAAACTTCACTTCACCAATATATATATATATATATATATATATATATATATATATATATATATATGTATATATATGTATGTATTATATATATGTATGTATGTATGTGTATATACATGTATATATATACATATATATATATAATACATATATATGTATGTATATATATATGTATATGTATATGTATATGTATACATATATATATACATATACATATATATATACATACATATATATGTATTATATATATCTATATATATATATATATGTATATATATATATAACCCCCCTAATATATATATATATATATAACTCGCTGGCCATGGGGCAAATGGGGCAAATGAAGCTGGGACGTCATCGAATGTGATTAAAACGAGAGATTAATTTTTTTTTGGTACCAAAATAGCTAATTATCGAAAAAAAATTAATATTATGTAAGGAAAATAAATTTAAATATGTAAATTAAAAAAGTAAATAATTAAATTGTTACATAATAATAATACTAGATTAATAATTGTAGGAATAATGATTTTGATATTTAATTGATTTTGATTTAATTAAATAACTTAGGAATAATGTCCGTTGTGCATCAACTTAATTGTTTTAAAGCAATAAATTAAATGATCGAAGAAGGGTTTCCAATATCCAAAGTATTACAATAACGAATGGAATCGATGTCCAGGTGTTAGTGAGTGGGAGAGTATCAAACATAATTATTTGAATTAAGTTTTGTGATAATATTAATTATGTATTAAATAAATATTAATCAAAGGTGAGACGATCAAATAGCTACGATTAGCTAATATACTAATAATAATTTTAAAGACTTGATATCGTAGGACGTCTTTATATAGTCAAGTAACGTAACAAGTGAGAAGAATAAAAAATTATTAAAATACATAATATCTTAATAACTACTTTCAAGTAAGTAATTAAATAATATACTAATTATATATTTTTAAATTTGAGATTTAAAAAGTCAAGTATACAAACATAATTAATTAACTAATTCAAAAAAATGTTTTATTAATTAAATTAAATTAAAAAAAAATAAATGATTTAATAAAATGTTAGACAAATGATTATTCGATTTTTTATGGACAAATATATGTTTATGCTGGTTGCTTAATTATGTGTTATACAGTTTGCTATTATTATCAAACTTAATGCAAATTATCTGTGTGACTTAAAGTTTTATTTTATCTTAGAGTACATATAATTAATACGTAATGGAGAAAAACCGTAGTTTCCCGTTCAATGTTCAATATTATTGAGCATGTGTACTCGTGGTCTTGGTATCACTCATTTTATTTAATCTTGAATTGTCCAATTGGGACAGTTTGGGAAGAAACTTTTTCTCCACCGATATACTAGTTACTTGCTGATTGTCATTTGTGAAATAGTTGATTAAATTTCGGGTCAAAGCATTTCCTTTTGTTCTCCGGGTCCATACTTGATTGTGGTATTTCACCGCGGTCAAGTCGTGTACTTGGAGACCGATGGGAGATGCTGCCAAAATTTCGTCAGCTATAAGACATGAGAAGTGATGAGTAACTAGTATAATACAGTGGTGAAAAAGTTTTTCCTCGAATGGGATAGGGCCACACCTTTTAAGGAAAGGGAGCGATTCGGGGTTATAATATCATGTTTAAAAATACTTCAATTTATCTGAAAATGAGAAGGATGAAATATTATCCCTCGAACCGTAGTTGGGTGTATGATAGGAACGAGTGTGGGAGACGACTTCTGAAACAATCATTTGTAACTGGAGTTGAGGAGTTTATATCCAAAGCAAAGCAACATTGTGATTATGCCGAAGAGGAGGGGGGGGGGGGGATTAGATGTCCGTGCACAAAGTGCAACTGTATGGCGGTTTTGAGTGATGATGACGTGAACTTACACCTATACCGACGTGGGTTCAAGCCTAATTATTGGGTATGGATTGATCACGGTGAGGAGTTGCCGGATATTGATTTGAATGAAGTCGGTGGTGACGATCTTGATATGGGTGCATTAGGCAGTGGCTACCACGATGAATATGTCGAACAACTCCAGTCAATGCATACGATGGTCGATGATTGTCTTGGGCAACATGGGAATTTTGAGGCGGATGAGTTTGATGACATGGAAGAGCCTCCTAATGAATCGGTGCAGAGATTCTACAATCTATGGTTAGAGACAAATAAGCCATTGTTTGAAAGGGCGTCAGATTCAAAATTATCAATTTGTGTTAGGTTTCTAGCTTGCAAGTCCAATTGGAATGTGCTAGAGCAGTGTTTGGAGTTCTTTTGTAAAATGCTTCAAGATGTGACACCCTTCAAAGAGTTGTTACCAAAAAGTTATTATGATGCGAAGCGGTTGGTGTCGAAACTAGGCTTGGGGGCTAAGAGGATTGATTGTTGTCCAAATGGGTGCATGCTATATTATGGTAGTCAGTATGGCACAAATGACAGTGCGTTGGAAGAATGTAAATTTTGTCAGACACCCAGGTACCGTGTTCAAAGTAGTGACCATAGTAAGAGGAAACCAGTTCTTGCGAAGGCAATGTTCTATCTGCCAATAATTCCTAGGTTGCAGAGACTGTTTGCATCAACGCAAACTGCGAAACAAATGAGGTGGCATAATGAGAATAGAAGAAATCCGGGCGTCATACGCCACCCTTATGATGGTGAATCTTGGAAGCACTTCGATCGGGTTCATCCTGATTTTGCAGCAGATACTTGCAATGTGAGACTCGGGCTGTGTTCAGATGGTTTTACCCCGTACATTCAGGCGTCAGCCTTGCCATATTCATGTTGGCCAGTGATTGTTACACCGTACAATCTTCCTCCCGAGATGTGCATGTCAAAACCATATATGTTTCTGACTTGTCTCATACCGGGACCATCTAATCCGAAGGCTGGGATAGATGTATATTTGCAGCCTCTGATCGATGATCTGAAGAAGTTGTGGGAAGGTGTGTTGACTTATGACATTTCAAAGAAGCGAAACTTTATGATGAGGGGATCACTGATGTGGACTATCAATGATTTTCCTGCATATGGCATGCTCTCTGGTTGGGGGACCCACGATAAATTAGCGTACCCGTATTGCATGGAACATGGAAAGGCTTTTACTCTTAGATACGGTGGCAAAAGTTCCTGGTTTGATTCTCATCGTCGGTTCTTAGATCCCGACCATCCCTTCCGAAGAAACGTCCGAGCATTCAAAAAGAATCAGACAGAAGAGGAAGGTCCACCGCCTTTGTTAACTCCTGAACAAATATGGGGTTGGGTTAGAGATCTTCCTAAAGTCACTGAAGCAGGTGTGTCAAAATTACTCGGGTATGGAGAATGGCATAACTGGACAAAACAAAGTATTTTTTGGGAACTACCGTACTGGAAGGACAATTTGTTAAGACATAGCCTTGATGTGATGCGTATCGAGAAGAATTTCTTTGACAACATTTTTAACACGGTTATGAATGTGTCTGGCAAGCCGAAGGATAATGAGAAGGCAAGGATGGACATAGCTCTGTACTATAGACGAAAGGATTTGGAGTTGAAGCCACATCCTAATGGAAAAATGGTCAAACCAAAAGCTTGTTACACTTTAACCGCCGATGAAGCAAAGTCAATTTGTCGGTGGTTAAAAGACCTTAGGACCCCTGATGGTTATTCCTCTAATTTGGCATGATGTGTTGATGTAAGAACAGGGAGGCTTCATGGGATGAAAAGTCATGATTGTCATGTATTCATGGAGTGTTTGCTTCCTATTGCTTTCGGCTCACTGCCCCAGCATGTTTCGAACCCGCTTACAAAAATTAGTCATTTCTTTAAGGATATATGCTCTCCAACTTGAAGAGCGGATGGTTTGACGAAGATGGAAGAAAACATTCCAATAATTCTGTGCAAGATGGAGAGGGTTTTTCCCCTAGGATTTTTTGACTCAATGGATCATCTCCCTGTCCATCTTGCATATGAAGCGAGGCTTGGTGGACCAGTACAATATAGGTGGATGTATCTGTTTGAAAGGTAATTTTATTATATTTTGACATTTAAATAATTAGCGACCATTGAATAATGCCTTGTCAACGATGTTTTTTATTACTTAGATTCATGGGCAAATCTAAACGGTCAGTTAAAAACAAGGCTAGGGTGGAAGGATCAATCTGTTCGTCTTACTTACACTGTGAGACAACCTATTTCTGTTCCCACTATTTCAACAACTTTACGTTGGCACCAAGACATGTTAGGAACGAGGTAGATGCTGATAATGCAGGGTATCCTTATATGCTATCCGTATTTAACCTTCCTGACCGTCATGCTGGCAAGGAGCTTACTTACTGGTTAACTGATGAGGAGTATGCATCGACCCATGTTCATGTCTTGATAAATTGCACAAAGGTGAAACCATACCAAGAGTAAGTCTTAACGACCTATTTTTGAAATAAGTATTACATGTTATTATAATTTCTCTTTTAACACATAGTACACATTTTATTTATCAGTGTGTTCCTTCAAATTAATCAATTAAGTGAACAAGATGGTTCTGCTCATCCACATGCAGATTTTCCTGAATGGTTCAAGCAACAAGTAAGTGTAATATGACGATGCAAACACTATATTAAGCTTAATTTTGCCTCTTGAAAAATTAATTATTTAATATGACTTACCTATTCGTATGTGTATCAACAACCGTTAAGCGTGACTAATCAACACTTGAGAGATTTAGCGTATGAGCCCTATAGCTGTGTTAGATCATGACATACATACTTTGTTATTGGGTACAAATTCCACACAGATGAATAGAACGTGGGCAAAAAGACAATTAATAGCGGGGTTGTCGTACAGGGTGAAGGTACCAGTGATTTTTATGGGGTCATAAAACACATATACGAGTTACAATACAATACTACTACCTATCCTAAAAAAAATAGTCTTATTTTATTGTAACTGGTTTGATCCATCGAGGACAGGCACAAAAGTGGATCCCAAGTATGGAACTGTGGACATTCGCATGGATAGAAGATATCAACAGTTTGATCCGTTTATAATTGCTCAGAATGCAAAACAAGTTTATTATGTCCCTTATCCAGCAAGGAGAACAGACAAATGAGGTTGGTGTGTTGCAGTCACTACCAAGCCTAGGGGTCGCATAGAAATCGATGATGCAGAGGATGAGACGCCATTCCAGGCGGATGAATCGTCACATGTCAATGAGCAAATTGAGGTCGAGCGTATTACTGGCATGTTGGGATCTGCAAATGAAGGGAAAGAAGTGGTCATTGGTAATCAGGCATCCATGCATGCATTATCAGAGGAAGAAATCCTAAGTGATGACTCAATGCAAGAAGAAGAAGAGTCGGACTTACAATCAGATGACGATATCGAGTCTGAATAGGATGTTTACTATTATGTTATTTTTATTGTATTTTAAATATTTGATTATGAAATATAATGTAAGACTTGACAACTATTGTTCTATAAAAATAGTTGCTTGGATTAGACTGTTAAATGTCGATTACTTATTGTTTTTACACTGATTTGTAATTGTGCTATAAAAATAGATATATCAACATCAGGAGGACAACCGCCCCGCCCCCCACCGCCTAGCTGTGATAAGGGGAAGGGGAAGGCTAAGCTGGGACGATACACAGGAGCCTCCCCCACCCATTCTACACCATCCCCCACCCATTCTATACCCTCACCGATCCATACTACATCATCCCCTACCCATACTACACTATCCCCGACCCACACTACCCCACCCTCCACCTAGAGGTGGGTATTTGCTCGGGCAACCGAAAAAACTAACCCTCTAACCCAAACTAACCCTCTCACTCATCCTCACCCTCTCTAACCCTAAACTCCCCCATTCCCCCGACCACTCCTTCCTTCCCCCCAACTCTCTGTTCTACATCCTCTACAAACATCTACTTAGCTTCATTCCCATCTCCCTTTTTCCACCCCAAACTCCATATGCCCTATTCATTCACTCTTTTGGGGAGACTTTTGTTTGAGATGTTTATTTTTATTTTTTTTTTCTCTTTCTTTTCTTAAAAGGTTTCCATTCAGGGGAATATTTATTATGTGAAGTGGTTTATGATCCTACTTGCATTGCATCTATCCGTCATTCTGCTATTGCCCCATGGATTAATTGCTTGCTTTTCAAGTTTGCAATTCTAATTGATGAATTACAAATTTTCTTTTTTTTTCATTATAAAAACAAGTGTAGAGTCGGGTTTAGTCCATTGGTTGCTGTTTTAGTTCATTTTTATGGGACTATAAAGTCGTTTTTGCGGCCGGACTTAACGGACGTTACCCCCTCTACCTCCACCCATGTCCAGACCTCCACTCGTTTTGCACCACGACGCGCACTAGCTGGCTACTCGCCGCCCCCTACTGGACCCACACCACACCCACACCCAGCACCACCATCATCATCGACTACGCCGGTCACACACCCAACAGGATTATCATTTATGCCGACTCCTAGGATGATGCCACAGTCGGACACGACCATTCCATCCTCATCATCCGGGGCCGCATACTGTCACAACACGGCCATACCATCATCATCGTCTGTGCAGCAGTCAGCCGCGGCTGAGGACTTGCCTGAGTGGGCCAGGGTTCCCGCACCTAAGGATCGACCATGGATTCGTCCTGTTTCTGGATCGTAAGTTTAATTTAATTTAATGTTGTTTAAAAATAATTATTGTTTAATAAGCATATATTTGTTGGCTGTCATATTGTTGATTTAATTAAATTATGACATTTTCAGCTTCATCCCATCGAAAGTGGGATCGAAGCACGTTACCTTCGCCATCAAGGCGCAGTATCGTCGGTTTTGGCCATCATGGGGGGTGATTCCCGGGGAGGATTGGGATCGTATCTTCAGAAGATTCGGGGTAAGTTCTTGTTTATTAATTCATGTAATTTTCCCTTTATTTTATATATTCTTTTGTATAATGTTATTAATATTTTTTTCTTTGTTAACAGGAGCTTGTGCGCTGGTTACCGGAGCATACCTCAGAGATACGTGCTTTCTTTGACGACCGAGCAGCTGCTCGACTGAGGGACATGCTCCGGGAGCGTAGGGAGAGCCAGATACGTCCGGATTACATCGGGCCCAACATCTGTGCCCAACTGTGTGTGTACTAGGACACTCCAGCTTATAAGCTGAAGTGTGACCAGGCCAAGAGAAATCGGGCTTCCGAGAAGGGTGGGAGCATGCACACTGGTGGTTCTATTAGCCACATGCAGCATGCCATTTACATGATATGCATATATAAATAACATTATTTATAAATTGTATATTTTTATTAAAAATTTGTTTTATAACTAATTGATTTTATTGGTGTGTCGATTGCAGGAAGGAGAGCTAGCTCGGTCCGTTGATGTCCCTTCGGTCTTTGAGCAGACACATATTCGCTCGGACACCGACGAGTTTGTTGATGAGAGGTTGAGGCAGACAGTGGTGAGCTAAAACGTTTTCTTATATTTAAACTATTGGTAATTATTATATATATATATATATAGTTTAATGCATATTGATTGTAATGTATTGATCGCAGGCGGAGTACAACGCCAGGTTTAGTCAGGTAGCATCTGAGGCTGCCTTCTGCTCTGGTGCCTCGGATCCTTCTCAACTAGACCCCGCCGAGGTTGAGCGACTAAAGACCCAGGTTTGGATGGATGTGGTGGGCGGGAAGAACAAGTGACGGATTTACGGTACTGCGACCCTATCCAGGTCGATCCGTCGGGGGTCGACGCCGAGCTTGACCATTAGGGAGCCTACATCCTCCGGCTCACAAGACATGGAAGAGGTGCAGCGGCTGAGGCAGGAGGTGCAGCAGCAGAGGGAGACGAACGAGCGCATCATGCATCAGATGGAGACATTCTCTACGTGTGGAAAACTTTGTGCATTGAATTCTAGAATTAGACATAAATTTAAGAGATCATTAAGCAAATGTTGAGTCCAGGTAACAATGATGCAATATGAAAAATAAAAGCAACCTTATTTTATTGCAAAATTTGAAGGAGAATGATAACAAATGCCTGATAGGGAACATAATCCCTTGATAGGCGTTGATTATGAAATTGATAAGGAAAAGAAAGCTGCAACAGATACTAATTGTGAGGATATTATGACTGCAATAAATAAGGAAACAAATTCCTTAAGCTGTGACAAGAATCAGGGGTCAATAACATAAGAATAGATTTAAGCATGTGCTCCTATTGTTAAGGAATTCCTTTATTTTCTTTCCTTACAAATAATAGTAATTGATGTATATAAATACTCCTTGAAAGATCAATGAAAAGCAACGCTTCTGCGATTTCTTTATTTAGAACAATGTCTAAGGAATCAAGAAAAGAAATTTTGTATGAGAAATGGTGAATTTAACGTTTCGAAAAGTATTATACTTAATTTTTCAATACAAATTTTCCTTTATAAATTGCTTAACCAATATCTTTAAAATACTCGTTAGCCTGTACCACTCCGGATTTCTTACTTCGATTGAAGTATTCCAACAAAAACACCATGCCTTTATTTTAGAAAGTGAATACCAGTCAAGTATCATATTCTTCATTCTAGAGAACGATCACCAGTAATTTCTGCAATTATTGGGTCAAGACACTCCGATTAGTCCCTATCCTGAGTGGTTGAAACAACGTCATATTTTGTTGTTATTTTGCTTGCATTTTTAGTTCCTTTAAGCATTTTAGGGCCTGTTTGGTATATTTCCTGTTTCGTGTTTTTATTTTCTGATTTCAAGAATACTTACAACAAAAATACTGTATCCGATCCACAATACAAGAAACAAGCTCAAAAACACATGAACCAAGGAAATATATTGAAATGAGTTAATTGTAATTAATACTTATATAAATTTCTAAAAACACTCCTTATAATTTTAATTAATATTCTGATGGCCTATAATTAATGGTAGTAATTAATAAGGGTAATATTGAAAAATACCATTTAATATGTGTGAAATTTGACGCATGTTTCTGATATTTTGGACCATAGAAAGGGACTCCTTTGTTTCTTATATTGTGGACCGGAGAGAGTAATTACAAGGTTATGTACTTTGTTTTCATTCGGTTTCATGTCTTTAAAGATTTATACAGGAAACAATGGAAACAACTTTTTGTTTGTTTTCATTGTTTCCTGTATAAATATTTCAAAACAGAAAATAGAATAAAACAAAGCAACAATTTCGTAATTTCGTTTGTTGTAATTATTCTTGAAAACAGGAAATAAACTAAACAGGTCTTTAGTTTGCTTTTTTCTTTATTTTTTCTTGAGTTTGGTTAACTGCAGCATTCCTTGTGTTGTTGTACAAGATTGATGCTAAATTGGCTTAAAAAAAGGGTGGAAAGCTCACATGATTGAAGTTGGAGCTTAAAGAAGAACAAATTTGGGACAAAAAGATCATCTCAGAGGCATCCACGATAATATATTTATATTTATCATTTTTTTATCGATGATAAAAAATATATTATTTTTATCTCACCATCAAATGTGCATAGAGTGCGATGTAGAACCCATAAAAAAATTGTATAAAAGGAATTTTTACCAGAATTTTGTGGGTTGTTCAGGAATAGGTTGTGGGGTGGCATCTTTGAGGAATTGTATAAAAGGAAATTTTTACCAGAATTTTGTCTCTCTATGAGTCATTCTTCTTCAGTTCGCCATGGATTGAAGGTGGTGATAGCTGAGTTCTATGTGGGTGGCGAACGGCGGTGGCAGCAAACATGGTGGAGCTGTTGGGGTGGCAGCAAACATGCTCTTAGGAGAAACATGGTCCAGATATATTTTAGCTCCAGAACAGGAATACAGAATTTCACTTTTAATATTTGGGACTTTTTCTTACAGTATGTCTGTTACAATATAAAATGCTAACACGGGTTAAACTTAATTCCCTCTTTTTCAATTATTTTATTTTATAAAAAAAACACTCTTCAAAATTGGAGAAAAAACCAGAGTAAGGACTTGTAGAAGGTAGGGAGACAAATATTGATGACAGGGTCGTTATCAAATAATTCGAAGAATAAACGAACGTAAAGACACTATGTAGTGAGGTTGGTGGCATGGCCTTAAATTCCGCTATGACTTCAATTGTTAATTAATTGCTTTCCATTCCTCTCTTTAGTCATTAATCTTTTGAAATTTTTAATATCAAAGCACTTCGTCTTTTGTCGTTTGGCGAGTTCCCAAAACATAGATGAATTGATTAATAAATACCAAACACAAGTCCCCTGTTACTTTTTAGTCTCCGTTTTTTCTCTGTTATGTATCATATTATTAAAATCTCAAAAGCAATAAAAAAACATTTGGGTTCACTTGACCAGGACCCAAAATGGAGATGGAGGAAACATATTCGCAATTTAAAATAATTTTACGAGATTCTCATTTCTCAATCCCCTACCGTCTAGCTAGCCCCCTGCTTAAAGTTGACCCTTAAATTGGCCTATTTTTAGCTTCGAATTCATCTCTAACTATAACTAACATTATATGCATCCTTCAAATACGTACTCATGTTTAATTTACATGATACAGAATCTAATAAACCTATGCTTGTTTCACGATATGGATATGGATGTTGTAAAGGAAAAAAATCGAAGTAAAAACAATTTTTTTACTTTATTATAATATGATCAATACAAAATGATTTGTACTCTCTCATCTGTTGATATGAATTGAATTGTTTAGTCATCCCGTAATAAATAAAATAATAGGCTCTTTCTTAATAGATATATTATTATTATTATTATTATTATTAATATATATATATATATATATATATAATTTTAGACCTTAAACCCTAAATTAATAACAAGTAAAATAATAATAGTGATATATATTATTTGATTAATAAAGATCATTCTTGGTGTAATTTAAAAATGGAAGAAGAAAACCGTGGAACCTTAGTTTTGAGTGATCTTATCTCATTTTCCCTCTCATTGTAGATACTAGAGAAGAATGGAAGTGGAACCCACTGGTCTCTGGTTTTCAATTTTTTTAGGAAGATATTATGGCAAACAATAAAAATATTAAAATCTTATAGTATAATAAGAAGGATTTTATTTTTGATACATTAACATTATAATCATTTTTTGCACCGATAATTATCCAATTATACATATCATGTCATTAAAAATATTGGACTTTCATTATTAGTTTCATTTTTATCAAAAGTTTTCTTCATGAAAATACATCATTTTTTATGTTTAATCATCACGTTTTTCGATATAAAAGTATGCTCCTAAAATACCTGAAATTAAATTAAGAGCTTAATTTTTTTATATATATAAAGCGGTAAAAGAACATTAACCAAAGTCAAAACTAAGGTACTCCGCACCCCATAGATCTTCCAACAAAAGTAACTCTTTTTTGATATACTATATAAAAAAAATTTACATTATCAATCAATCACAAATCTTATTGTACATGGCTTTTAAGATAGTTATGATGAAAGTCAAACATTTTTAATGATATAACAATTTATAATTGTTTGACAATATTAAAAATCTTTACAACGACAATACATACAAATTAAATCTTTAAATTAACTATATAATGATTTTTTTAGCATGCTATAATAATATTTTTTATATATTAAAAAATGGATTTGTTTTGGAGGGGAGTCGTTGCTCCCCTTGGCCACTGAGAAGGTCCACCATTGCACACATCAAAATTAAACCATAACATTTTTTATGTTTTAATAAAGAATAGCGTGTTAAATTTATATTTTTCAGGAAATTAATTTCGATTTATAGTTGGCCTAAAGTTTTTTACACTGTCAGCCAATCATAAATCATTTTATGTGCGACTTTTAAAATAGTTATGGTAAGAAAAAAATATTTTTAATAATATGATAATTTATGATTAATTGATAATATAAAAAATATCTTTACTAATAATACATAACAATTAAATCCTTATTTCAAATATGGATTTTTTATTTTTTATGTTCTCATTCTTAAATAAATATGCCCCACACAACATGTTGTTGTTATTATTGTTGTCGTTGACTGTATAATTTTAATATCGGTATTAGCATAATTTACCGTTACTCCCATGCTTTTCAATATTTGCGTTTACTTTGGGGGATGCTGCAATTTTTTGGTCTTTCGGGTCTTTGGTGGAATTACCTACAGGATGCTACAACAATCATTGGTAGGATTATGCTTGGACAGCATTTGGAAGTCCTCTATTTCTTTTGGTTTATCACTTTCTGGATGGATGTTTCCTTCTACGGGGTTTTTGTTTCTCTAGGGGCAATTATCACTATGGTTTATCTTATAGCATTAGTTGTAGGTGCTCTTTTTTAAATCTATGTACACTTTGTTCCTGATAGTTTTTTTTTTGGGGGCCTGTTTCGGGTTTAATCAGTGTAATGCTCATACTTTTTTTTTTTAATAAGCCAGCTAGCTTCGATATATAAAGAGTACTACGGGTACTCTAATGAGAGCAAATGTAAATAAAATATTATCCTAAAAAGGATAGTATTATCTTTATAAACGTATAATCATAAGAAACCCAACAACCAAAGCCAGAAAACTCAGAACACCCGGTAACCAAGATCCAAGAGCAAAAACATCAAACTGTACGCCCAGGGTAATGCTCATACTGATTCATGCATGATTTGGTTAGTATGTAAATTACATGTTACCTACTTTGGGTCTCCTATTTCTTTATACACGAGTTGAGTATCTCTAGTACTCCTTTATAATACACTTTGGCTTATAAAAAAAAAAACTGATTGACCAAATGCTGAATAAAATAATAAGGAAAGCAGGTTATTTGCGTCTTTTTTTGAAGTGTTATCGTATTTATTGCAAGAATTCTTGGTTAAAGTAATGTTTTGGTCCCTATATGTGACATCGATTTTCAATTTAGTCCCTATACGTAAAAAGTTATCAATTTGGTCCTTATACGTGACACTGATTTTCAATTTGGTCCTCACAGTTAATTGGTCCCTATATAAGATGACCAAATTGCAAATTATTGTCACATGTAGGGACCAATTCAACAAAAAAAATTTGAAATCGGTCCCTACATGTGATAATTATTTTCAATTTGGTCCATATATGTGATAATAATTTGCAATTTGGTCCTCTTATATAGGGACCAATTAGATGTGAGGACCAAATTGAAAATCAGTGTCACGTATAGGGACCAAATTGATAACTTTTTACGTATAGGGACTAAATTGAAAATCGATGTCACGTATAGGGACCAAAACATTACTTTAACCAGAATTCTTTTATTAAGCTTTCTTTTCTTTTTAGATAATATAAAAAACACTCAATGTTGAGCGTAAAAAAACAATTAATATTTTCTTTGTAATATATAATAATAATTACGAAGATTTATAAGAAAACTCGAAAAAAGATTTAGAATTACCTTTTTAAAATAGATTTTGAATATTCTAATGGTAACATATATAAAAATATAACATGCATGCCGAATCTTTTAACAAATAAGAAAAGGATTACCTTCGGGATCTTCATATACTATGATCTCTTGGTTTATTTGACTGTTCAACCTGAATCAACGAACCTTCGTATCCTCAACATTCCCCACAGATCGATGATGAATATAACTGATTAATTAAAGAAAGAAGTTTGGAAACAGTTGAAGTTATGGGTTTAGAAGGAAAAATGGAATAAAAAGAATGAACACTCAAAATATGATTTTGATTGATTATGATCTTGCTATACAAAAAAGTTAAGCACTAACCCCTATTTATAGTGATACAAGACTCCTAATCTTAATTGAAAAGGAAAACTAATTATCATAATAACTAACTGATAACAACCTAACCATATAAGATAACTGAAGATACTATTATAAGATATGATGTATTTTAAAATAAGATAATATCATTTATTCTAACACTCCCCTCAAGCTAAAGCTTATTAAGCTTTAAGCTTGTTACAAATATACTCTTTAAAAGAGAAAATTTAACAACCAGAGGTAACCACACCCATAAAGATATCTACCATCAACCAGTAATGTTTGTGCCCAAGAACAAATCACCAATCAACCAATTGAAGTAATCATTCCTGATTTTCACGAACATCAATCAAACCAAAGTGAAATGATATTGGGTCAGACGTTGTCCTTAGCCTGAAACAACCAACTTAAGAGTGGGACAGGTCACAAAGTTTTCTGTGATTGGTGCCGACGGCTCAACCTTGACGATAGTCAGATAACGGGACTACCGAAACAACCAACTTAAGTGGGAAAAGATGTTGGAGAGGCCGGAGAGAGTTGCTGGAAAGATAACTTAGCAAGATGGCTGGAATGATCATCAGCCTGACAAATTTATTGGTAAGCAATCTAGCAGCAAGGTCTGAACTTCTCAAAACTACATTTGGAAGCTTCAACAACAATATTGGAGACCCAAATTATTTAAAATTGAAATTAAGGTAGACAACTACTTCCGGGACTGAGATGAGGCCAGTGCATCTGGGACAAACGATCATAATGACTAGTGCATTTGGGACAAAGACAATGACAGTGCATATAGGACCAAGAGCCGAGGCCAAAGCATCTGCGACAAAAAGTTGGACTAGTATGAGTTATAACTAACATTAGTTAATCGTTGACAGAAATAGAAGTCACCGCTAATATAATTCATTGGTGGGAAATGAGTCACTATCGGAATGTCGTCGGTGGGAAGAGAAACTACTTGTATGATCCATCAGTGAATAAGAGAAGGAGTCACTGGTATGATCCATCAGTGGGAAATGAGTCGCCACCGGAATGATCGTCGGTGGGAAGAGAAACCACTGGTATGATCCATCAGTGGGAAAAGGAAGGAACCACTGGTATGATCCATCAGTGGGAAAGGAGTCACCACCGGAATGGTCGTCGGTGAGAAGAGAAGTCACTGGTATGATCCATCAGTGAATAAGAATTACATGACAAACACTGGAGAAGCAAACATTAGACCAAAGATTTGAGCTTTCGAACACAGCAAAACATAACCTAAGGGAACCAAACACATCAAGATGGTTGCTGAAAAATGGTCCATAGAGGGAGGTGATAACAGATCCGAAAATTGCACAGGCCGACGAGTTTGGCACGTCGGGAGGCGAACAATGGTGCGGTCTGGATGATTGGACAGATTGGCGGTCGACGTGTCTAGTGATAGGGTCGGCGGCTGGAAACGACGGCAGCGGACAACGACTGACGGGACAAAAACAAGGGTAAGAAAGACGAAGGATGGTATCCTCCTCCTTCAGGTTACCAAAACAGGAAAACACAACGGTGGAGAGAAAAATGACAACTTTTTTTTTTGTATGACTAGCTAAGAAGATGATTAGAGTTCCTTCATACTTAACGGAACTCAGTAGTGGAATAATGACGAGATAGATTACGGAGGATGGTACCGCTCTGATACCATGTTGAAGTTATGGGTTTAGATAGAGAAAGAGAAGAAAAAGAATGAACACTCAAAATATGATTATGATTGATTATGATCTTGCTGTACAAAAAACTTAAACACTAACCCCTATTTATAAGGATACAAGACTCCTGATCTTAATTGAAAAGTGAAACTAATTATGATAATAACTAACTGATAACAACATAATCCTATGAGATAACTCAAGATACTCTTATAAAATATGATGTATTGTAAGATAAGATAAGATAAGATAAGATAAGATCATTTATTCTAACAGAAACAAATGTGAATGATTTGCTGGTTAATTTTGATGTTTATCATAATCCTTTTGTAGGGAAATTCTTGTGCTCGATCGGTTAGTCGAAAGGCAAAACAACATGTTTTGTACGTACGAACCATAAGGCAATTATATCAGCAGCAAGTCCTCGTGGAGATTATCTATTTTAATTTTTTATGGTGTACTTATTTTTTTAGGTGTACTTGTGGAGATTATCTTTGAATTAATATAGGCAGACTCGTCAAGAAAATAAATAAATGTATATAAGTTCCATTGTCCTTTTCCTTAATTAGTCTGGCATGAAAACTTTTCAGCAGTGTTGACAATAATATATTAGTGTGAAAGAGAGAAAAAGAAAAAGAAAGTGTGTGGACCAAAATCCAAACAAGAGTCTTATCTATACCTTACGTTTGATAATTTGAAAATTGAACCATCTCCCAAACAAGGTAAAAAGGAAAAGATCGACAAAAGGAAAAATATATATTTGACGTGGGGTTTACTGTAAAACGTGAAAAATGTAAAGCCACTTTTTTGGTGAAAGTCAAAATAGTGTGGCTTACGGGTAATGGTTAGTAGTTAGAAGATACAAAAAATGAAGTGCTTATAGAGGTTCTATGTAGTGTGTGTTTGGTTTCATTTCTGGAGACACCAGAAGTGCTTCTACACCTGTCAAACGTGATTCTGTTAAAAAAAGAGGTGTTTGGTTATACGTTTGATGAAGCAATTTTGCATCCAAAATTGATTCTACCAGAAGCAGCTTGGAGTAGCTTCTGCTTTTGGATTGAAAAATTATACTAAGTTTTACATCAAACTTGCTTTCAAAGTAAAAGCATCCAAACATAAATCACTTTACTTCAAACTCAATTATATTGAAATCAATTCTATAAAATCAATTACAACCAAGAGAAAAGAGAAAAATATGTGTACAATGTTTTTTGAGTTATATTATCCTATTTCAAAAGAGGGCCATAATCCTCTTCTTATATTTAGATTGAAGCTGTAATATTTTTCACTTTCTTAAAACCTATTCTAGCTCAATATATATATATATATTTTTTATATTCTAGCTCATGGTTTTTCTCTCATCATCATTTTGAAAGATTTTCACGTTAAATATTTTGCGTCACTTCTCATTTTCTTAACTCTATTTAATTTGCGTGATATTGTTTTTATTACTCTGGTACTGTACAGTGGTATTAGAGCCCCAAGTTGTTAGTCACTATTCACGTTGTGTATACTATAATTGACGATTAACATTCACACATGTGGTTGTATACTTTTGTAGTACCGAATTTGTTCTGTGGTGGAATAGTATATGTAAATACTGCTCACATAAACGATAAAACTATTTAAAATGAAATTGTGTAAGCCAGTTTAGTTGAAAAACAAATTATTGTAAATACAATGACACCAAAATATGAGATTGAGAAGATCAAGGTGAGTAATATTTCTCCTTATGGAAATTGGAAATAAAGGTAATCTTAAGATAGAACAATTTCTCAGCAGCAATCGAATGCTAACTTTACAGGGATAACTGACAACGAGTAGAAGGAGATGGATGACAATGTTGTTGACGACTGTTGACGACCTGCATCTAGCAATGGCGGACTTAATAATGTAAAGTGTTGAAGAAAAGAAGACAAAGAAGGAATTCTGAGATAAACTTGCCAAATTGTACGAGGTGATCAAGTTACTTTATCAATCATCCTAATTGCATATCAATCAACAAATTTGAAAAAAAAATGAAAGATAGAGTGACATGGGTGCAAATAAATCAATAATGGGTGATAAAATAACTATTATGTAGGGTCGGCCCAAGAATGATGGAGGCCTAAAACAAATTTTGAGTAATGCTTTTTTATTTAAAGTGAGATATAAAGTCTACTTGGATCAGGTTGGATCCTTTTGTGTTAGCATATACCTTATAAAAAGTAAGAGTAAAAAATTTGTTTTACAAGCTTCACCTTTGGGCCGATTCTACTATCAAGGTAGCCATAATTTTTTATTTTTTTAAGAAAGTGAGGAGGTGCGACTGTGTCTACCCTTGCTCACAACAACTCGGAAGAGAGAAAAATATATGTGGGGGTCTTCTTATTGTTTCTCCTATTTTTATAGTATATTATCCTATTAATTTCAAGAGAGTATCATAGTTATCTCCTAGAAATACCTTCTATTTTTGCATGTGGTTTTTTTTTCTTTTCATTATTTTGAAGGGATTTTTATGTAAAGTATTTTGCATTTTTTGGTCCGGAGGGTCTTTGACCTCTGTCCCGGTGTCCAGAGTCTTTGATCTTGACTAATCTGGAGTGTGGTCGGGAGGTAATATTTTACATTAGTTCCTATCTTCTCAACTCTATTTTAATTTTGTAGTATTATTTCTGTTACTATGGTACCCTACGTTTGCCTATAGTTGAAGAAGCAGCATGGTAGTAGTTTTTCTTTTGGGCATTTTCTGCATGGAATTCAAGTACACTGCATGAAAACAACAATAATAACAACACAGCCAATATAAACTGGTGGACTGGTCTGTTATATTTTCCTTTCCATAGATGAAAAACATGGTCACTTTCGTTTTACCTTTTACCCCTTGATTAATTAGTGACGAAATCAATATGCAAAGCTTACGTAATTATGAGCCCTTTGAGATTCCCTTTTGACTTGCCTAAAGCTATGAATACTGAATAGGCTTTATTAGCCGTCTCTCTCTCTCTTTCTCGCTCGCTCGATTTGAAAGTGTTGCATTTGTACTCATGCATATGTTTGAGGGGAGCCCATGTCCTTGTGCACTTCCTTTTGGTAATAATAAAGAGAGTGTTGGTGCAATAGGACAATCCGAGCCATGGGTCTGCACCTTCCTCTCTACAAACCGACAAACCACGTGACACAAAGATGAAGAGCAGATGATAATTTGAAACCTGACCTTATTTATCATCATGATCATCTTACAAGATGATATAAAGTAAGGTCCTTATAATTGCAGTTAGAAGAAAAAAAAGATTAAATGATTATCATAGTTCCCAACGAACATGAGTCTTTTTTTTTTTGTTTTTGTTGAACCCGGGTATCCTCCGGTCATAAACCAAAGACCAATCATTCGAGGTACTGAAATTCATTTAAGAGGTTGACCTCTCCCAACAGATTTCCATATGCTTGAGTCAAGAATCGAACCATTGACCATATACTTAAGGGGTCTAATTATCTATCAACTGTGCCACACTTGAACGTGAGTATTTAATTCTTCTAGACTCTGGGAAAAATAAATGAAGGCTTTAAAAATAATGGTAGACATCGTGATTAAGCAAAGACCCATGGTTGACAATGCCATCCCATCTAAATTAACCTCAATTTCCTTACCACCCTTTTCTTCTGTATATCCATATATCTAGATATTCTGATTAAATATCCCATTTAATTGTATTGTGTAATATTCTTCCTTTTTGTCCTTTTTTGGATGAAAATTTAGGAAGAAATGAGGTAATAAATTCTTCCACGTTAAGGTATGTATTGGGTACAAGGCATACCACAAATTTCTAGAGAACTTATACTGGTATAGTGGTACACATATAACCTATAACAAAAGAGATTATATCGACCCAATTGAAGTAAAATGTATAATGTATACTAGTAACATTATCACATTTAACAGTCTCTGCAATAATAATTCTCTGACTTAAGAAGAACTAAAACATGATATATGATCAAAGACTAATTATTTCTATATTTAACAATCGAACAAGGGAATAGAAGGAAAAGGGATATGGATTTTATTTTTATCAGGCTACATTGACGTGTTGGACACGTGGCATAGTGGTTCAGTGGATGATAACAATGATGATGTGGAACGAGCAAAGTTCCACAGGTCAATCTCGCTAGTGTAATCCTGTGTAGGAGTACTGATGAAAGCAGCAGCAGAAGCAGCAGCAGCAGCCCTAGTATGTGATGATGCTGACGATGATGAGGAAGATCGAATTAGTGTAGGCAATTGAAGATCATGGTCACTAGTGCAATACCCCATTGTTGGGTCATTGAAGCAAGCCAATTGCCTTGAAGCCTCAGTTTGGCCATTCAGTTGAGAAGCAACTAGTCTATCAAGGGTTGCCCAGTTTGTGAGGCCACCAGATGATGCCTCCAATGGATTGTGGGTTGTGAATGACCCTTCATTTTCTGGGACCATCTCTACTGGAATAATGGGATGGTACCCACTATTATTGTTATTATCATTGTCATTGTTGTTATTAGTGTTGGTGTGTTGGCTCTCCATGCTAGTTGATTTTGGACTTTCTAGGCTTGGGAGTTTCATGAACCTGTCATGGTAGTTTCCATTATTGTTGATACTTGTGTCAAAAGGCCTTGCAAACCTTCCATAGTTGTAATTGGCTTCGTAGTTCTCTTCCTTGCAACTACCCCTTCCCATTTGCTGAAGAATTTGCTCCAAAGCTCCCTCGTCACAAGAATCAAACAAATGGCTTCTTCTGCCTTCCCCAGATATGGAAGAGGCTAAGGGACTGTCTAGGGTTTTGAGATGGTTCTTCTTCTTGAATATTCTACACACCACCCATCCTTCTTCTTGGGCTGCATCTCCCATCACATTCGACACCTAAATTTTGTCACAAAGAAAATCACACACACACATGTTAACTTGCTTTGTAATCACAAATAAAAAAATACTAGTTTTTAAACCCGAGGGATTTGTCTAATTGAGCATGACATGATTTCATATTTGACAGGTTGTAGGTTCAAGCCTCATAGTCTCCTTGTAGGGAGCAAATATAAATTCTTTTGTAAATGCTCATAGAATTCATATGTTTTCTCTTAACTTCCTCTCACCCTAAATATAAAAAAAAAAGGAAACTACTAGTTTTTGGTTGAGTTACTTACAATATTAGTGTCGTTGGTGTTATTGTCGTCTAGTCTATATTCATGCATGATCCAATCAGATTTTTGGCCATGAGGGGCTCGACCTTTGTAGAAAACCAAAGTCTTTCTCATTCCAATCCTCTTCCCGTTGCTGTATATCACCTTGTCGCGGCCGGTGGCCTTCCAGAACCCTGCAGCCGTGGCACGATTGGTACGCGTTCCGGTGGGATACTTCTTATCTTTGTGGCTGAAAAAGTACCAGTCATTTTGTGGGGTGGTTCCTATTTTGCACTTCTCTGCAAATTAAAGACACCCCTCAAATTCATGAGATCATGACTCATATGCAATATTCCAATATATATACATATTACTTTCCTCACGAGAAGCAAATCAAAGAAGAAAGTGAGCAAAGATCAGAGGCAATTAACAATGACTAGCAACTATAATCACCAAAATATTGTTTGGTTGGGTTGAGTTATCACCTTGTATGTCGGAGAGTATGGGATAAAAGGTGTAAGGTTCGATTTCCACCCCTACTAACATGTTAAGCTAACAACTAACATTTGTTTATAAAAAAAAAAAATTAACCTTGTATGTCCCATGGCTCGAGCTTGTTGAGATCAACGTCGCGAATGACATCAAGGTCAATCTTCTCGTAGGAGACCTTCTTCCTCAAGTAGTACTGAAGAAGCTCTTCTTCAGTTGGATGAAACCGGAAGCCTGGGGGCACTTGAGATTGTCCATTCACAGATATACTCATATTGTTTTCCGGCATTAATTTAGGCAAACCAATAAGAGAGTGATAGTAAGAAAGGAAGATAGCTAGGTAGTGGTGTTAGATCCACCGGGGACCCAAAGAGCAGAGATAATGCATTCAGAAGAGGTACCCTACAAGGAAGGAAAGGAAAGGTAATGAGCGTGGTGTTTGTACTGGAATGAGTATGTAAAGGATGACTATATATATGTGCTGCGGGACACAAAGGACCAAAAGATACACGAGAGAAATTGTATTATTAATTAAAAAAGTAAGAAAAAAAATTGTTTTGTTTGTTTCAAATTTCAATATTTGAAGGGACACCAGACACCAATAACCAATTGGGTATATGGGTTATATTAAATTGAAGCGTGGGGTTAGTTTTAGGGCAATGTTTTTTTACACAGAACTGGGACATCAAAAGGTGTTCCCTTTATTTTCTTAGTGTATTTTTTAGAAACATATATAGATAAAGAAGATACAAAATAAGTGAGAGATAAAGATAAATATATACGATATCATATATGATATCCAAAAGTTGTGTTCAAATAATATACCTCTAGTTTTAGAGTGTGAGGATAGTTTTAGAAAAAAGAAAAAACTCCACTAATAGGAGTAAGTATGCAACATGAAAAAACAAGATGTATTCATTCTTGATTAATTAAAATATATAAAAATCTCAACTCATTTTATCTAAAATGATAAATGATACATACAACTTTGCTTATTTATTTTACATTTTTATCAGGAGTAAAATTCTTGGATTTACTATGCTCAAGAGAAGTGCCACCTACCAAGAAAGATGGAGAAAGAAAGATTACTGTTGAGGGAAATTTGATTGTGGGGTCCATGTGTATGCGGGTATCACTTGAGGGGCCCATTGGGATGGACGTTGTGGGCAACATAGAAGAGTAAGGGCGAATGCCTACATCCACAACTACGACCCCTGACCTTAAAATCTCCACGGAAAAGCACCCTCTCAAACAACCATGGACCATGCCCAAAATTAACCTATCTCTTTTTTTTTCCTTCTCTAGAGACTAGAGACAGCCACCTCTCTCTTTATCTTTCTTTTATCCCTTTCTCTTTCATGTTTGGCTTGGGCAACCACCGCAACAAGAAAGAAAAAAAAAGAATCACGGGGTAGGACCCGTCAGATGAAAATAAGAAAAATGTGATGGATGGCAACAAGTTAGAAAAAAGATGCTTATGCAAAAAATAGGATATTTAATCGGAAAAGAGATGTTCATACATAAAAATATTATATTATATTTTATACTTTGTCCATTTTAAAAAAATGAAAGTAAAACAAAAGTTGATTAAATGTATGTATTTTTAAACGTCACCTGCAAGATCTAGGTTCGAATATTGAAGTCATCATTTTGAATACAATTTTATCAAATCATCACCCCTACTCTAGGGTTAGTCTCCCAATTTTACCCGTGGGAATATCGAAGAAAAAAAACAATTGTGTTTCTTATTTTGTTATCTTAAAAGAAAGTAGTGTAATTTCTTTTCATGTGCAAATATGTAGGGTTTTAAAATCTTACATTTTCTTGTTTTATTTCATACATACATCATACTTTGTTGGTCTTGCTCACCCTGCTTCTTGTTTTTTTTCCTTGGTTGTTTTTTTATCTCTTTAATAGTTTCCACTAGTGCGGAAATCACTTTTAAAATCGATTAAAAATTTTAAAATCGATTAAAAATGATTTTCAAAATCAGTTTTTGAACCGATGTTGAAACATGAGATGTTGAATGTGAGCACTTTCAACATCGGTTTCAAACTGATATGACTCCGCTGATAAACGATGTTGAAAGTGCTATTTCAACTACTTTTTGAACATCATACAACACTTTTGACATCGGTTAAGGGCGAGAACCGATGTCAAAGGTTGACTTTTACCATCGGTTCTATTCCTTAACTGATGTCAAAAGTGGTTTTTTTTTAAAAAAAAACATTTATTGAAAGTGTCTTAACAAATGTTGCAAGTGGCTTTTTTTTAATAAAAAAAAAATGGTTTACACCAATTACAATCCTATCACTGTCGCTTATACAAACAGTCAGCCAGAATCTAAATAACCTATACAGAATCACTTATACAACCAAAATCTCATTCAATACTATATTGGTTATGCTAAAGTATACACATTGATTAAAACTATACATTTAACAAACAAAGCTAAATACATATAATGTCACAAATGTAAACTAAATAATATGACTATAAAGAAACTATGAAACTAACTAGTACATGAAACTAACTATACAATTAATGTCCCCATCAGAGAGTGGAACCGGAGTGTCGAAAATATGCACATTCAATTAACATAAGGTAAACCTTATCGATAATCAACTAAAATAAAACATAATTAATCTATATCTATTATAAACTCTATTACTTAATTACCTCCTTCCATCCTTCAATAATGCAGGGGAAACAATAATCGAGCATCCACTTCATCACGTAATATCCACACTCCCATCTATCACGTTGCCTATGAGACTACAAATGAACCCAATTTGAATATAATGAGTAAACACATAATAAAAATTGTAAACTGCAATTGAATCTCGGGTACAAATAAACTACTTACGTTAAGGTAAATTCACCTAATAGGCCTAGGCCTATTACCACCCAACATGCGACTTGAGTCCATAGATCTATCATAAGAAAATAAACATTTAAAGTGTGTTATCGATTTCAGATTAATTAATAAAGCAATTGAATTACTAATTAAATTAATTAAATGCTTATGTATCAACAATGGTCTTGAGGTCCTTCGTCGGCTTATTTCCCAACAAACAGAAGAAGACCACAACATTCACACGAGGACATAAAATCAATAATTGCCAATGTTTTTTGCATTTGGGAAATAGTTAGTGACAAGTCACAGATAGTTATAAATCACTTGTAAACTTGTATTTTCTCCTTGAGGTAAGGTGCTAGGTAGCACTGTTTGTTGCCTCGACCAAGTATACAACACTACAAAAAAAGAACTGTTTAGCGACCGGCACATTCGGTCGCTAAACTTTCTAATTCGGTCGCTATTTATGTTAGCAACCGAATTAGCGACCGATTCATGGTGGTGGCTGATAACCTGGTCGCTAAGCTTTCAGCGATCAAAATAATAATTCAGACGCTAAATGGCAACCATAATTTCGGTCGCTAAATAATAAAAAACGGTCGCTACATGGTTGGTTGCATTGTTTGGGTAACCATTTTTAGCAACTGATAATCGGTCGCTAGTTCGGTCGCCAATGTTGGTTACTGTTAACCTATATTAGCGACGGATTTTCGGTCACTAGACCACAATCTGTTAATGGTAGCTAAAGTTTAGCAACCGAATTATTGGTTTCTAATTCAGTCGCTAAACTGGTTTTTATTAATTTTTTTTAAATTTAATTTTAAAAATAATAAATTTTTTCTGTTTTTCTTTAAAGTTTAGCAAAAATACTAATAAAACACACCAAATTACTAATGAAATATACAATCATAAGAAATAATGAATATATATAAAAAAATAATAATCCAAAGTGTCGTACAAGAATCATTTAAAGTCAAAAATATGAAAAAAAAAACCAGTCATGATGAGAGGGAGGTGGAGGAATCCAATCATCCTCAGCGTCCGTACCACCGACATCTGCTATCTGATCGTCCTCTACATTAGCATTATCAGTAGCTGGCGGTGGAACTGGAGGAGCGGCAGCAGGCGGCTCAACCGTCAGAGCATCACCCTGAGCAACTGGAGTCTGGATCCTCATCTGCTGCAACACCAGCCTCAGTGTCTGGCCCTGCTCGATGCTCGTCTGCATCAGCTGCTGGTGTGCCTGAGAGCCAATCAGGCAATCTGGTTCGCCATCTGCTACTCTCTCTCGCTCTTCTCCCGAGGCTCCGCGTTCAGCTACGTGATAGTGTCCTGCATTTGGTTGAACTGCTCCCGAGGGACGATATCGGCGTAGGAAGGAGCAGGCGTGCCGGATGATGAAGCGATAAACTCGCCTCCCAGGTGTCCGAGGTCATACACGTGCCCCTTCTTGTTCCTGCCCCCGACGACCTCCAAATAAATGGCATTATCGTCAACGGAGATAGGAGAGCTGGGCTCATCACCAGTCAAGGCCTCATCTTGTGACTGTGAGACACGTGATATGGCATCGTCCTTCTTCTCGTTGAAGCCCACCTACAAAGTATAGTTGAAGAGATTTAGTTAAAATTATAATCAATATTAACAAATCATTTATAATAAATTACAAGTAAACACTAAATTGTTTTTTTGCTTACAGCATAGTTACGGGCCTTGTCGTTGACCCATATCCCCGACTTCAACTTCTTCGTCCTCTCCACCAACTCCATAGCAGTGGGGGCCCGCTGTTTCTGTGCTTTCTGCACAGAAAAATATAATCTTAAATTCATAAGAATAATTAAAAAGAAAACTAATTAAATAGTATAATAAGTCAAAAGTTTAATATATTACCAGCTCATTGTAGTGGGTGACGGTTGATTTAGACCCGCCGGTCCAAGCACATGCGCCACCATCAGAAGCTCGATTACGTCGAGCTGTGACCTGGATCTCCTGGAACTTCTCAGTAGCCCAGTACTGGTCCAGCTGCCTCCTGATCTCAGGATCCACCCACTTCCCCTTATTCTTACCCTTCCTTAGATTGTTCGTCAGATTTTTCATGACCAGTGAGCCTTTATGCTCAAATATGTCCCTGACGAGACTCTCTAAAGCTACGTCCCACCTATACTCTTTCTGCAACTTACAGTTGTAAGGAAATTCGTGTGTGTGTGTGTGTGTATATATATATATATATATAATGTAAATTTAATTTAAATAACTTAATAAATTGTTACCTTAAACTCTTGATACAACTGATCCCTATGGCCCCCTGGGATGGCCTTCCATGTAGGCCATGTACCATCAAACTTGCATCGCAGGATCTTCGATATTGAATCAGAAGGGCCCTTCGCGAGCAGAAAGCTGCAGCAAAATTAGAGCATTAATAAATGTTATAAATAAAAAAAACAAGTAAATAGAAATTAACGATACTTTATATATATTAAAAAATTATATTAGCTTACTCGTTATCCCCCCTAGGGATAAGAGGAATCCTCCTGTCGGATGGACCACGACTCTCCTGTCCCGATGATGATGATGGTCCTGTCATTGGTGCGGATGATGAGGGTGCAGCTTGTGTCCCGACCACATGAGGCTTTTAGGGGGTGCAACTCCATCACCCTAAGGTGTCCCGTCCACAGAGGTGCTGGTAGGGTGGTCTCGATCTAAAAGCTGTGGGTCGGCCGGCGAAGGGACTCTCGTAGCACGACCTCTGCCACGACCTCCGCGACGACCCCTACCTTTAGAGGAATCTGCCATCTGTGTAAAAAATGAAAAGATGATTACACAACAGTGTAAATAATACAAAAATAAATTACCTAAGTAGAATGACATTTACACAATGAATTATGACATAAATAAATTACCTAAGTAGAATCTCCGTCACTAAATTCACCCTCACTCTCATCAGTCTCACTTGATCGGAATGTGCCTTCGCTAGATGCGTCCAACTCGGATTAATCTATTAACTCTCTTTCAACTTCTTCCCCATTTCCGGAAATGTCCGCCAGAGAATTAACAATAATGTCCGGCGTAATTTGCAATGGTACGTGGGGTCTTGAAAACTCATCATCTTGGTACAGAGCATATTTTTCAGGCTGGTTGATTACATTATCAGTAATTATACTGCGAGCCTTTATCTTAATAACACCCAACCAGCCTTGATGTCCTTCGGGATATGGCGAGTAATAAACCTGATCTGCCTATTGTGAAAAAATGAATGGGTCGTACGCCTTATTATACCTTCGAGACAACCTAACTTGAACAATACCATATTTTTTATCGATTTTTGTCCCTACATCAAGAGTAGGATCAAACCAATCACACTTGAAGATAACTAACTTCATCACGGGGAAACAGGTATAATCGAGTTCAAGGATGTCAGTTAGAACCCCATAGAAATCATCCTCTACATTGCCATCAGTGGCTTGCACACAAACACCATAGTTACACTATTGCATTCCTTCATTCCATTTTTTGTGTTAAATTTATATCCATTTACAATGTAAGTATTCCATGATGTAACCCATCTGTTAGGCCCCCATGCCAAATTTGTCAACAATGGATTTTGAACATTGTTTTCTGGATCTAGTACCTAAAAAAATCAAATATTATATTATTCTTATACATGCTATATATTTAAGGAGATAAAATTTATTGCAACAAATATATATTGAAGCATAATTCAATACAAACTTAGATAAAATATAGTAGCAAACATCCTATTGAGCTTTGCTCTCCACTAACAAGTAACACATAATTGTCAAACACATGCATAACTTCTAAATTAGCAACACACAACAAGCATCCCGCCTTTTTGACAGGATCACATCCTATTGAGCTCTGCTCTCCACTAATAAACAACACATAATTGTAAATACATGCATAAATATTAAATTATCAGCACGCAATCAGCATCTTGCCTTTCAGGCAGGATACCTTCCTATTGAGCTCCGCTCTCCACTAACAAGTAACACATAATTGTCAAACACATGCATAACTTCTAAATTAGCAACACACAACAAGCATCCCGCCTTTTTGACAGGATCACATCCTATTGATCTCTGCTCTCCACTAACAAACAACACATAATTGCAAATACATGCATAAATATTAAATTATCAGCACACAATCAACATCTTGCCTTTCAAGCAGGATACCTTCCTATTGAGCTTAGCTTTCCACTAACAAACAACAAGATATATAATTCACATAACACATTACAAGCACCACACAATCAGAACCTTTTAGACAAAGAAGAACCTTAAAAGAGAGTATTGAGAGAACTTACCTATGCGACAAAATGCAAAAACAAGTAAGGATAAGGGGAGGAGCCGCAGACAAGGACATCAGGAACTGATAAATATAATAAGACAATATGAAAGCAAATTAATATCCTTAGATCCAAATTAATTGTATTCAAGTTAGTAATATAAAATTTCAACAAATTGCCATTACGACCAATTGATTACCTGTGGAGATGGAGAGGGGACGAAGGGACTCGGTTTCAACTCACGAGAAATAGAGCAATGACCTATAATACATAAATAAAATTAATCCTGTCAAATACTAACATTTAAGAAACTACCATTTAAGAGTTTGTTGAAAGCCATTAGGCCTTTTAATATTGTCCTCTCTTTCTGTGTTTTTTAAATCATTGCTATATTAGGTCTTGAACTCTTTGAATTTCTTAAGGATATACAAATGAATAACAGATTTGAATAGAGAGAGAGTTGTACATAAAGCAATGTAAAATAGTTGATTAAATGAACCTTTAGCAAACTTCATGCAAATGAATCTATTTCTGTATTCATGACATGAATAGAACATAAATGAATTAGATAACCATGTATAAAATAATCTATCATCAATGACTTAATGCACCACTTATAATATTTAAGTCGTGAAGTATATACCACTTGGGTGTGGAGCATAAGGCTTGGTGAAACAGCCGTACTTCCTAGCAAGTTGGTTTGTTTATACAATACAATATATATCCAACAAGTTCAATGTAGAGTTTACCATTCAAGTCCATACCATTTGATAATCAGGCTTCAGATTATAACTATTTAATACAAAAAATAGTGACTTGATAACCTACCAACAACTAACATGTCAAATACTAACATTTCAACAAACTGACAAATATTTGGTCGTTGGTGGGTGTCTGCTTGTTCCTTGAATGTTTGTTATCGTAGTTATAGCTCACAAGCATCTAAGTCAATACTTATACTTATAATAATCTATTCTAATATCTAATTTCTTATCAATTTGTCATTGACTTGGTCTTCAAACTCATATTAAAATAGTCTTCCTTATGTCTAATACAATGTGCCTGTAATTTACTAATTACATTCTTGGCTTCATATTTGCTTATTTTATGCAGGGATAGCCATGAAACTTATAGTAGTCCTACTTCCAAGCATTACAGTCGAAGAGATAGTGAGTCAAGAGGAAGCTAACTTATATTATCTATCCAATAAGTTATTTAAATCAATATACCCCTAATGTCAAAATTTCTCTACTCTGGATTTCACTAGAACAACATCAATGATTAATTTGACAGTATAAATACCCATACTGACAGAACTTCCCTAAACCCTAACCTGAGATAGAACTGATCAGAGGAGACTGTAGGGGTGGTGGTTGCACAAACAGAACCCCTTGAGATGGTGGTGGTGGCCGGAGGAGGAAGTGACAACACCTGAAAGAGACATTGAGAGAAACTAAGACAAAGAACCGAGCAAGAGAGAGAGAGAGAGCGAGATACACAGAGAGAAGAGGAGACCTTACCAAAGAAGGAGGTCACGGTGTACAGTGGTGGTCGTGGTGGCGATGGTGGCACGGTGCTGCTGGGAGGAGGAAGAGAGAGTGAGAGACAAAGAAGGAGAAACACAAAATGAGAAGGATAAGGGGAGAACCTTACCAAGTGGTGGCCGCAGGAGGACGAGACACTGAGAGGTGGCGATGCGCGGCCGGAACAGGGAAAGGGCGGAGCTGCGCGTGAGAGAGAAGAGAAGAAAAGAGACAAATGGGGGAAGAGAGGAAGGAAATCGCAATTTAGGGATTTTATTTTTAGCGACTGAATTATTCTGTCGCAAAATCGGTCGCTAACTGGGTTAATTGAAATTTGAATTAAAAAATTTAGCGACTGATTTTTGAATCGGTCGCTAACATGCTTTATTTTAATTTTTTACGTGTCGTTTAGCGACCAAATTAATATCGGTCGCAAATATAAATAAAATTTAACCGTTGCATTTAACACGGTCGCCAGTTCGGTCGCTAAAAAGTCAGTAAGTTTTGACTTTTACTTTCCTTTATTTAGCGATTGAAATAGCGACCGATAACTCAGCTACGCTTTATTTTGGTCGCTATTTTGGTCGCTATTTCGGTCGCAGTATCAACTATAACCAGTGTTTCATGTAGATCCTACAATCGGTCGCCATTTCGATCGCAAACAGCAACCCAAAAATTCGGTCACAATTTCGGTCGCTAAATAACCTTTTTTTTGTAGTGCGACGTATGTTCACGCTCATTTCATCTGACCCAACTAGAAACTTGCCTTGAATGAGAATGGGGTCAATGAAACCATAAATTTCAAGGATGCCCTTATCAATACACTGGCGATGCAGATACCTAAGATACTGAAAAAACATGTTATAATAGTATTGAAAACTTAATTAGTTAACTTTCAAATAAATTGTACTTACGTGCACCATAACGAGACACTCGCCACGTTAACCATTTCATGATCAAGAGTCATCTCCATAATGTCCCTCATGGGGATATAGAAAGGTTCATCAGGCCTGCCATCATGTTCCAATTCTACAAAAGTCTGATCTGACCCAAAGCTCACAGTTGCTACAACCGAACGTTTAAGAGCATCACGAGGATCCCCTTTGTCGATACCCTAAATAACAAATATAAATCATTAGTAAACATGATTAAGTTATTTCAATTGTAATTATTTGAATGATTATATGAATACCAGCAGGAGCAGACTTCACAGATCTTCCCGGATTCAACCTTTTAGGTGGAACATCTTTTTCAACATCCTAAAAAACAAAGATAAAGCATTAGTAAACACAATTAAATTATTTCAATTGTAAATATAGAAAAACCAAGTAATTGAATACCTTAGCTGTAACAAAAAACCTAACCAATCTTATTAGCCATGGGATGAAATTATGGGGGACCTGGCCCACTGTTTGAACCTCCTTAGTGGGCACGGGAACTCGAGCATCAACATCTCGAATATATTCAACCTCCTCCTTTACCTATCCGCAAATGTCCGGTGGTGTAAGGTACTTCCCAAGTTGTGTGCCCTCCAAATACCCTAACAAGTAAAAAGGCGTTTTTAAAATAATAAGTATACATAGAATTTACATACGAGGTTTGAGAATGGGAAATGGGAGAGTTTGAGAATACCCAAATCCCTAGTTGCACATGAAAAAAAAAGACAAGAAAAATGAACAGTAGCATGCTGGGTTAAAAAATAAATGGTGAACGTCTTTACAAACTAAGCAAAGAACCTCTGCAACTATGGATTTGGGTTTACAAGTAGAAGCAGAAGATTCAATCCAATCCAATCGAAAGAAAATGAAGATGAAATAGTAAAGGAGCATGTATCAACTCACCCCAAACGAAGATGAAATATGTGGTGCGAATAAGGAGCAGGTCACCATAGTAGAAAGCTTTGTAACTAGGAATTTGGGACGCGGTGCGGAAGTAGGTGGTGGCAAAAGAAGGGCGAGCTGTGGCTGGGGAGGTGGTGGTAGCAGAAGAGGGATGAGCGGTGGCTGAGGAGGTGCTTACCAGAGGAGGTTGCACGATGAAAGGTTTGAAGAGCAAAGGGTAACACGCAGAAGAAAGGAGGGAAGTGAATAGGGAAATATAAAAACTGGGGTTTCGAAATCGGTTGCTAGGATAACTGATGTCGTGAATGGGACATTCGACATTGGTTAGCATAGGAAACTATGTCTAAAGCGATCCCAGATTTAATATTTGTTTTTATTTTAATGTTGTGGCTTTCGAAATCGGTTGTTAAAATAACCGATGTTGTAAATGATACATACGACATCGGTTAGAACTGCAACCAATGTCTAAAGAGGAACCGGATTTAAAATTTATTTTTTATCTTAATATCACACTACAACAGAAATGACTTTAGATAGCGTTTCCGGATGCCTTTTAATAGCGTTTGTAACCGCTATCTATGCCACCGCTATTAAAACTCGTTAGCAAAGATAGCATTTAGGAAGTGCTATTAAAAGGTGACTTTAGATAGCATTTGTTTTAACAAACGCTATCTAAAGTCAGACTTTAGATAGCATTTGTTTTAACAAATGCTATCTAAAGGCAGACTTTAGATAGCATTTATTAAAACAAACACTATCTATTCCCCCGTTTTTTTTTAAATTTTACCTATTTCTTAACTTTACCTCCATTCCTGCATATTGTTTATAAAAAACAGAAGGTGTAAACAAAGAAATGAAGCACAATCCATATGCATATATTGTTAGCTACTTTGACAATTCATACAGAAGGTGTAGTACATTAGCGCATAAGATTCCATCATCACTGCAGTCAAAATAAACATCACTTCTTAAAAGAGACTCCTCCTTTATAAGAAAGTCACAGGATAACATAGAAAACAGAAAAATGTGATCTAGTTTTGTCACCACATGCATAAATAAATAACCTTGGTACGACTGGTGGTCTGACTAGATTTTATAAGTATGGTCTTCAACAAATAGCTATAAAGGCTTACAGAAATATATTTGCTTAAATAGAAACAACAAACAAACTGGCAGCAATTGAATCTAGTTCTTTGGCCCAATATCCTTCAGAGCATTAATCTGTTCCTCACCCATAGCAGACATGAAAGTCAATTATATATGCCCAATTAGAGTAAATAGACAACCAACAAACAAATAAACAAAATAGAGGAATAACAAACATTTTGAAACAGAAAAGGCATTGACAGATTTTAGCTTTCAGACTCTGAATCCAACAGGAAAAAGAACACACATTAGATTTCAGATTTCCACAAACCTGAGTAAGGAGACTCTCATCGATGGGAAGCCCGAGATCATCCTTAGTGTTCCCATTTTCGATGCAGACTCACCTACAGCATCATTTGATAACATAACAACAATCACACATTCAGAATACAGAAACAAGACTAATAATGAGTGAATCAATGGAGTTGGTAAGAGAAATGACAACTCACAAATCCATCCTTAGAGATATCAATGAGCTGGTAGTCAGTACGATTCACATGAGGGACCTGACAACAAAAAATTACTGTGAGTCATTGAGAGGAAAGAAATCACAATAAGTCAACACAATTAAGTGCATGTACATCACAGTTGTGGGAAGAGGGCACAATATCCTCAAGCTTCTTGGCAGTGAAAATATCAATTCCAACAAAGTGAGAGGCAAAAGATGTCTTTTATTGAGCAACAAACCAAGTACATATATAGCATAAACATGCAGAAAAATCTGCTACACCAGATAAGGTCCTAATAAATAGCAAACAAATAAAACTAATTCAGTTTCATGAGTCATCCAGTCAACAAAATGCAGAACAAAAGTCTTGTAAAGTTCAGAGTTATATCATGAAAATATTGAACTCCTAAAGATATTGCTTTCATGAGAAATATGAAAGCTGACTTGTCACATGCTGAAATTCCCTATGGAAACCTACCTAGCTCCTTGTTTTTACTGGTTTTGAATGTGAATCATTATTTTATTTAGCACCATACTGGGAGTCTTGAATTCTGCATGCATTAGTTGCAGCACTTGTGATATTCTCTTCACACTTGACCACAACAGACATGTGGCTTTGACCCTTCTGGAATTGATACAGAATATCATATAATGGTCAAATGACTATATTTTCGTTGCCTGATCAAAACATAAACAGAGTGAAGTGCTCAATTGTAATATGCTCATATAGTTAGGACAGAACCTAGCATGTACTGCTTATACCATGTCCCTGCAAATGCAATAGCTGTACACTAAAAAACATATTTGAAAAGCATATGGAATAGCTGCAATGGGAAAAAAAATATCACCCTAAACATACACATTAAAAAGCAGATCCCTGCAAATGCAATAGCTGCACACATGCACACTAAAGATTTGTAATTGCATATCCCTGCAAAGAAAGGAAATGCCTCAGACCCTAAGACCAACGAACCTAAACAACACCTAGAGACTTTGCACCAAAACTGAGAGAAGAGATCCATCGAGGGCAGTCAAGTTTTGCACCAAAACATTAATGCTTGATTCGGTACACATATTATTCACCTAAGCTTCAATCAAAACCTAGAGGTTAGAGCATCAGATATTCCCCTCAGATTTCCATCGTCTTATGTGTTCAAAATATGATATTTTCAATCTCATAACAGCATAAGATTCCACCCTCTTGTGACAATATCTCTCGCAAAAGGATTACCGAATTGGATATTCAAATCCTTTACCTTTTCAAAAAGTTGATCACCCGTCAACGGTGAAGGAGCTCTACCTTCTTCCGAGTTCCCATTGAACGCCTTTCTCCACCACCGGTAATGATGACTTGGATGCAAAAATCTACGATGCCCAAGAAAGACATTCTTCTTACAATGTTCTAACCGCATCCAATCCGTACCCTCTTCACATATAGGGCATGCACACTGACCCTTGATGCTATATCCTGACAGATTACTGTAGGCTGGAAAATCATTAATTGTGCCAAACAACATAGCTCTCAAATTGAAACTTTCTTCCTTATACCCATCATACACCTCCACACCTGTCTCCCACAGTTGTTTCAAGTCTTCAATCAAAGGAGTCAAATAGACGTCTATATCATTTCCTGGTTGTTTGGGCCCAGAAATTAACATAGATAACATAATAAATTTGCGCTTCATGCATAGCCATGGGGATAGGTTATAAATCACCAAAATCACAGGCCATGTACCGTGAGAGCTACTTTGAACACCATGCGGGTTAAATCCGTCAGTAGCCAATGCAAGTCGTAGGTTTCTTGATTCTTGCCCAAAATCAGGATAATCATGATCAAATTTCTTCCATTGAGGAGAATCTGCCGGGTGCCGCAGCTTGTCATCTTTGATCCTTTCATCCTCATGCCATGTCAAGTGCTTTGAATCTTCTGAGCTATGGTACATGCGCCTAAATCTGGGTATTATGGGAAAATACCACACAACCTTCTCTGGATCTGATTCTTTCTTCTTATATCGTGAGGCATTACATTTAGGACACATCTTTAACGATGCATATTCATTCCGAAATAAAATGCAATCGTTAGGACAAGCATGTATCCTCTCGTAGCTCATGCCAATAGAGCGTAACATTTGTTTAGCCTCATATGTCCGACTAGGAAGCACATTATCCTCCGGCAACATGTCTTTCAATAGTGTGAGTAAGTCTGTAAAGCTCTTATCAGTCCATCCGTTGACCGATTTCAAGTTATACAACTTTAACATCGCCGACAATCTTGTGAATTTAGTACAACCATCATACAATGGTTGCTCTGCATCACTTACCAACCTCTCAAACATTTGAGGACAATCCCGAAGATCCTCTTCAACAGCATTTGCAATGTCTTCAAAATGATCGCCCTCATAAGTATTCGTGTCGGTATCGTATGATGAATATCTCACACGATTCCTCATTTCACTAGACTTAGCTCTTGTCTCACCATGTTTTGTCCAACATGTATAACTTTGATCGATTCCATTACACACTAAATGTTCTTCCAAATCGGCTGCACTAACTCGCCTTGCATAACAACAATCTAAACAAGGACATATGATTGTACTAGGGTTTTCCGCATGCCGAACTGCAAACCTAATGAACTCTTTCACCCCATCCTCATACTCCTTCGTTAAACGATTGGCAGACATCCATTTCCGATCCATGCTTTCCTGATCTACAAAAATATTTATTAAATATATTTACTATGAGTTTGGAGTGGTTGATGTCTACATGCAATGTATACAGATTAAAGGAATGAAAGGAATGAAAACTGTTACCGGTTTTCCGCATGGCAAATTGAGTGTGGACAGGGGCTGTGTATTAGTGGGGAAGCATAAAAAGGGAAAGATGGGAGAGAGGGGGGGTATTCAGTTGGGTAAAGGAAATGATCAGTGTAGCAGTTTCAGGTCCCTTGAAGAACCTGTTGTATCTTTTCTGTTCAAGGAGAGGATGAGGAGCATTGAAAGAAAGTTAATAAAACTGTACTTATCTTCAGTTTTCTATCATATCATTACAGAGTACAGCATTCCATTAACTATTGCATAATATAGAATACTAAGTGTGTTTAAAAGATTAATCAGATTTGTTAGATTCCCATGACACCGTCCTAGTACCATGAGTAGAGTGGCAGATACCATGAACCCAGCATTGATGATGAAAAACAAAGTGTGGCGGGATAAGAATTCTAAAGGTATATTAGTATCTAAACATAAAGGTATATATTTTACACAAATATCAATCCATAACATACAAATTACAAAGGCAGACTTTTTTTGGGCAGAACTCATTTCAACTGACAGGAGATGAACAAGTCAATATGCTAAAATGAGATTTCCTTGGCCTTCAATGCCCGATAATACCCTCTTCTACAGCATACAGAGATGAACATTTAATAGTAATCAACATTCAACTCTAATACAATTTCATTTGCAAAGGGTGAAGAACAAAACAATCTCAAAACGGTGGAGTTCTAAGGTGTAAACATTGAAATGGACAAGGACACCTTACAGCAACATCATAATATTTCTGTATCAACTTCAACTCAGCATAAGGAGCATAAAAGAAACTTCCATAAACTCACCTCACCTGGATGAAAGAACTACTTGTGGAACAAAAGGAGTGTAAGCTGTTTCCCTCTTAGCTGCAAGACGCTGTGCCTTCTTGAATTCCTTCAATACTGCCTGAAAATCTTTTGCAAGCTTAGCATATGCTATCTTCTTGTTTGCCTGCAAACACAAGAAATGCCTTCAATATATCCTTTTTTTCAAGGTAAAACAATTGAAGATCATGTTACCCAATAAATCAAATCAATATATAACTGCAAAAACTACATAACAGGCATTCTAAGCATGTCCAAGGAAATCTGAGCAACAATATCACAGGCACAAAGCGATTCGAAGGCGATGAATTGCAGCAGCAAAACAGACTTATAGAAGAAATGCTCCATAAATGCAATCAAGAGCTCAGGCTTATTACAGAACAGAATGAATTGAAACTGCAACAACTCTTTAACCAAATAGATTCAAAAGGAAAAACAATAGAACAAATGTCACAAGAACTAGAAGTTAAGTCCAAACAACTTGAAGAGGCTCAAAGGCACAATGATCAAAAGGATGCTGCATTTTCAAAGCAAATTCAAATGCTCAGATCTGAAATTAAAAAGCTGATGGCAGAGGAGTATGCATTGTCTAAACCCAAACTAACAAAGACCATAACAGAGGAGTATGCATCCTTGTTTACCAAATGAACCATAACACCACATGCGATAACGCAAGAAGCATGCTTGAAACCCCAAATTAGCACATTATCACACAAACCGAGTTCCAAAAATTCTCCAAACAGAGTTCTTAATCCCAGAAACCCTTGGTTCTTATGAACAAAAATCACATTTTCTAGTTTTAATTCTAATAAAAGTTCACCAAAGACAATCATCATCAGAGTTACTTGCTCATTACCTCTCATTGTTACCAAAATCGGACCAAGAACTCTCAGACCCAAGAACTACATTCATTTTCGTTCGCAATAGGGGAGAGGGACATAGAGAGCATACCTTGGTCGTAGGTGGTGTGGTGATGAGTGGCGGAGCAATGGGGGCGTGAGAGGGAGTCTGAGGCGTGAGAGCAACAGTGAGAGGGAGAAGGCGTGAGAGGGGATGAGCTCTGCGGAGATGGCAACCCTAGACTTGAACTGATGAGGTCAGTGGTACGCAGAAACTGGGAATTAAAGGATGAAAGGATACGCGCGCGCGGGTATATCACCTAAGATAGCGTTTCCTTGTGGAACCGCTATCTTAGGTTGTTAGTTAATATAGCGTTTCCGTGTGGAACCGCTATCTTTTCCTGCAGTGGCACTTTTAATAGCGGTTCCTTAAGGAAACGCTATCTTAGGTGATACCTAAGATAGCGTTTCCTAAAGGAAACGTTATTAAAAGTCCCCCATCACTTTTAATAGCATTTCCACACGGAAATGTTATAAAAGGTACGTTATTAAAAGTATAATATTTTGTAGTGTCAGACATCAGTTTTGAAAAACAACCGATGTTAAAGGGTTTTCAACATCGGATAACATGGGAACCGATGTTAAAAGTGTTCCCTTTAATTTCAAAGATGTCACCACCTCGTTATCGACATCGGTTATTTTGGAATCGATTTTAAATCCTGACATAGAAAGCATATTTTGCACCGGTGTTCCAAATAGAAAGTATCATAAACATATAGTGGGATAAAAAATATAACAACCAAAATGAATTAATGTTACCCGTAAATTTTATTAAGAGCACGATGTTATTTGTGCGAATTAAGTTTGCACAAAACTGCACAAATTTAATTTCAACCAACCAAAGCATGAGTAGAAAGTGAAGATCGGAGTAAAAGATTAGATTGAGGAGTGAAAGCACATGGGAATAGTGGTACGAATTTCGTTTTGTACTTTTAAGCATTGCTGTTTTGTTAATGCTACCCATGTAGACTATTGCCACAAAAATTCCATTAGCTAGAAAACTCTCCTTTACCATTATGTATATATATAGCAGAACATTGATGGGAATTTAAGCTTTTTCCGCAAACCCCCACTTACCCCTTCAGATGTCGACCAAAGTTTCTAATTAACCCAGACAAACCATACTTATAATGCAAGGATTCAAATCATAATGTCGTCAATCTATGGTGTGCTTTATCTAAGAATCACTTCTAACCTAAAAGTAGATTTGAGTATACGAGTTGCAATATGCGGATTGATCAGCGTAACCCATGGTCCGCGTGGGTTAGGATTATACAAATCCCTGGTTTATTTAAATAATGCCTACATGATCCATTTTCTTATAACCCAAGGTTTCAACGAGTATTGGTTTGTTGATTTGCAGACCAACCCACAATTTTTTTTTGTTGATAACCATGATATAGGTACGAAGTATCCACCACCGTTAGCAGTGACTAATCTCCATCAGGGAACCTGACGGGCACACAATGTGAGTTCTCCCCTCCTATCCAGGTTTTCTCCATACACAAGAGACATGATTTGAACCCCCCTGACCACTTGCTTAATGTGCTGAAGTCCCTTACCACTCGGACCAACCACATGTTGGTATTAACCCACAATTTGCATAAAAGAATTTTTAAAAATATTATTTAAAATAACAAAAAAAACCCTAATCTTATTCCAACACTATCTGTGAAAAGTAGAACCATGTTAGAATCATCGAGGTGGGTACTCCTATTTACCATTGTGTAGATCATGGGAAGGTATAGATGGAAGATCTGAGCAAAACAAATCTAAAAATTAGAGTTTTCAAAGTGAGCCAACTCGACTCACCCGAGTTGGCCCACCACGGGTTGACAACAAAGAAAGTCAACCCAATTTGACTCACATTTTTTTTTAAGTCAGGATATAGCTAACCCGACTCAACCACCTCGGATTGGTAGGTTAAGCAGGTTCGCTCATTGAAAATTTAAAAAAACATATAAAAATAAAAAATGGGAAAATTGAAAGAAAATGAAATAAATACGAAAATAATGGAAAAATACAAAAAAAAAGTCAAAAAAATAAAAGGCTTCTTATGTTTTCCAGTAGCATTATACAATTAAACGAAAAACATTATGGGCCAACCCACTCAACATGGCTCGAGCTGTTGGAAACAAAGTGGTTCTGGTTTATCTAATCTCTAGGTTTTGATGTTAACAAAATGATAAATTTGCTTGGCAAAGTGTTAGTTGAGATCTAACAAGTGAGTTCAGTTTATGCAGGAAAATCCAAAATAATATAAGGAATACAATGCTTGGACTCTTGCTTAGAAGTACCCGTCCAAAGGTTATTTAAACTGTTTATATTTTAATCGTTGGCTAACTAAAAATCAGTAGACGTCCATAGGTAGCCACGTCAGCAGACGAGTGCTCTCCTCGAAACTCTAGTAGACATCCATAGTGCCTAACTAAAATCAGTAGACGTCCATAGTGCCACATCATTGGACGGAGTTTCTCTAAGGACTTAGCAAGTCCAAAGACTTGTGTGGACGAGCGCTTCTACCACATCAGTGGACGAGCAGAATAAAACCTTGTGTAGACGCGTTCTAAAACTGAGTGTCTGTAGACGGTTCTACATCTTCTATATCTTTACTACCTTGAAAGTGATTTAATGCAATCTGGACAACATTGAATTTATTTCAAATGATTGATTTTTATTTCGAAGGAATATATGTTCTTTATAATTGTTAACACCTTGTCTCTTTGTGAGAAAATTCATAGTACTATCAAGGAAATAAAAAAAGTAAATAGTACAATTGGAATTGCAAAACGATCTTTACGATGACATCTTTATTGCTGGACAAAAGCTGGGTTATACACAAAGGAGGAAAGAAAGTTTTTAAGGTACAATTGCTCAGAACAGTGAGCCTCCATTTTGTGATTTTTTTTTCTGATAACAATGATGCTTTTCAACACGGCCAAAATCAAGCTATCAGTCTCAATGGATATCATGCATTTAATGTTATCTCTATAACGGGACTAATCAAATAACCGTTGAAGATTTACAAGAGAAGTTGAAGACCACTATATATAGAAGGTCTCAAGCACTAAAAAATAACTTTTGCCATTTGAACATTTGCAAGATATTCAAAGCTCATATTTCATTTGTAGAGAAAAAGTCTGTAATTCTAAGGTTGAATATTTGTAAAAATATTAAGTAGATCTTAAACCTTCATACCCTCACATATAGTGAGTTAGAAAGATCTTAGAAAAATCTTAGTGATAGAGTTAGAGCCTGATGAGGCTTGACAAGAAAGCACTACTTGTAACCTGGAGAGGTGAAGAATACTTGTTGTAGAAACTATTTGGAAATAATGGAGAAAATCCTTCAAGTAGAAGGGACTGAACGTAGCTCTTGGTTGGAAGAGAGTGAACCAGGATAAAATACCCGAGTGAATTTTCTATCCCTTATCTTTTACAGTTTTATTTATTTATACTAACTGTGGGATTTGATTTTGGTTTTGTTATTCTTTTAAAAAGGATTTCTTGTGTGCTTAAACTTTTTATTTTCTGTATGTGAAAAGGCTTCTCAAAAAGGGTTTTTGCGAAAATAATTAACAAACACAATTCAACCTCCTTCTTGTGTTTGCTTGTGACAACTTCACGAGCTTGTTTAACATGTGGGTTAAGTGAGCTGATCAATTAATCTGGTTAGGAGTAAAATTTGACTTGTTTTTTTTAACCAAACCTATCAGTGAGTCGGATTGGGCCTGATTAACTCGAGTCATGATATAAGTTGATCTGTTTGCCCATGGGCTTGAGTTAACCCATGTAGACCACACTAAAATTGACCTCCTTATAATTAGCTCTACATGAAAGCTAGTCTCACTGCAATACATACAGGAATGTATCTTGCCCAATGACAAAATGAAAATCAGACTTATGATACATAGATGAAAGTTTGTAATTTTTTTTTTCAAAATTTAAACATGAATGATATATTACATTACATAGTTAATTTAATCATATGTCGAAAGTTGGAATTCCCAATTTTATAGTTAATTTAAACAACAGATGTTAAAATTTTTTACTTTTAACGTTAAAAGTGTATATTTTTTTAAAAAAATTTGTATATTCCCTTCACTAGCTCCATGTTAATTTAATCATACCTCATCACTAACAAGTCATATACATTAACTCATCATTTGTATTAATATATATTTAGAACTATTAAAGGATTTAATTAAAAAATTAGAACTATAACTATTTAACACAATTTACCACGTTAAAAGATGTAATAATACATTTATATTTAAAACAATTTTATCTTTAGTATATAAATGTCCCTTCATACAAACTACACACCTTCTAAGTATGCAGTATATTTTGTATTCCTTTTTCAGAATACTTAAAAAAATTCCTTAAATCACACAAGCTTCATATCACTTTCATCACTAACAAGTCCATATACATTAACTCAAGTCATCACCAAAAATAAAATATATAATTAAATAACCTGTTTATTAATTACCTTCCTCCATCCCTCGGTAATAGATGCCGTGACGATGTTCCACATATGATGTATCACATAATAAGCACACAACCAACCATCTGGCTGATAACGAGATTACAAAAGAAATGAAATTTAATGTCAATTATATATATATATATATATAGTAATTATAATATTAATTACTATTTAATAAACTAGCAACCTTGAAGTTAATCCATTCAGGATTTCCTTTAAACTTTGAAGACCTACTCTCCCCATTGGGGCAAGATATGCTGCATGCCTTCATCGCGCTATCATAAACAAAATATTCATGTCAATTATATGTTCATCATGTGTGTAATAAAATAAAAGCAAATGTTACAAATTTAATTAAATAGAAGACTAATTACTTACATATTGATAGAGGTCACCACATCCTTCGGCGGGTCATTGTGGAGAAAGCATAAGAATATGACAATATGCCTAGAAGGATGAAGTATGAGCAACTGCTAATGGTCATCCTTTGAGTAGGGTGCCAGATATATGTCTTTCCGATCACTTCCTCCCACTAAGGCGCCAAGCTATTTACTGACTTTACTTTCATCGGACACGAACTGAGATATGATAGTAGGGTCTAAGATTCCATAAACATTGCCGCCCCTTTCAATTAGAAGGCGATACAGATACATAAGATATGAAATAAGTAATTATTAATTACGTAATAAATTGAAATTTAAATAACTTATAAAATTGAAATAAAATATAAAAATTAAATGAACTATAAAATTAAAATGTACTTATGTGCACGACAAACTCAGAATATTACCGGATATCCAATGACCATCTGTGCAAAAATTCTCAAGCTCATCACCACATAAACTAAATTCAAATGCTTGGTTTTGGAGTGCAATCCATCCATCGTGTTCCAGCGGGCAATCAAAAAACTCGAACTGAAAATCCTGACAAAGAGAGAACATATGAGTAATGAGAGACTGACGAAGCGGCATCGGCTTCTACTTTGCGTTTCAATTGTAAATAAAAAAAGTAAAAATAGTTTAAAATAAAGAAAACATAAGTAATTGATAAATATGATCATTATGAATATACCTGGGACAACTCGAACTCCTGCCTCGCCAACTCCAGCTCCCGCTGTTTCACCTCTAACTCCCACTCCCTCTCTAACAAAGTATCCACCTTCACATGTGTCTTTTGATAGCTCTCTTTTGTGCTCACATGTGAAGGTTGGGTATCTCCCGCTGTTTCTTGGGAATCCACCGAGGAAAATTTCTACCTAAGCATCTGCATGATATCTGGGTTAGTTAGAAACTCTCTCAGCAGCTCTTTCCTAAAGGTCGGGTCGGCAACGGGCTCCGATTTAACTTATTCTCTGAGCTCCGCACTATCGATCGTCTGGTCGACCCGCCTACGTGAGGAGCATTTCCCATAGAATTTCTTGATGCCCACCGTCCCTGGAACACCAATGACCCGACCAGGGTGGTCGTCTTTGCCTAGGGCGGTGATCAAGATATCCCGACGTCCATGTGGGACGAATGATCCCTGCGAGCTTTGTTCCTTAAGCTTCTCCTATAAAGACGAAATTAAAAACGTGTAAGAAGACAATGTGTTACAAATATCAACTACGAATGTGTTTAGTTTGTTACTTACAATCTTTTCTGCCACAATGCATGTGGCTTCAACTTTAAAATCTCATTTTTTTGACTTTCGGCCCTCCACCCAACTATCCTCGCATGCAGGTGGAGACGGAGGATCAACAACTGAGTCCTCAGGTGCCTCTTCTGCTGCTATCTTCTCATTCAACTCATCTTGCCTCTCCTTTAACTTATTCTCCAGCATACCCTTCATCAAAGTGGGATACCCACCTTTAGACATGGTGTGGGTGTGAACATTCTTTGCTTGATTCCGCTTACCCTTTTCCCTTTTAGCCTGTTACAAATAACATGTAACAAATTTAGTTAAATAGATTTTATTTACTTAAATGTACTTTAAAATGAATAAGTAAATTAACTTCGACTAACCATAAAGGCAGGTGTGCCTCGGCTCCAAACTAAGGCATCCCACGTATCCTTATCTAGGTATGAGTAGCAAGCAAGAGGAGATTCGAAGCTCTTCGCTCCGAATATGTAATGCCTGGTCAGATCGTGCTCGAACCCCTTCCAACGCATATCTGCTAGTGAGAGCCATTTCTGCCTATGTTGATCAGTATTCGGCACTATCCACGTGATCTACATTAATTACATAACAAAAAGGAGGAATTAGAATATCGAAAGAGTGTAAAAGTAAAATATCGTTATTGACTCCCAAATATGATCCTTCACATTCTGCGGTACGTGTTCCCAATCATCATACAAAATGCTAGTGTGCTCTTTAGCCTCCTTAGCCACCCAACTGGTAAATTGCTTAGCAAGGGGTCCCCGGGGGGTAAGTTCATGATCAAACCAGACCTCAAGCTTCTGACTGCTAAGCCTAGACTTGTCTAATTTTTTCAAAGTAGTGGCTGCTCTACCCCATTTTTTCAAATTCCCTGATGCCTGTTTGGACAAAAAAATAGTAAATTAGAGGGTTAGGTATAACATGGATAAATAAAAAATATAACCCTAATTAATTAACATTATATGTATAAATAAAACTTACACTATCAACTGCCGTAGCCGCCACCGACCCCTCCGGTGCATGAGGGATATCAGTTGAATTAGCCATGTGTATGCCTGTTTAGATGAAAAATAATAATAAATTAGATTTTTCATCTCTTTTCTAAATCTAGTCCTTGTTCCTCAACTTTCCCATCATCCAAACAAACAAACAACTCTTTGACTAATTTTATGTTCTAAGCTGATAAACATAAACTTTGAATAAAAGAAATTCACAGTTTCAAGACTCTGTTAGGATTTAGAAGTGTCTTTATCTTACAAATGTGGCAAAAAAAAAAAAAATAGAGATAGCAGAGGTCCAAGAGAGAAAAACTCATCCAAGCAACTCTTTGACTAACATTATGTTCTAAGCTAATAAACTGAAACTTTGAATAAAGTAAAGTATTAAAAAATAAACAAGATTGATGACAACAATATTTGGAACAAAATTAGTCTCACAAATCATTCATACAACTAGTGCTATACAGAATATTTGAAAACAACCAAAATAACAAAAAGTAAAAATGAGGTTTAGGGCATTATCGGGTTCACAAAGAGGAGAGGGAGTGTGGCTCAGGGGTTCTTTCCTTGCGCGTGGAGAACCTTAAATGAGACAAAATACGGTCGCGGTGTGACGTTAGGGCACAGAGAAGAGAAGAGAAGAGAAGAGAAGAGAAGAGAGAAGAGTGGAGAACTCACCAGAGAATACGTCGCGATGGTGGTGGAGAAGACCTCGCAGTAGTGGCGGTGGAGAGGAGCCCGCAGTGCTTGAGAATGGTTAGGGCAGAAGAGGTGGTGATCGAGAACAGAGGCAGAGAGTATGTAATGAAAGCGCAGGTGAAGAAGGAATTAAGACGCGTGGGTATGTGTTAACGTATACTTTCACAAAAAACATTTGAACTCACTTTTAACGTATATTGTTTGCACAACAGACGTTAAAGATGCACTTTTAACGTCTGTTGTTTAAACAACAGACGTTAAAAGTGGCACGCATCACTTTTAACGTTTGTTGATCAAACAACAGACGTTAAAAGTAATTTAAATGACCCTGATAATTACAGTTATGCCACCACCTCATTTTTAACGTCTACTTTTAATATGACAGACGTTAACCTTACTCATATGTTACATATTTTCCACAAGTGATAGTGGCAACTACAGAAAATTGGACATTATGGCAAACATTTTAAATTTTTTTAAGAAAATACGTACCACATATATTAAAATCAATTATGATGATTTGACGACATGTTTTCTTTGTTCAAAAATTATTGTATACCCGTATAATCAACATAGCAAGAGATAATTATGGTTAAAAAAGAAAAAAATATAGACATAATTATTTTTCTTCTCTTTGCCTTCTTCTCTTATATTCAAATGAGATTTCTGAGTAACCACATAATAAATCTAATAACCAATTCGTTTCATAGTTTTTTTTTTTGGGTAAACAATTCTTTTCATAGTTTTTAGCATGGAATTACGTAGAGTCAATATTAAACTATCATATTTGTTGAATTATTAATATCTGAACGTACGTGAGTTACAACTATCATTGTTATTTTTACCATCGCCATCAGTCGCACAATTATATAACAAATGCATAAATATATATAAACATTGCCGTTACTTGACCAATGTTGCATCAGCACCTACCCTCCTTTCTTCTGTCACCCATAAATACAACCACGAGTAGCTTTTGTCTCTCTTGACCACCTGCTGCTTTCGTACGTATGCTATATTAATTTCTGAGCAAAAGGTCAGTAATATACTATTCAAAAGATATATACTATTCTTTCGACTTGTTTTAGCCATAGCAAATAGTGGAATTGAACTACATATGACGCCCATATATATCTATCTAGTATTGGCAATTTAGCTCCACTAATTAATTTTTGTTTCCTTTTCTTTTTCAAGCTGAACCTTATATGGAGTACGTACCTTATCAGATACAAAATCGCTGGGCATTAATAACGAAAGGAATCGCAATGGATCTGTGTCATTATACCTTTAAGAGTATTGATGAATCAGGTAGACAATCAATTTATTATTGGATAATACTAGTGAGTATCTTTAGGGTACTAGTTAAAAAACCAAGAAAAGAAAGATCTTATTGAAAAATGATATACTTAATATTTTGAGAAGATAAATACTTGATTTTTTAATGAATCTTACTATTTTTGGATTCTTTGACCAGTACCCTAAGGACACTCGTGAGCAAGACCCTTGATTATTTATATTAACTATATTCTTGCTGCGAAATGTGATTTTTAAATGAGTGCTTTATGTTAATTAAATAGTTCGAATAGCAATAGAAGTAAATTAAAATGAATTAAAAGGAAGTATATATATGGTGTACTACATCCCATATAGATCAGAGTTGATATAACCAAGCAACTCAAAAATAACTACAGAATCACAAATGCATAACCCCACCCTATATAGCCAATAAACCAGCAAAATGTAAAGAGAAATAAACAAGAGTTATTAAAAGCAGTCTACAATGCATAAACCCCACCCAATACAGCCAATAAAACCAGCAGCTGAAGTATGTTGCCAAAAACTCTTCCCTTCCTTCACATCAGCAACAGACCAACCAGAATAAAATCATTTACAGCACCAATAATGCAAATTCCCACCCTATTTACATGAAGATATATAATCGGGTAAGATGATACAGGCAGCTGGATTTGACCACCATTATAGAAGTTGATGGGATATCATATCCATTTCAGCTTTAACTAAAAAATTCGTGCATTGATAATAAGAAAACGTTTCAGGAATTAATAAGGGTGTAAGATCAAAACCAATGACCTGATGAACTCGATAATCCGAACCAAACCAATTAAATTGGTTCTGCTTTTTTGTTGTTGTTCGGGTCCGAACCGAACCAAACCCGATGATAATTGGTTCGGTTCTCAGATTCAAGGATTCTAGAATCGAACCAATTACTATATTTTAATATTTATATATATTTTTTACTATTTAATATTTATTATATTTTAATGCTTACATATATTTTAATTTAATTTTTATTTTATTTTATTTTTATATATTTTTTAATAATTTAATAATTTAATATTTTTTATATATTTTAACATTTAATAATTTTTGGGTCTGATCCGAACCATCCTGTCCTTGATTGATTTGGTTTGATTCGGATTTTATAGAAAAATTACATAAAACCGAACCAAACCGATCCATTACATCTCTAGGAATTAATGCTCTTCCTAATTTACTTGCTGCCTCGACTTTTATTGTAAATAATAATTTACTATTGATAATATTTTCTAATCAATCAATTCCGTTTTTCCAGTAACACTGACAAATTCTACTAGGGCTAGCACCCCTAATATTCTATTTAATACAATTTTGACTTCTAAAAGAAAAATTTAACAAATTCCACTACTGACAGAAATATGAAAATACATTGACTCTATCAAATTCACTCTATATGAGACGAGGGGTTTTCCCTTTTAAAGGTAACTCCCCCCCGCCCCCTCACATTGATAGAGATTATATGTCTCATTTGAGTGTATTATGCGTGATCTATCCCACCAATAATATTATTTCACATAAATTAAAATTTTATATAAAAATATTAAATATATGACAAAATATTATTTGTAGGATTATGATATGCTATACCAAAATGAAACAAGTGACATGTATCTCCTCACATGTTGAAGAGCACAATTTTTTTTTTTAATTGAAGGTGGACTAATTATAGCATAGTATGACAAATTCCTAAGGTACATCCAAGCATATATAAATAATGTATATCAAAATAACCTGTAGGTATAATACTATGTATGTATTTATTTGTTTCAAAAAAAAAATACTATGTATTTATACAAACAGACTTGACTAAGTATACCTTCTTTAAATGCTGCTAGGAAGATTTGGGAATTGGGTAAGGAGCTAGGGGTCACTTATGAGGGGGATGAGGAGATGGTTATAGAAAAGTTTATTGAGATGGAAAACAGAGACAAAGTAGGTTTTTCATCAGGTGGAGATGGAAGGGTTTCGTAACGTAGATCTGTTCTATCAATATGAGGGGGTTGGGAACGATCATTAAAAAGGAAAAAATCCGCTCTCTGGTTATACAAAACAAGTTGGAGTTCTTAGCTATTCAAGAAACAAAACTGGATTTGGTTGATGATTCTTTATGTAAGATGTTGTGGGGGAGTTCTGTATGTAATTGGAGTTTCCAGGTAGCTAGAGGGAATTCAGGTGGTTTGATTAATATGTGGGATTCGACTGTATTAACTGGCATTTTTTCTTTTGCGGGAGATGGGTGTGCGGGTGTGTGTCTTGAAAGAGGAATTCATAAAACATTGTGTTATGTTATCAATATCTACTCTCCTTGTATCTTGGCTGGAAATAGGAAGCTGTGGGAGGACTTGAGAAGGGTAAAAAACAGTTTTGGTCCTGGATTATGGTGCCTAGTGGGGGACTACAATTCAGTGTGCAATTCTTGGGAAAGAAGGGGTGTGGGAAGAAATTTGGCTTCTCAGGAAGTTGCAGAATTTAGAAGATTTGTGGAAGACTTGAACTTAATTGACTTACCTTTGTTGGGAAGAAGATTTACATGGTACAAAGCGGATGGGACGGCGATGAGCCGATTAGATCGTTTTCTACTTACTCAAGAGTGGATAGACACTTGGGAGGTTGAGGCTCAAAAGGCCTTGAATCGGGATGTCTTGGATCATTGCCCTATTTTGCTTAAACAAGGTATTCGTGATTGGGGCCCAAAATCGTTCCGCTTCAATAACTGTTGGCTCACTTATCCAGGGCTAGCTGAGTTGGTGGAGAATTTTTGGGTGGGGAGTAACTATCAGGGGTGGAAGGCATACGTCTTGAAGGAAAAATTGAAATCACTTAAGAACGATTTGAAGAGGTGGAATAGAGAGGGGTTTGGAAATATTGACACAAAAATCCTGAAATTAGAAAAGGAAATTAGCGATCTTGATCTCATGACGGAATTGGAGGGGTTATCCGAAGAGGGGATTGCTATGAGAAGAGATAAGTTTTCGAATTTGAGGAAGGATCTTTCTGATAAGCATAGTTTGTTGAGACAAAAGTCAAGAGTGGAGTGGTTGAAAGAGGGTGATGCAAACACCTCGTTTTTTCATGCGGCAATATCCTGTAGAAGGAGAAGTAATAGGTTGACGGCTATTCGAGTGGATGATCTTTGGATTGAAGAGGTTTCCATGGTCAAGGCAGAGGTGGTTAAGTTCTTTTCTGCCATTTTTTCTGAGAATTTTGGCACGAGGCCAAGGCTTAATGGAGTCCCTTTTGTGGCTTTATCTGAAAGTGTGGGGAAGTCTATCTCAGGTAACTTTTCTTTGGAAGAATTGAAAGAGGTGGTTGAGAGTTTTGGTGGTAACAAAGCCCGGGTCCCGATGGGTATAATTTTAATTTCATTAAAAGGTTTTGGGAGCTTATGAAGAACGAAGTCTGGACTATGGTGACTGAACTTTACACTCAAGTGAGGCTACCAAAAGGAGTATTATCTTTTTTCGTGGCTTTAATTCCAAAGATTGTCAATCCACAAAATCTCGGTAATTTTAGACCTATTTCTCTTCTTGGGTGCCTTTACAAGATTGTTTCCAAACTGTTGGCATCTAGATTAAGGCTAGTAATGAATCCTATTATCTCCCCAAATCAAACAGCTTTCTTGCCAAAGAGGAACATTTGTGATGGGGTTTGCATAGTTAATGAAGTTGTTGATTTTGCAAGAAAGTCAGGGAAGCCTTTCTTGATATTTAAGGTTGACTTCGAAAAGGCTTAATGATTCGGTGAATTAGGGCTTTCTGGATTACATGATAGGGAGATTTGGTTTCAATGATAAATGGAGAGCTTGGATAAAAGGGTGTATCTTCTCGGGTGATTACTCGGTTCTGGTTAATGGGAGTCCAACTGAAGAGATGGCTATCTAGCGAGGCTTAAAACAAGGTGACCCTTTAGCGTCTTTTTTGTTTTTGATGGTAGCGGAAGGATTGGCAGGCTTGCTTAGGAAAGCGGTTTCTTTAAGGAAATTCAAAGGATTCCGTGTGGGAGAGGGTGGAGTCGAGGTATCGATCCTTCAATATGCGAATGATACTATCTTTGTGGGAGAGGCTACTTGGGAAAATCTTTGGGTTATTAAATCGGTTTTGAGGTGCTTCGAACTGGTGTCAGGGTTAAAGGTTAACTTCCACAAGAGTTGCTTGATCTCTCTGAATGTGGAAGAGAGATTTAGTTGTGCAACGGCTGGGTTCCTAAACTGCAAACAATGTGGGATCCCGTTCAAGTTTTTAGGTCTTCCTGTGGGGGACAACCCAAAATGCCTCTTGACTTGGCAACCGGTTTTGGATACAGTGGAATGAAGATTGGTCTCTTGGAAAGGAAAACACTTGTCCTTAGGTGGAAGAATCACTCTTATCAACTCAGTACTTAACAATCTTCCTATCTTTTATATGTCTTATCTTAGAATGCCCCGAAAAGTGTTGAAAATTTTAATAAAGTTTCAAAGGGATTTCTTGTGGGTAGGGAGTGCGGAGAGGAAGAAGATTTCATGGGTGAGATGGGAATTAGTTCGTAGACCGAAAGAAGAAGGAGGGTTGGGGGTTAAGAACTTGGAGTGGTTCAACTTAGCTCTTCTAGCAAAGTGGAGATGGAGGGTGTTGAAGGAGGAAGTGGGTTTGTGGAGGGATGTTTTAGTCTCTAGATATGGTAATGGTTGTGGCGAGGTGTCCTTTTCATTGCAAGGACGGAGGTTAGAGAGCGAGGCATCTCCTTGGTGGAAGGGGATTTGTAGATTAGGAAATTATGGCAACTTGGTTGATTGGTTCCAAGAAGGCTTGAGGAGAAGGCTAGGTAGAGGGAAAAAAATTAGGTTTTGGGAGGATGATTGGTTGGGAAGTATGAGTTTGAAGGAGTCCTTCCCTAGGCTCTTTAGCATTTCGAAGGACAGAGATAAGGTGATAGAAAACTTAGGGGTTTGGAGGTCAGAGAGGTGGGATTGGAATTTAAATTGGAGAATGAGGTTTTTCTCTTGGGAAGAAGAAGAATTGGGTGAGCTCACCAACCTGTTACTTTCGGTTCCCATTTTAAGAATTGAGGATGATGCTTGGGTTTGGTTTCTGGACAATTCATTGCCTTTTACCTCATATTCTACTTACAAGTTGTTGAAATCAAATTTGGCAGCAGTGGGTCAACTTCGGTAAAGGTTTCAGCTTCAAACAATTCTGGAAGAGTAAGGTTCCAAAGAAAGTTCTAGTTTTTTCGTGGCAGTTGATGCTAGATAGGTCACCTACCAAATCCAATCTTTTTTCCAGGAATGTGCTTCATCAGAGTCAAGATTTATTGTATGTTTTCTGTCATGATAGCCTAGAAAGTGCAGATCATCTTTTTTTGTTATGTAATCAGTCTACTCAGATTTGGAGGATGATGTATGCTTGGCTCGGTCATTCTGTTGTTTTGCCATCAAATTTACTAGATCATTACAAGTTACATGAAGGATTATTTGTGGGAAGAAGGCTTAAACAAAGAGGCTACTTGTTATGGTACATTGTGGTTTGGACAATTTGGATCGAAAGGAATGAGATTATCTTTAAAAATTCCTCTTTTGACTTCATGCGTATAATGGACATCATTAAGAGTCGCTCTTGGGAATGGATTTCAACTTCAACACTACTAGAAAATTGTTATTTTCGGCCGGAATTTTCGGACGGAAATGTTTCCATCTGAAATTTTCCAAAAATTTCAGACGGATTTGTTATTTTTCGATACTTTCCTGGATTTATCTTAAATCCATCTGAAATATGTCCGAAAATTTCAGACGGATTTCAGACGGATTTGTTATCTTCGATATTTTCCTTGATTTATCTTACATCCGTCTGAAATCTGTCCGAAAATTTCAGATGGATTTCAGACGGATTTGTTATCTTCGATATTTTCCTTGATTTATCTTACATCCGTCTGAAATCTGTCCGAAAATTTCAGACGGAATTCGGACGGATTTGTTATTTTTCGATATTTCCTGCATTTATCTTACATCCGTCTGAAATCTGTCCGAAAATTTCGGACAGATTTGTTATTTTTCGATATTTCCTGCATTTATCTTACATCCGTCTGAAATCTGTCCGAAAATTTCAGACGGATTTGTTATTTTCGATATTTTCCTTGATTTATCTTACATCCGTCTGAAATCTGTCTGAAAATTTCGGACGGATTTCAGACGGATTTGTTATTTTCAATATTTTCCTTGATTTATCTTACATCCGTCTGAAATCTGTCCGAAAATTTCAGACGGATTTTGGACGGATTTATCTCCTCTTTTTTTTGGCGGACCAACACGCGTAAAAGCCCTCCTTCTTCATATTTTTGGGTGAAAAATTTAAATATTATTATTCTAAGCTTAATAACCTAATAGAAACCCTATTCTATCTGTTCTTCACGTTGCAAAATAAGAAACCCCTCCTTCTCCACTGTTCTGCGCTCCTTCTTCTCCACTGTTCTGCGCTCCTCTGCGCTCCTTCTTCTCCACTGTTCTGCGCTCCTTCTCCACTGTTTTGCGCCATCGATCATCCCCATCCTCATGCTCAATTTCGCGTCTGCTTCTGTATCTCGTCACTCCCTGCCGGCACTCAAAGCTCGATTTCGTGTCTGCATCTGCGTCTTTCCTTCGGCCCATCTCCTCTGTCCTTTTGCAGGTATTTCATCCTCTATATCTATGGGTGTTGGCCTCCTCTATTGCTTGCTTTTTTCTCTTGCTAGGTGGTCCAATTCTTCTTTTGTTTACTGAAAGTAAAGCAAGTATTTTGTTGAAAAGATCTTGGAGACTTTTGTTGAAAAGGTTGGTGCTAACCTTTAACCTTCAATATTTTGGTATCTGTATCTAATGGCTATTGTCCCTATTTTTCTTCCATTGATATATTGTACAGTTTGAGGGTTTGAGTAACAATGATTTTTACTCTATTGGCAATTTTAATGATGTTTCTTGCACTCTCGTATGCTCTGTCTTTGTATTTGTTATCTTCTTTTGTAATTGAATGAATTTATTGTTGCTCTCAAGCTGTTTGGTGAAACACCTGAACCACTATGTAGTTTACTTTGATTAGTGATTTACCCTCTTGCCTTCTTTAGTGAAACTGCAAATGTTAGTGATTTGTGCCATATAATTCGCATAGATAGTGAAACTATAATGTAAGTGAAGTGGCTGAGATGGAAGTTCAGGGGTAATCATACTATCCTGGTAGGTGGCCTTGCAGTAAAACTAGACTGGGATGTCCTTATTTTTCTCTTTCTCTTGCAAATAATGTTGTCCTTGTGTTCAGAACATGCCTCTCCTAGGAGAAGTGGTGGACTAGCCAACCCTTTTCTCAGAGGAAACATTATGATTGCAGCTAGTAGAGTTATGCAGGGAAAGTTTAAGATCAACACAGCTGAAGCTTTGGCATGTAGAGATGGACTGTTATGACACCTTGCTGTGCTAGCTGATGAATGTATCTATTTGGTTTGATGTTAGAGTTTGTCAGTTTTCTTATGTTAAGAGTGGGGAGGTAATAGAGTTACTCACTTGTTCATGCCTTAGCATCACTAACTTTCTCTTTCAGGGACACCACTTGGGTAGAGGATGCTCCATTTTCAATCAACAATCTAGCTATCCTTGATCTATTAGCTTTGGCTTCACTTTTATGAAATTTGGAAGTAAGCTTGGTGTTGTCAAACATCTAAAGAGTATGGGGTTTGAAAACAAAATTGAGTCATCAATATGTTTAAGTTAATTGCTGCTACACGTGATCCATTTTATGGTTACCATTCATTTTTCTGTGTATTAGTGGAGGTCAGGTTCGGTGTATTGTGATTTAATGCTACACATCGTACGGTTGTTGAATTTGTTTTATATTTATAATCCTATAACTAATTGATCACCAAGATATAGTCCTATTTATAAGGTTGGGCAATTTGAATCCTAAACCAATACAAAAACCAGATCAAATCAGTTGTTGAAGATCCATAGAATGCGGTCACGGCCGGGATGGGCATCACGGCTTGGCCGTGACAGCTTCTGCCTTGAATGTTGCTTCACTAAATGGTCTGTCACGGCCGTGATGGGTATCACGGCCTGACCGTGACAGATTCTGCCTTGAAGGGGTCTAGTTGAGTTGACATGTCACGGCCGTGATGGGCATCGCGGCCTGGCCGTGATAGCTTCTGCCTTGAACTCTTCACTAAATGGTCTGTCACGACCGTGATGGGTATCACGACCAGGCCGTGACAGATTCTGCCTAGGAAGGGTCTGGCTCAGTTGACATGTCACGGCCGTGATGGGCTTCACGGCCTGGCCGTGACAGCTTAATGGTCTGTCACGGCCGTGATGGGTATCACGGCCTGGCCGTGATGGGTATCACGGCCTGGCCGTGACAGATTCTGCCTAGAAGGGGTCTGGCTCAGTTGACATGTCACGGCCGTGATGGGCATCACGGCCTAGCCGTGATAGCTTCTGCCTTGAACTCTTTACTAAATGGTCTGTCACGGCCGTGATGGGTATCACGGCCAGGCCGTGACAGATTTTGCCTAGAAGGGATCTAGCTCAGTTGACATGTCACGGCCGTGATGGGCTTCACGGCCTGGCCATGACAGATTCTGACTTTTCATTCTTCCTTTTCAGCTTCACTTGATCACGGCCGTGATCAATGTATTCTCCTAGTTTATATATAACATGAATTAGTTTCAATTCTATTCAATGATACATATATGCCTTGTTAAATTTTTATTTACATGATACAGAATATGGAAATTCCCGAGCATCGAAAGTGGATGTATAATAGACTTCTTCCAAATCGGGGGGGATTAAGAAGGGAATTTGTAGAAGGTGTCCGAGATTTTGTTAACCAAGCAACTCGGCAACCTCAATATTCTCTTAATGGTAGTACACTTAGGTGTCCTTGCAAAAAACATGGAAACAAAGCTTTCTTAACTCCGGATGAGGTTATGGTTGATTTGTATAAGCATGGTTTCAAGCCAAGCTATTGGTGTTGGGATTCACATGGAGAAAGTTTGTTGAGTTCAAATGATAGAAACGCAAGCAATGTGCACGAAGAAGGTACATGTAGTCAGTCGTTAGGTGTTGAGCCACAAAGAAATCCATGTGAATCAATGATTTTTGATGTTGTTGGGCCAGAAATTATGGGCTAGATTGAGAGACACATGGAGGAGCCTCCAAATGGGGAAGTAAAGAAATTTTATGATTTGTTGCACTCTGCACAACGACCACTATGGGAAGGTTGTGTTGACCACTCAGAATTATCTATGGCAGTTAGAATGTTGAATATTAAAGTCGAAGGGAATATATCACAACAAAGCTTTGATGATATACTTCAAGCTATGAAGGAAGGTATGCCTAAGGATAACTTGCTCGTCCCTAATTTTTATAGAGCGAAGAATTTGGTATCAAAACTTGGGATGGGCAGTAAACAAATAGATTGTTGCATTGATGGTTGTATGTTGTACTACAAAGATGACCTAGTAAAAAAAGACTGTCGGTTTTGCCAAGCTCCACGGTACAAGGTAGGTAAGGGTGGTAAGGAGGTGCCTTTAAAGCGTATTCATTATCTACCACTCACACCCACGTTAAAGAGATTATATGCTTCTATGAACTCTGAACGTCATATGAGATGGCACTATGAGCATCAACAAGTTCAAGGTGTCCTCGAACACCCATCTGATGCAGAAGCGTGGAAGCATTTTGATCAAACATATCCACAATTCTCTTTTAAATCACGCAATGTGAGACTTGGATTATGTTCTGATGGATTCACTCCTTATGGTCAATCTGGTTCACAATATTCATGTTGGCCTGTAATTGTGACTCCTTACAACCTTCCGCCTTGGATGTGTATGACAACTCCTTATTTGTTTTTGACCATGATCATTCCTGGTCCTCGTAATCCCAAAAGTAAGATAGATGTGTATTTGCAGCCTTTGATTGATGAGCTAAAGTTATTGTGGGAAGAGGGAACTTTAACCTATGATATTTCTACAAAGCAAAATTTTGTAATGAGAGCTGCACTAATGTGGACAATTAATGATTTTCCTGCGTATGGAATGTTGTCAGGATGGATGACAGCAGGGAAATTGGCATGTCCATATTGCATGGAACACTCAAAGGCATTCCGACTGAAGCATGGTGGGAAGGCATCATGGTTTGATTGCCACAGACAATTCTTGCCAAATGATCACATATTTAGAAGAAATAAAGATGCATTTTACAAGAATAGGGTTCAGAGATCAGAACCGCCTCCTAGGTTGACTGGGGAGCAAATATGGCAGCAAATTCATATGAAACCAAAGATAACCGAGTTTGTTCAAATTCAAATACCTGGGTATGGAATTGAGCATAATTGGACAAAGCGAAGTATATTTTGGGATTTACCGTATTGGAGCACTAATTTATTTCGCCATAATCTCGATGTAATGCATATTGAGAAAAATGTATTTGATAATGTGTTTAACACTGTTTTGGACATTCAAGGCAAGACTAAAGATAATTTAAAGGCAAGAATGGACTTGAGAGAGTATTGCAAACGCAAGGATTTAGAACTACATGAACAAAATTATGGGAGGATAAAAAAGCCCAAGGCAAACTACACATTTACTTTGGAACAGAAAAAAGCAATTTGTGAATGGGTGAAGGGTTTAAAGATGCCAGATGGATATGCTTCAAACTTGGCTAGATGTGTGGACATGAAGGAGGGAAAGTTACATGGAATGAAAAGTCACGATTGTCATGTGTTCATGGAACGTTTGCTTCCAATTGCTTTTAACACATTGCCAGAGCAAATATGGAAGGTTTTAACTGAGCTCAGTCAATTCTTTAGAGATTTATGCTCAACATCAGTAAAGGTAGATGACCTTATTAGACTTGAACAAAATATTCCAATTGTGTTATGCAAACTAGAATGCATTTTGCCTCCTGGTTTTTTTGACTCGATGGAACATTTACCTATACACATGTCATATGAAGCAAAGGTCGGTGGTCCAGTGCAATATAGATGGATGTACCCTTTTGAGAGGTATTGCCTCGTCACACTTGTAACAAAAAAAAAGTTTAGTTTGTTGTGTTCTTTTGTAGTTTTTTTTGTGTCCCTTTTAGTCTCACATGAAACCATTCTTTCTTTATGGTAGGTTCCTTCATCACCTTAAAAAGAAGGTTAAGAACAAGGCTCGTGTTGAAGGATCTATAATTGAGTCATACCTTATTGAGGAGATTTCTCAATTTTGTACTTACTATTTTGAGCCAAAAGTACAACCTTACCATACCAGCATTGGAAGAAAAGATTCTACGAGTGAAGATGATTTGGTACAATCGACCCTTTCCATTTTCAATTTGCCTGGCTGTTTTACTGGTGGATGCAAAACTCGTTTTTTGGAAGATAGGGAATTTACTGCTGCCATGAATCATATATTAATTGATTGCGATGAGATTCAACCATATATTAAGTATGTACTTTTTAAAATGGACATACATCATTTACTCATATAGTTTGACTAATGTCACGAATTTAATTGAATGAAATTCATGTCACAATAGGATATTTGTGGAGACATTGCGTATTGTTCATCCTAATATGAGTGATGAACAAGTTGATAAGTGCATTGAAGAAAACTTTGCAACATGGTTGAAAGATTATGTAAGCCTTTATTTTGAAATAGATCTACATAGATACTATATTTTGAATGTAATTTTAGTAACACTCTTATTGTTGAATGATTTTATGTAGGTTGACAATCCTTCAAATAATGTGCTAGATTCAAATATACATGCCTTGTCATGGGGTCCTTTAAGAATTGTAAAAACTTGGCCTATTTACTTTGTGAATGGCTTCAAATTTCACACAAAAGCACATTCAATTGGAAAGTCTACTATGAATTGTGGAGTATGTGTTAAAGGTACAGGATATGGTGAATATGAAAAAGACTTCTATGGCCAACTTGAAGAAATTATCCAAATTGAATATCCTGGATTACCATTAAAAAGGGTTGTGTTGTTCAAATGTGAGTGGTTTGATCCTACAATTGGTAGAGGAACAAAGGTGGATAAACAATATGGTATCATTCAAGTTCGGCACAATAGACGTTATGGAAAATATGATCCATTTATTGTTGCACAAAAGGCAATTCAAGTGTATTTTGCTCCACATCCAATAAGAACTAGGAATAATGCAGATTGGTGGTTTGTAATCAAAACCAAAGCTAGGGGTGTGATTGAGGATCAACAAATTGGTGACTTTTCATATCAAGAGGATTTCACAAATCAAAATTTGGGTCACATCTCAATTGACCTTGATATACCTATTACATTACTAGATGATGATGGAAAATTTGATGAGGTTGATGGATTTTATGATGGTGGCCATAATTTTATCAATGATGATGATGATGATTATGATGATGACAATGACGATAGTGAGGAGGAGGAGACGATGGATGATGTGCTAGATGAAGATGAAGAGTTTAGTGATCCAAGTGACAATGAGGAATAAATTTATAGTTGTTTTGCTGTACTGGTTTTTTAATGGCCTCGTATGTATGTTTTTTATGACATATTTCTGGTTTGGGTATAATTACTGTTTTGGTTAATCTTTAACACTTGTGCTTAAGTTTTGCTCTTTTATTCATAAATAAATATGCTTTGCTTATCATAAAATATTATATATGTAAATGTATTTGTCATTTTAGATGTCAGGTAGAGGTACCAATAGAGGTGTAAGGACTTTGTCCTCTCGAGGTCGACGCTCATCTGGTAGAGGTGGAATTACTGTACAAGTTGTACCTATATTACCACCAACCATACCATCTACACAAGTACCCACAAATCCATCATCATCACATGTCTTGCCTACACCATCACCACATGTGAACACGACATCAGTATCACCATCACCATCACCAATCCCAACCCCAACCCAAATACCACATCACCATCACCATCACCAACCCCAACCCCAACCCCAACCCAAATACCATCACCACATGTGAATACTACATCATCACCATCTGTATCACCATCACCATCACCAACCCAAATACCATCACCGCCACCTAGTCTACCTCAAACTTCTGAACAAACTTTGCCAAATACTCAATCATCCATCATCGAATCTCAGGTTGATGGACATGTTGATCAAGAATGTCTTCCAGAAATAAAGCCTTATGGAGATGAGTAAGTACAATATTATTAAGCAAAAGCTATGAACTTATATTTTTGTAAAGTATGATTAACGTGCATATATTTCTTACAATGTCTTTTACACTAACAGGTTTAATCCAGCATCTACTGTTCGTTTCTTAACTGCTGCCATTAAGAGCAAGTTAGATTGGTTTTGTCCTACTTGGGGACATTCAACTACCGATATGCGAGATTTGTGGTTTAAAGAATTTAAGGTAAATATGATATTAGATAATTAATATATGTCATTAATATATTGTATCAAAGATGGTTTGCAGAATTTATGGTTGCTTACATATCATATCAATTTTATTTTCTTTTGTAGAAGAACTGTAGATGGGAACCAAAATATGATGCAAGGATTCGTCAAATTTTTTACATCAAGGGAGAAGCTCGATTTAGGAGTATTATGTATGAAGAGAGGAAAAAATATGAAAAAAGTCAAGAATACAAGCCAAAGTACATTCCTATACCAATATGGAATCAACTAATACATTATTGGGCATCAGATAAAAAGTTTAAGAATTTGTCCGTGGCAAACACTGCAAATCGTGCTTCAAATGAAGGTAGCTTTGTGCATACTGGTGGTTCTATATCTATGGGTGAGCATGCACGTAGAATGGTAAGACACTTGAAATTGTTTGCTTGAGTATTTAATTTTATGAACTATTGTGAATTTTCTCATTGAAGTTATGACAAAGTGTAGGAGGTAGCTACACAGGTCAAACCTTCCATAGAAGAAGTGTTTGCTAAATGCCATTTGAAAAAGGACAACACCTGGGTTGATAATAGATTTGAGAATGCCATGGTATGTGGTGTTAACTTTAATTTTTCTATAACTTTTGTTGCATGCATGGTTCAAAATTGTTTGTTAGTGAAATGACTAACAAAAGTCCAACTGTAATGTTTTGTAGGGAAATTTTAAAAAGAGAAAATCAGTCAGTATTGTCATTGTGTCAACATGAGGATGGTGACGAGTTGTCTTGTGAAAGCCAAAATATGCCAGATGACTTGACTATTTGCAAAGAAGTAGTTCCTAAAGGCAAAAAAAGGACATTATATGGTCTAGGTTCTATAGGAACAAATATCTCTTCAAAGTATGCTGTCAATTCATCCTCAAGTGCATCTAAGGACACAAACATGGAACAAGAGCTAGTAAAGTGGCAGGAAAAGGTTAAAAAGCAAGAACTTATAAATCAAGAGCAAAAGCGTAAGTTGGAGGAGCAACAAAAGAGGATTAAATCAACTGAAAGTTTGGTTGTTGCTTTATTTGGGAAGTTAAATATGCCACTACCTCCAAATTAACTTTGTTTCTGCGACAACTATGCAAGATGGATCAAATGAGACTAGTGATCCCTCTAATGGCGACAATGATGATAATTTTAATGTTGATTGATGGCTTTGATCTAGATTTGTGAGTCCTTAAATGTCTCTACTTTGTTTTGATTTAATATAGATTGATGACACCTTGATGACACTAGTTAGTTTTATGTTGTTTTAGATCGATAAACATATTACTCTAGTTTGTGTTACTTTGTTTGACTAATGAGTACTTTGATCATAGTGGTTTGTTTTATTGTGCTAGAACTAGAATGATGAAACACTTATATGAATTTAGTTTATGTGATTGATCTTGCCTGTTAGGTAAAAATATTAACAGGTATACTTGATTGTTCTTCACAGGTTAATGTCTTGTTTGAAATTTGTTCAAATATGTCAATTTTCAATTCAGTTTTATCTCAATCTGTGTGAAACTAAAACTTGAATAATGATTTTGATATTTCATCTCAGTGTTGTTTCAAAAGTAAATTAAGTCAATTTATAAATTTGAGTCAATTTCCTTTATAAAAAAATAATTTTTATTAAATTTGTTCAAAATCCGTCTCAAAAGGATAAACGTTTCTGTCTTAAATCCGTGGGAAATCTGCCCCAAACAAAATCACAACATCCGCCCCAAATCCGTTGGAAAACAAAAATAAATCTGTCCGAAATCCGTCCTAAAAATAACCAACAAATTCACAACATCCGTCCCAAATCCGTTGGGAAAAAAAAATAAATCTGTCCAAAATCCGTCCGAAAAATAACCAACAAAATCACAACATCCGTCCCAAATTCGTTGGAAAACAAAAATAAATCTGTCCGAAATCCGTCCGAAAAATAACCAACAAATTCACAACATCCGTCCCAAATCCGTTGGAAAACAAAAATAAATCTGTCCGAAATCCGTCTGACGCGCTGTCGCGCACGCGTCAAAAAAACGAGCGGTTTACAAAATTATGTAGATAGGGAAAGTGCGACAACTCGAGTATCGTCTCACAAGGACTCTTGGGTTGTTATTAACACAAAAATCAATTTTTTTTTTTGGGGGGGGGGGGGGGGGGGGTTTGGATATGAAATAAAATAAAGAAAACAAAACTGAAAAACAATGCAAACTAAATGATTATCAGATAAGCTAAGCAATTAACCTACTGTTTTCGGTTTCCCACTATCATCGGTTCATATAATTCCAGGCCCTAAGCAGATTCTAAACCCTTTTCGATTGTAGCATCAATTAACAAGCGAAATCGACGCTACGAGACATATGTTCCTATTCTCGAATTAAGCAAACGGGGTGAAGCACTCATGAACTAAGCGAACATGAACGAACACACGCTAATTAAGCAAACGCGATTAAGTATAGGAACACACAATTATCGAAATAAATCAACACCTATTCTATACGATTCTGAATTAAGCAAACAGAACATAAAAAACAAGTATTGAAAGAGAATAGCATAAAGTTCAGAAATTACAAAACCTCAAGTGACGGCGGAACCCGATTACAGTAGATTAATCAAGGAGACTAGTTCTCCATTACAAAAGAAACACAAAATGCTAAACCTAAATTCACAGCCGTCCTAAGAAAAGAAAAGAAAGGAGAGAGGATTCAGTTCTGCCCTAAAACAGATATAAATATAGATTATGGGTTGCGCTCTCTCGCGAGGCGAAACATTGTTCGCGAGGCGAATATTACGAACAGTCTTCAGTGTTTGGCTTTCTCGCGAGGCGAGCTGGTTATTCGCAAGGCGAGGAATGGAAGAGTCTTCTGATTACGCCCGTTATGAGTATCAGGGGCTAACCGTGATGGCTTCTGGTCTTCCAGGCTCACGAGACAAGACATGGTTCGCGTGGCGACACAGAAAGGTTTGGATTTTCTGGAACAGTTAGCCTTCAGGCTCGTGAGGCGAGCAGCCTCTCGTGGGGCGAAGAATCTAAAACTGCTTCACTTTATTAACCTGAAAACAAGAAATAGCAGTAAGTGCTTTATTTGACTCAAAATCAACTAAAATAACCTAAAAATACTTAAACGACTCAGAATGATGCTTAAAGACAATCAAGTCTAATTTGGGCGAAAATGAGATATAATTAGCACAAAGCCAAGGTTTTTTCTAGTTATAAAACTAGACGAGCCAGAGTCTGATCAAAATACCCCAAACTTAAACTTTGCTTGTCCCCAAGCAAACTAAAACTCAAAAAGAACTCAGACTTGGCAAGCTTAAGGATTCAATCAACTTTGCACAAATTTCAAGCAATTCACCAAAATAATTTTTCCTTCAATGTTCCCCCCTTTCAAACAAAGCAATCCCCACATGCATTCACTCTAAGCATTTGAGAATTTCATCATTCAAGCAATCATTAATCTAATCAAGGGATCCAAGTTACACACAAAAGGGAGATCACCAAATTCAAACAATCACCTTCCTCACAAGGGCATTTAGTGTTTCACTCGTCCGCTCAGTTTGTCTAGGTTATCAACATTTCACTCAATTCACCTTTCAAGAATACTTCCCATGAATTTGATTTTCATCTCAATCAAGATTCCCACGAAAACATGCATGCAACATCAAAAGGTCTTTTAAAGGTTGTAATGGGGCCTGGCTAAGGGTAGGATATTCAAAGGTACTGGGCTTAAGTCCCTAGGAACTAAGAGAGCATAAGCATTTGATACATTGAATTTCCACTCAAGTTCCTTTTTCCATTTTTTTCCTTTTTGCCTTGGGTGACTACAGCCTTTTTCTTCTAATACCCTTTTTGACATTTTTGCACTTTTTATTATTATTTTTTTTTCTTTTTTCTTTTTTTTTTGGCTCCAACCTTCTTATTATATTTTTTTTTCTCAATCCCAAATAGCACATCATATCCTTGTAGCCACCCCAAACTTAGTTTCTTGCAACCATTCTCTTGCTAAGATTCCGTGCTCTCCTAATCCTAAGATCGGGTTAACATGGTTTTTCCAGATTTTGGATCATAACATAAGGTCATCAAGAATTAACAGACTAATTAGGCTCAATGGGGCTAACTATGGAACATGCATTAGGGGCTGGTTCAATTTAGCCAAGTAGCTAATTCAAAGAAAATTGCCTAAATCATTTGATGCAAACACATAAACATGCAAACCATGAAGAGATTCAAGCAAATTCGGGAAAGTGCAACTCAAAAAGTGATTCACACAGTTAAAAACATGTTGGAGGCTCAAATCCTCACCTGGACATTTTTGCAAATTGTTTGACCGAGATTCAATCCCTAGTGTGTGCACCCTGTCACCCCAAACTTATCATAAATCATGCAATCATAACAAAATATCTCAAAGTTCAGTTTTCAATTTTTCACATGGGGATCACTTTTCAAAAATATTTTCAACCTAGGGGGAAAACAGCCAACACATAACATGCAATCCATCTATGCAAAATTCAATCAAACCCAGCAAGCTAGCCGACACAAGACTCAACACACATACTCCTGATCTTCTCAAATTATTCAGGAGCTAAAAGAAAACAAAACAAAAACAAAGCAAAGATAATTAAAAAGGAAAGGGTTTAGAGAAAACTCATGGAGATGGTTCCACCAGGATCCCACTGTCTGTGATACAGCGGCCACGGAATGCCCAAATTGCAGTATGATCCTCCCGGATCCCATGGCCTACAGCATAAGTATGGGAGTGGGCGCTTGATAATCATGGTAACTTCGCCAAGCGCGGCGGACTTCTCACTCCCTCTTGGGTCAAGGTTGACCTCCTTGTCAATAAAGTCCTCCCAATAAAACTGGGGTTCAACCTCTTGGACTGACCATAGTGTCTTCATATCCAAGGGTGGAAAATCCAGAGGCTTGAACTCCATCGTTGGTGGTTCCACAGTGGGAGGTGGCAAATAGGTGGAGAGGGTTTATAGTGCTGCTTCATCTTCTGCACGTTCTTCATTCACTGCACTAACAAATCCATCACCTGCTAAACCTGCAGAAATCTCAGCACACACCATAGAAAGGTTAGAGTTAGTACAGTCAGTACATATAGTGCAACAAACTGAATCAGAAAAGGCTTGAATGTCTGGAAATTCAACACTCAGTTCATCCATCCCATCACTTTCAACACATGCATATGAATTAATAGAATCATCTAACTCCAAAGGTTCTTCATCATCCTCAAGCATGGTGAAGCAGATGTCCTCCTGATCCTCATTTTCTATATTCCCTGGCCGAATAGGGCCCTCAACCTCATGTGTCCCATGTTCCATATGGACGTTTTGCTCCTCGCACCCTGAAAAGAATGAGTTTTCAAAACATGCTACACATGAAGCAAAGTCAGTACAATCAGCACATGAAGTATAATAGATAGAATCTGGGGAGACGTGAATATCTGGAGATTCAACACACATTTCATCAATAGAAGGATTCTTGACATCATTATCAAAATTATCCTCAGAGGAAGTATTGTCAAGAACAACTATTTGTGAATCTGTATGTTTCTCAAGGAGACGTTGAGTTTGCAGTGCAGCCGAGGTGGAGACAATGTGATCAATTTGAATGGCCAACTTCTGAAAACCAGCTTCTATCCTCTGTTGGGATTCAAGACTTTGTTCTGCCATTTGTTGAAGACTTGCTTGGAAATGAAGATTTTGTTCTGTCATCTGTTGTTGCACCAGAGAAACTATCTCATCCAAGATGCCCTGTCCTCCACTATGTTGGCTATGATAGAAAGGTTGCTCCTCATTCACTCCAATCATGTCAAAACCACTGCTAAACTCATAACTTCCAGCAAAGTTAGGATAACATATGCATGGTGGTGGTTTACTAAAGTCAGGATAATATATGCATGGTTCATAATCAACATTAGGCATAAAATCTTGCATATAATTATCCATGGGGCGTACTAAAATTCACAACCAGACAAAGCAGCCGTAACTAATTCAGCAATGTAATTTTTTTTAATTTTATGTTAATAACAACAAGAGTCCCCGGCAACGGCGCCAATTTTGACACGCTGTCGCGCATGCGTCAAAAAAGCGAGCGGTTTACAAAATTATGTAGATAGGGAAAGTGCGACAACTCAAGTATCGTCTCACAAGGACTCTTGGGTTGTTATTAACACAAAAATCAATTTTTGGGGGGGTTTGGATATGAAATAAAATAAAGAAAACAAAACAGAAAAACAATGCAAACTAAATGATTATCAGATAAGCTAAGCAATCAACCTACTGTTTTCGGTTTCCCACTATCATCGGTTCATATAATTCCAGGCCCTAAGCAGATTCTAAACCCTTTTCGATTATAGCATCAATTAACAAGCGAAATCGACGCTACGAGACATATGTTCCTATTCCCGAATTAAGCAAACGGGGTGAAGCACTCATGAACTAAGCGAACATGAACGAACACACGCGAATTAAGCAAACGCGATTAAGTATAGGAACACACAATCATCGAAATAAATCAACACCTATTCTATACGATTCTGAATTAAGCAAACAAAACATATAAAACAAGTATTGAAAGAGAATAGCATAAAGTTCAGAAATTACAAAACCTCAAGTGACGGTGGAACCCGATTACAGTAGATTAATCAAGGAGACTAGTTCTCCATTACAAAAGAAACACAAAATGCTAAACCTAAATTCACAGCCGTCCTAAGAAAAGAAAAGAAAGGAGAGACGATTCAATTCTGCCCTAAAACAGATATAAATATAGATTCTGGGTTGCGCTCTCTCGCGAGGCGAAACATTGTTCGCGAGGCGAATATTACGAACAGTCTTCAGTGTTTGGCTTTCTCGCGAGGCGAGCTGGTTATTCGCGAGGCGAGGAATGGAAGAGTCTTCTGATTACGCCCGTTATGAGTATCAGGGGCTAACCGTGATGGCTTCTGGTCTTCCAGGCTCGCGAGACGAGACATGGTTCGCGTGGCGACATAGAAAGGTTTGCATTTTCTAGAACAGTCAGCCTTCAGGCTCGTGAGGCGAGCAGCCTCTCGCGGGGCGAAGAATCTAAAACTGCTTCACTTTATTAACCTGAAAACAAGAAATAGCAGTAAGTGCTTTATTTGACTCAAAATCAACTAAAATAACCTAAAAATACTTAAACGACTCAGAATGATGCTTAAAGACAATCAAGTCTAATTTGGGCGAAAATGAGATATAATTAGCACAAAGCCAAGGTTTTTTCTAGTTATAAAACTAGACGAGCCAGAGGTTGATCACCGTCCGAACAATAACCAAACACGTTGTCCATATTCCGTCCGCAATCCGTCTGTAAATATTTTCGGACAGAATTTGGGACGGATTTTATAATTTCCAACGAGGCTTTTTCAGACGGGTGTCATTCCGTCCGAAATGAATTATCCGTCCGAAATTTGTCCAATTTTCGTCCGAAATCCGTCTGAAAATCTGTCCGATAAAGATGGATTTCTAGTAGTGCAAGTGGTATGTTTAACCCTTTTTCTGATTGGTGTGTGTATCCCATGGAATGTTTAAAGCAGAAAAAAGAAACCAGGGATAACTAACAACTTCAGAAGGTTGTGCATTGTGTTATAAAAAGGCAGTTCTATGATTTAGCTTTTTTCAAATTTGCTTCTGCTGATTTTCATGTGAACCTCGAGCTTCAGATCAATGTGGGAGGTTTTTAGTTTATCGTATTTCTAGCTACTGGATTCCAAGTTGTTCACTGCTATTAAGGAATTTTTTGAATGCTTTTCTTTACTAGCGTTGCTGTATTGAAGACTAGTAGATGCTAAGGTTTTTTGCTGCTGGGGTGCTGATTTTCTTAGAATTATGAGTGTCTGGCTTATTCATTTAGCTATTTAGCAACCATTTGGTCATTTTGTTGCTTCTGGTTGCAGTAATAGCTATGGTGGCTGTGTTTTTTTGCTGTAGTTATGAACACTTTGTCCTCATTTAATACAATTTTTTTATTTCAAAAAAAAAAAAGGGTCAAACAGTTCCTTCTTTTTTGGGATAGGTGGAGGAGGGAGAACTCCCTGTGGTTTTTTTTGGTTGTTAAACTTTTTTCTCTCCACTTCATCTATTTGGAATTTCACTTACCAGCGGGTAAACCCGGGCGACAAAACCAAAATATTCGTCTGTTTTCTTCAAAAGGTAAAAACAAATATATTAGATAAAATTAGGCAATGACTGTTGGGTATAAAGACGCTTAGGATCAGATTTTTTTATCCATGCGAGACTCATCTTTATTCAATGCCATATATTTTATTTAACCCCCTTTTCTCATAAATCATTTTTCACATGTCAAATAATTTAATTAACAAGAAAATGTTTTATTAATAGTTTACGATTAAATTATAATGTATTATTAGTGTACATTTTTTTACCCTATTAAAAATCATACATTATCATATTATTAAAATGTCGACTTTAATAATAACGGTAATTAAAAATCACACATGATCAGGTGATTTATTATTAGTTGGTAATGTAAAAATGGGAAATATATCAAAATTAAATTCATAGTTTTATAGGATAAAAGCATACAATTTAATTTATTTATAGTTTTTTTTTAGAAAAAATTATTTATAATTGATTACTACAAAAAAAAAAGTTAAAATACAATGGCGTTATAGTAGAGTCCCTTAATTAATTAGATGAAAACAAGGATTATAAATTTGTAACCCCAGGTGTTTGTTCCCAATTAGTAATTGAGTATCTGTCGTAAAAAAAAAGTAATTGAGTATCTTGAACTTTAAATAGTTTTAATTATGTCTGCAAACGCCCATACAAAGACACATATATACATTAGTTGTAGTGCACTTTCTTTGGAACGTAATAAAATTTGAAAGAAATGTTATTTAGTTAGGAAAAGTCCACAGGTCACAGCACTAATCATTTTCATCCTGCTCTAAATTCCCTGACCCTAATCATTAATTTTGGCTGATAGACGATGGAGCAACCACTTTTAGTTACTAACCGGCACTAATATTGGTTATGCTATTTGATTTCCATATCTTTTATTTATTTATTTTTAATTTTATCATATATATATATATACATATATATTATTGCTTTCTTTTATGGCATCAATTAATTTTTGTTACATTGAGATTTTTTTTTTTGTTAATAACAGTTACATTGTGATTTTAATCAAAAGAACTTTATCTAATTATTACTTTGAGTATGGAAATTGAGCTCACCGTTTAGCATATATACCTTAGTCAAAAACCAAATAAATTAAGAAAGCATTACAAACATGATCACAGGAAAAAGATTAAAAAAAGAAAACAGATAAAGGTGGAATTCACCAGACTAAATGCACCAAGATAAATAATGATATTTTTTATACAAGATAAATATTGATTAATGTCGTGTAATTTATGAGCTCCTTGTTAATAATTTTGTATATGCATCTCTTTTTCTTAATCCCTCCAATGACTTTCCTAACCATGTAATTAGTTTGTCAAATTACATTAGAGAAACATGATTCCAACTATATATAGGTATTTGATTTTGGACTTGTGTAATCATTAATCAGTAGACATGATTGCATTTAAAAAATTTCAACCACTATGCTCAGCTGCATAACAATAATATGACATATCACCAATATTCACATAACCTAGACCTAGAATATAACTTTCTCTGCATTACATAACATTTCTGTGTAATAAATTTCCTTTTTATGCAATGCTTTAACCAATACTTGTGTTTACTTTTCTTTTTCCTTTTAACATAAAGCACAAGCTTTTCCATAACTTAAAGCCTAATTTTATATAATATATCGTGTAAAATCTTTTGACCACTTATACTAATTAATTCAACTTCCCACAATCATGTCTTAAACAAGAGGTCAAAGAATCAATGTTATAAAAATATGGTGCACCATTTTTTGGTGGTGCAAAATGAAGTAAACTCTTAGTTTTTGCAAAGATTGAAATCAATTTTTGGAAAGCTGTCAAAGTATGATTTTACCTTTGCTCGTTAATTAGAAAACAAAGAGGGGAACATCATTGATCTCCGACAACCTAGAAATCCAAAGTAGATGACAAAAACAGCAACCACAAGTTGTTACAGTGAAGATATGTGTAATCGTAAGTGGGTATTTCTAATATATGATTTTGAAGAAGAATATATAAGTCTGCCGCCAGCACTAATTGCACTTTCGACTCTGAAAAAAATTATTACTCCAATTGACAAATTGAGAGCTCTGCTGTTAGGGTAGTTAGTAATGTGACATAGTGCCCAAATGAAAGTGAAAGATTGAGAGATAGATAGATAGTGAGTTTGTTAGAGTTTTTTCTCCACATTTATCGTATAATGCACCTATCCAGCTACAACTGAATAGGTGTCACGCCCAAACGAATTAAACACTAACATCTCAAAAATATCAAATATACGGAAGCTACGTTATTTGCATTACACTATAATACCAGTTGTCAATATGTTTCGATATTTCTGGTGTTTGGTGTGGGTGTCAAAAGAAGTTTTCCTTTTTGCTTCCTGTAAGAATAGATTTTAAATAATTAAATTAAAACAGATTCCTATGTTAGTAAAGAAATGCCTTTTTGAATATATTTTCCTATTGTTATAGCATATCAATCAATAAAAAGATTTTGTTAATCAATTATATATAATTACCCATTTAACCAAAAGAAATCGGCTCCTTTTCAGATGAAAACGTCATTTTCTTAAAAATAATAATAGTATAAACAATAAAAATTATTTAAAAGAATGCATAATATGTATACAAAAAACACACAATGAGTATGACTCGGTTGGTCCTACATAACACATATTTGAGGATGAACACGAGTCTTAACTGTGACTAAGCACCCGAATGAAGAATAATCTCATAGCATGTTCAAAGGAGCTAAGCTTGTGAGAATACTTCGTGGACCTACTAGGGAGCAAAATGCCCTAATTATGATAGGCTCTAATTAAAAAACTATACAAAGAATATTTGTTATTAAAAAGTTTCCCACTATCAATTTATTTTAACATAAAAACAAACGGACTTGATTTAAACCCAGATATGTTATGTGTGATTTCTCAAATATATATCTAGATGGAAAGTAGGGGAAGGGGTTGTAGCTAAGGTATTTTGCATGGGAAGCAACATTTCATTTTGGTGCTTCTTTTATGGTTGGGAAGGTCGTACTCCAGTTGAGACGTCAACATATATAGTCATAGAGAGGTTCGTTTTGCAACTAAAGTTGAACGCAGATACCTTACTATATATGCATGGCTTGTTTAGACACCCAAGTAGAAAAATCTAACCGGGTATCCCACTATCCCTAATTAAGTAATTACACCTAACGATGCGTATATTATTGTTTGTTACACTGAACTATTACAGAATCTGCTTTTTTACAAAGAAATGTATAATGGTAAAAGTAATAGCTAGGAACCACGTGAAAGACGAGATTCCTTCTCAATAATGCACTGCGACAGATCACATCTTGAAGATAATTTTCCTTTAATTTGTTTCTGTCAATCCCATATCTGCATGACTTAACTGATCGGATTCCATAAATAATTGATTATTCGAGGGGTGGGGGCAACTGAAACTTTTTTTTTTTTGGTGATAGGCAACTGAAACTTTGCTCCAATATATGTGTGACTTTCAATTTGTAGATGTGTGTCGCGACCGTCCCGTCTGAGAGCCGCAAAAAGAAGGTAAAGATCAGAGGAGTCGTCATCAAAATTTTTATTGTGGGAAAACCTTGGAAAACCCATTTATTTTAAGGAAACTGGTCTTAAAAAAGATAGAAATTTTAGTTCGGGAGTCGGTTACGAGTAGGGAAGGTGTTAACACCCTACATCAGTTTAAAAAACGATACCTCAAGTTAATTGTGCAAAATAATTTTAATAACCGTTGAAAATATTTGTTTTACCCCGCTTTTAAAATAATAAAAAAAGATAAACACAACAAAAGGGAAAAATTAAACTTTGGCTTGACAGAATGATTGATTCTGCTCTTGCGTATTCCCGGGTGCGATTGGAAACTCAAAGCCACGTAGTTCTTATCGAAAATGTTTGATTGACTGGTTGATTGATTTTAATTTTTTTGGTAAAGACTTGATTGTGGAAATGATTTTGAAAACAAATTTTATTTAAAAATAAATTCACTTTTACACAGGGCCCAAGATAGCAACGTTATACGATAAACCCGTACAATTCATACAACACTTGAGGATGAATAATCATACATCAACGTCGCAGATTGTTGCGTGAATTAAAAAAAGATTTTTGTTTTTTATATAATTAATAATTTTTTTTAAGGGTAAATTGAAAACACTTCATTATTTTGTCAACAAACGGGAATTCACTCTTGCACGGGGTTAAAGATAGCGAAGCTATACGATAAAACCTTACGATTCATATGACACTTGAGGGTGAAAAATCATACATCAACATCATAAATCGTTGCATAAACCCAAATACACACACACACACACACACACACACACACACACACACACACACACACACACACACACACATATATATATATATATATATATATATATATATATATATATATATATATATATATATACTCTTTGAAAAGACACATTTTTACGAGACAACAACAAAAACTTGATCCAATTATGGAAGACCCATAATCAGAAATCCCTTTTTTGAATCTTTGTTTTGTTTGTTTTTTTATTTGTTTTTATCTTATTAAAATTTGCAGTTGGGCCAACAACCAAGCCCACATGCCTTACCCTAAGACTAAAACCAACACAAAAAAAAAAATAATTAAAAACTGAAATAAAAAAGGAAGTATTAAAAAGAAAAATAGAACCAGATTAGATTTCTGCCTTCTGGTCTATTCGTTACTCACAAAACGAAAGGGGATTGGGACTGAGCAACACAGTGAGCGGCGACAGAGGCAGCAAGAAGCAGCTCGTGGTGGTCTGGGCAACCGAGACGACGGCGAATCAGCGTGACGACGGATCAGTGCGGAGGTACCATTCGTGACTTGCGGCAGTGAGGGTGGACGTGGAGCGCGCGGTGGCTTGCGCAGAGCAGATCGGACAGCGAAGCTGCGGGTGGCGTTCGTGGCGACGCCAGTGAATGACTGAAGAGGATGGTTGGGTTCGGATCTAGTTAGTTTGTGTTTTGGAAGGGGGACCTGTGTCTAATGGTTCGCGACGGTGACGAAGGTGGCGGAGGAGCTTGGAATCGCGCAGGGATTCGTTGTTGCGTCTGGGGTGACGCGGTGGAGCAGGGGTCACGAACGATGGCAAGGAGCGGGATGACGCGAACGTCGGTGAGCAGTGCGGTGGCGGCGGCGAATAACAGGCAGAGGCTCTGTTTTGGGTGGATTTTCTTCTTTTGTTGTTGTTGTTGTTGTTGTTGTTGTTGTTATTATTATTATTATTATTATTATTATTATTATTGTGTGTGGGATGATGGTATAGGAGAGGTCTTGGAGGTGATGATATTGGTGACTATGGTGCTAAGGCTCTAAAGTGAAAGTGAAGACATGGAAAAAGTAAGGATTCTCTTTTTTCTCTCTGATTTTCGTACCTCTCCCCCTTGCTGTTCTATTCCTGGTTTGGTATTATAGAGAAGTAGATGAACTCTGCCTCCTCCTTGGGACCAGATTAATGGAGTGTTGCAGTGGTTAAACCATGCTCTAGTCCTCCTTCAATTTCCATGTTATGCCCCTTTTCTCTGATATAGGCAAATGCTTTTTTTTTCATGTTCTGAAAATTGCCCACAAATGGAGCCTAATGGCCTTGAGCCTTGTGAGAGTTGCGGTGGAGTGAGTTAGTGGAGAAAACATTTCCAGAAGATTTTTTTTATTTTTTTTATTTCTAAAAGCAGAAAACTTGCTTTTCTCTATTTTCTATTTTTGTTTTTTGTTTTACTTGGGCTTGTATGTGCACTACAAGAAAAAATGAATTTAGCGAGGGCTAAAGGCCGTCGGAAACAGCTTAAATCCGTCGCAAAACACATGTTTCTGACGAATTTGCGACGGCCACAAATCCGTCACATATTGGGTCGTCGGAAACACTTTCTGACGGTTTTTTTAAATGACCGTCGCTAATTAGCGACGGTTTAGCCGTCACAAATTATAGGAAATTAGCGACGGCATGGCCGTCGCAAATTATAGAAATTAGCGACGGCCTAACCGTCGCAAATTAACATAAATTACCGTCGCAAATCAACATAATTTAGCGACGGAATGGCCGTCGCAAATTGCAACACATTTTTATAAAACTAAATAATTTAATTAACTAAATTTTTATTAATTAATTATTTAAAATATGAATTATTTTTAATTAATTATTTAATATTTAATATAAAATTCAAAATTAATATAAACATTAGTTATTTTTTATATTAATTATAATTTAGACTATATTATGATAAATGAATAATAATTTTAAACAATAAATGGAATTCATAAATAAAAGCAAATTGTTTTGACAAAGTGCATACATCATACAAAATAAAATCTAATATTAAAGAAACTAATAACCCAAACTAATAACCCTCTCTATAGCCCCGCATTAACAAATCTGTAAAGGATTGATCATCCTCGTCACTGGTCTGCCGATGACCCTCAGGCTGGGACGGTGGTGGTTGTGGGCGAGGGGTGTCTTGTGAAGGTCTTGGTCTGCTGCGCGATCGTGGGCCGAGGGGTGATGGTTCCTAAACGCAGCATGAGCTCTCTCTGTGCAGCTGCCATCATCTCTATCCGCTCCATCATCTGTGTCTGTTGAGTAAGCAGCTGCCGATTGATCTCATCCTGAGCTGCCAGTTTCTGTCGTATCTTGACCATCTCCGCAGACTCATGAGACTGGCGGGGCCTAGTACTGGACGATGCTCGACTCTGCTGAGTGAAGATGCTAGAGCACCCGCGTCGATAGTTACCGGCTAGGTCTCCCATACCGTATATGCGACCCTTGTTTTTACCGCTAGCAACCTCGACCCATGCCAGCAACTCCAATTGGGCTTCCACCTCTGGGTCATGTGTGGTGGAAGGGGAAGATGAAGCTGCCTGAGACCGAACCTGAGATAACTTATCATGATAGTCCTCCTGTCATTAAAATTGATGCACATCATCATACAAAATGACCATAATTATTAAATATAAAATAAAAATAATTTCCAACAAAGAGACATGTAAATCACCTGAGTGCGTCTAGAGCGCTCATCTACATACTCGCCGGTAGCCTTCCTAGTATGAGTTCAGGCATGAAGCTCAACCGGCTTGACGCTACGGCCAAGCTCCCTAGCCTGCACCAAAAAAAAACTTGTTCATATTTGAAGTTACACATTCTTAATAGCCAGACATGTAAATGAATTAACAAAATATGATGTTGGAACTTACAAGACGTCGAGCATGCTCCCCGATTCATGATCTTGCCGCCCGGTGTGCAGGCTCCCACCCTTTTCCGAGGCCCTGTTGAGCTTTGCCTGGGCGGATTTTTTCTTAAATTTAGGTGTAGCCCAGTAAGCACATAGCTCCTCCCATATGGGTGGGAAACACCATTTTGGACGCTGTCCCTTTTTCCGATATCTCGTCAACAACTCGGAGAGGCGTTTGCTCGCTTTTTGATGAAAAATTATCTCTACATCAGTGGAATGCTCTACTCTCCAAGCAGCCTTCTCCTGTAAATAAGGAAAATATAATATTTTTTAGGATAATAAAAAACTAAAGAAACATTAAAAGTAACTAAAAAATGGAAGTAAATTCAAAAGTACAAAATACATTAAAATCTGCACTCAACCAATGCGCCATCATTTTTGTTGAATTCATTATCGTAAAATATCATGCACCCATTATGACAACAGTCAATCCTCTTGGACTCCAATCCTAACTTGGACATTAACCTCTTCGCATCATAATAATTGTTGGGTAATCCTCCTTTGAAAGGCGTCCCGGCCAAAACCATTTTGGCAATGAAATCCAAGCCTAACTCGGGTATGCTCCAATTGGACTTGGCAGACAACAGTAGAACACACATCGATAACTTCGAGTCGGGGGACCCTTCCCACAAAGGCTTATTTGCCTCTGTTAGGAGATTATAAAATTTTTGTGCATCTGCTTTAGGCGGCTCTTCTGTATTATTGGACTCAAACGACCCGGACATCATAAGAGAGTAACACACCATCTCCTCCATGGAAACAATATGATCTCCATATCCAGCTTCTGCACCACTACTTGAACCACCGATGCAATTCTGGTCAATGTCAAAATCAAATTGCGGCATTTCTTCTCCATGATTTGTCCAAATCCAGTAATTAGGCCTACACCCAACTTTATACAGGTCAACCCTCACATCGTCTACATTCTTAATTCGGGTACAGTCACACTTCAACACCATCTAAGAAAGATTGTTTTAATCCCCCTCTACGCGGATAAACCCTATCATACATCCAAGTACGATTCAAAGGAACAAATTCCATCCTCTGCATTTGCGCCAAAAAAAGATAACTATAATGAAAAACTATTTTGGGCAAACTCGCGAGAATCGCTCCATTTCTTTATTTGGTATGGCCCTATCCCATTCAAGAAAAACCTTTTTCAACACTAGTATAATAGTTACTCATCACTTCTCATGTCTCATATCTGACGAAATTTCAGCAGCATTTCCCATTGGTCTCCAAGTACATGACTTGACCAGGGTGAGATATCACAATCAAGTATGTACCCGGAGAACAAATGGTAATGCGTCAGACCAAATTTTCATCAGATATAGCACATAAGAATTAATGAATAGCTATTTTACTAGTGAAGAAAAAGTTTTTTCTCAAACTGTCCCACTTGGACAATTCGAGGTCCAATATCAAGAGCACAATGACTTGCAACAGTACACGGTGTCTAAAATATTGCACCTCAAACGGGTAACTAAGGTTTTTCTCGACGATCAACTTATCTAGAAAATAAATCTTTATTATAAAGACAATTTATAATATCCGTAACATACTTGAAACAAAACATAAACAACATTACAAGAATAAGAATCATTTAATATAATATAGGCAAGAAACTTAAAACTTAAAACACTTAATAGATATAGGCAAAAGTGAACAAAAAGATATAAGGATCATTTAATATAATATTGATAACCATAACCCTGTCAAAAATACACAAAAACAATAAAGAAAATTCATAGTCCATTCAGCACAAGAAGAGATTATGATTCAAACTACTCACCAATTCAGCCATTAATATCAAAAGAAAACTAACCCAACCACCTATAACATGACCACATTCCAACCTAAAAGCATTTAAGTGATTCAACAAACAGATTATAGACATTAATCAAAAGACATTATATTACCAAAACAATTACAATCTCCACATCAAGGTGCACCAAAAAATGATCAAATCAATATCAAACATTCTCTCAATTAACGAAAAAAAAAACACACCTTCTCTTGCTTTGTTTGCTTGGAAGCGATTTTCCCTTGTTGTTGAACATCAAAGTCGCATTCTTACTCTCTCAGCGAACGTGACTCTCCAGAACTAATTCATAAACAAATATATGCAACAATTATGAGATTAAATATGGAACAAAAATTAATGATGCAAAAATGAGGTGGTGGTTGTTTATCAATGAGGAAAACAAGGTAGCAGTTTCGTAATTATTTCTGAAAACTGGACATGAAAACAGAAAATTGGAAACAAAACAAACAGGCACTAAGTTGTTATGAGATAAAAAAACATACGACCAACTTCTCAGGTTCCAGGAAACATACAATGCTATCGTGTCCCATTCACAATTGAATACTTGTAAATAAAAATCACATTTTCATCATTCCCAAACAAAAACAAAGCACGGACGCTGTAAACCCCCTTAACAAATTAAAGTCACACCCAGGCATAAAATTTGAAAAATAAACAAATTTATCAAAAATATTTGAAGCCCATGTAATCAATAATCATAATGCAAAGAGGACTACTTAAAAACTATAGTATTTTACAGAGAAAAAAATAACAGACAGTCATCATTCAGGCATTATATCATATTGTTGAGGACGAAGAGCTCACATAAATGCCGAAACTATAACCAAGGTCTAAGGCCTTCCTTATGCAGGGTCAGAGAGAGAAGCTTCCATAATGTTCACTATAAGCCAAAAAATTACAAGGAAATTAAGGGTCAGAGAAGGTGTATTCTAATGTTTACTAAAATTTAAATAACCAACATATATACAATTCAAGCAATAATCAACTAATGAATTGTTAAGTGATCCATAAAAAGCAACACTATATATACCAATTCTAATCATAAGTTGTTACATCATTGCCAAAACATAGCGGACTAACACCAAATCAATTATTGAAAAATCAACATGAAAGTGGGTATTTAAACCCATTGTCTATACACAAGATACATACATTTCTTACTTTAGTTTTATCATCAAGATATCACAAAAAAAAAATTGTATGAGAAAATAAAAGACACTCCCCGGTGGAAAGGATAACCATATAGTGAATAAGGAAAAAACAAAGCACACGGTGTAGTTTATAAAAGATAGCACAATCATAAAAAAATTGTCAGGTTACATGCATAGTTGATTGTGTAATATTCTTATCATGCTCATGTTTATCCTCATTTATCTTATTTGTTAATGTTACATAATAGTTCATTTTTAAAAAGCAAAGACAGCATCAACAGTAACCACTTAATAGATTACATTAAACCACAAGGAAAAAGTAATTAAAATCACTTACCAATTAGAATGAGAGCAACACTAGCTTTCTTTCCTTATATATGGGTATTGCTAGTCTTAGAAAAGTTCTTCTACTCAAGTAGGAAAGGACACCAATGCCAAGTGGACCATATTAAAATCAAAGGATTCATATTATTGTAAGTATAATCAACCTTTAATTTTAGTAACACTATTAACTTAACATTTATTTGGACCCAAATTACTTGAAATCAAAGATAGAGATTTCTCTCTTTCCAAGATCAAACATCAATCAACTATTTTAAGTGGCTACAGATTCAAGAAAATAAATTGTTTTTTAAGACTCTAAGTCTTCATATTCCAGCAATGCCAACAAGAGTTTCACCAATACCATAATGCTTAACAGTGTTAGATCATCAACAAAGAGGTCTTTTAAATCTTTCATCAAACAAATTGGATACATATAGGAGACAATATGTACAATATGTACACAGTACACACACCCCACACATAAACCACTTAACCATCGTTCTTCATCAGTGCTGAACAATTGAAGGTAAAATGTAGCCAGATATAAAGATCAATGATTTTTTAGAAGAAACAAAACTCTAACTGGAGAACCAAATTTCAAAAATATAAAGAGAACAGGCCCCCTTGTCACTAATAAGTAGTGACCGCACAGTGCAGAGCACACAAAAATATCCTTATATAGAAAGGATGAGGAAACCTTAGGATGGATGTGGGTTTCACTTGATCTATGTGAATTAATTTACTGGACCGGAAACTATCATCAGTTTCAAGTTCATCAAGATATATACAAAAGCCAACTTTTAAAATCTCAGGACTCGGGAGTAAAAGAAACTATAAGAATCACTTTAAAATCTAATATATACAAAAGCTAATTTAAAATCTAAGCATATCTGGTTAACATGGTTGGTCTCCAATTGAAGCCATTTAATTTGAGGCTCTTAGTAGCAAGTTGACTATGAAATAGTGTGTATTATCCTTCAACAAGCAGTTTTGCACTCAAACACTTCTAACGACAATTATTACAACTTACAAGCATAGATGAGTGAGGCTGTTTGGAAGTAAAAACTAGGATTTCTGGAGTAATGGGTTTATTTGATTGAACTTGAACCATTACTGTGACTTTGATTTCACTGGACTTTATCATGTAAACTCATACCCATTTATTTTTCTTCAAAAGGACAATGTACAAACTGAATCCCCAAATTGAATGAAGCTTCAATATTTGACAACACTCTTAATTAAGTTTAAATCATGTTTTCATATCACAGCTGAATTCAAATCACAGCTGAATTCAAATAAAAACAAAGTTCAGGACAAAACCATCCTCAAGGACTGCTGAATTCAAATCACAGCTGCAAAATCAAACAGTAGCATAAAAGAAGCTTAATAAGTGATGATCCTAGACATACTCTTCTCATTAAATTTACTGAAACTCACCATGATAAATAACCATATCTAAATACCATTGGATAAGTACAACCATCCAACACAAAACTGAAGAAGAGAGAAACAAAATAATGGTTTTGCACCTGTTAACAAGTTGAAACAAGAAAAATAGATGTTGGTCATGTATCATATACAAGTACAAATTGCTTATTTCCAATAACTTGTATCCTGTAAAAAAAAGAAACATTCTTCTAAATATCTAGCCCAAATCAGTTTTTATAAAGCTAACAAAATCCACAGTCATTTTGAAATTAAGTCTCCATTCAAGTTCAAACCTCCTTAAACCAAATCCTTCGAACTTTAGATCATATTTCCACAACATAGAATACAATAAGAGAAATTCTAACCCTTCTTAGAAGAATTAAAACTGCTGAAGCCCAAAAAAAAGTCCTTCACCCTCACACCTAAGGGAAATTCAATTCAAGTTTTTTACCGAAATAATTGACATGTTATCAAAGTGAACATATTGAACTATTATCCTGTCTGAGATAATTATTGAGTCCATAGATGATTTCCATTTGGGATTTACATGTGGTATGCTTAGTGTACAATCAAGTAATCAAATTTAAAGCCAAATTATTTTCAGTAAAAGGAATCAAACTCATCAACCAACATTTAACACATATAGAGACTAGTCACGATAGTGAAAGTATCAACAAACCAGATTTTAACAAATTTATCAATTTTCACATCAAGTTTCACATAATATTCTTATATCTCAGGACATTGAAGTAAGATTTCTAAACTATCTTAAAGAGCATAAAAGTTAGTACAGGCAAAAATAAACTCATCAAGTGTTAGCATCAACAGACCAACCAGAACCTGGAGACTACAAAGTAATGCCAAAGTGACAATCTCAACATGTTCAAACATAGATAAATGCTCAAACCTTACTATGAGGAGAAGAACCCAAACCAGAAATCAACCCACTGTCGCTGCGTGCGAGGGAATGGCATAAAATTGGAGCCCTAGGAGTTCCTACGAATAAAAATGAAAGGGAAAAAGGGAAAAAGGGAATGCGGTTCAGAGTTCAAAAATATAAAAATGAAAGGGAGTGAGGAACACAGTTTAAAGTTTAAAAAATGAAAGGGAATGAGGAATGCGACCAGAGTTACGTACGTCGCGGCAGTGAATGGGCGGTGGAGGAAAGGAGGTGGTGCTGCTGGTCTTCGAGATGGGTCGGCAGAGGCGGTGCGAGAGGTGGTGCTTGGGCGGCGCGCGGTGGAAGAAGAAAACCAGAACCAGAGCAGAGAACCAGGGGTTTCGATCTGCATGCGAAGATGACAACTGAGGGAGGAAGAAAACTGTTCGAGTTACTTATTGGAAATTAGCGATGGCCTTTTAATATTAGCGACGGCTAGGCCGTCGCAAATTATGATTCCGTCACAAATTGAGAATGACCGTCGCAAAAGTACGGTCCGTCGCAAACCAATATGGCCGTTGCAAATGACCTTGGACAAACATTTGCACATTAGCGACGGTCATGCCCGTCGCAATCTGGCGCCAACATTTCGCGTAAAATGGTGGAAACGTTACTGACAGATTTGCGACGGAACTCCCATCAGTAATCTCTTCTACCATTTGCGACGGCTTAAGCCGTGGCAAAACATAAAATTAGTGACGGATTTGAGGCCATGGCAAAAATTCCGTCGCTAATTAACCTTATTCTTGTAGTGGTGGGCTCAACAAAACTTGTAACAATGAAAATGAATTTGGGCCAAGTGTGATCATGTAATGGGCCAAGACAAATGGGTTGGATGATGGACTAAGAGGCATCTTCAACAAAGAAATGAATTTGGGCTCAAAAAAATAATTTTTTCTTGCAAAGTTATTTTTTCATTTGTTTTTATTTTTTCCAAAACATTAATTAAAAAGGCATCTGGAAAAAATTAGGTGTTAACAGTTGCCCCTCTTTACTTGTTTCTTATTAGATAATAGGTGTAGCCGTAGTTAACCAACTATCGTTATAAGAAATTATTAAAGACAAGAACTCCAATTTTGTCCAGGTTATACTAATAAGCAAAAGACCTGTGACTACAATACGATTTCCTGTAAAGAACCTACGGGTTGGATCGCCCACTGAGTTACGCATAAAAGTTTGCAGGGTGGATTGCCTGTTGTGCTTAAAAACAAAGATAAAGAGCTTACGGGATGGATTGCCCGTCAGAAGCTCGAAAACAAAAAGATAAAAGAGCTTACGGGGTGGATTACCCGTCATAAGCTCAAACAGAAAGGTAAAAGAGCTTACGGGGTGGATTACCCGTCAGAAGCTCGAACAAAAAGATAAAAATAGCTTATGGGGTGGATTGCCCGTCAGAAACTCGAACAGAAGGATAAAAGAGCTTACGAGGTGGATTACCCGTCAAAAGCTCGAATGAGGCCATATAGACAAATGCAATGCATGAATGTTGATTTTGCTCATTGATAGAATGATAATGCATAAGATGCCTTTCATTGATGAATGTTAATGAAGAAAACCCTTACTATTTTTTGGCACAATGAAAGAGATACTTTTGATGAAATTATTTCCTCTTTGTTGTGTCTTTTCGTTATTGGCTCCTTGACCCCTTAAAAGCATCGATCACAGTTAGTCTTGAGGATGGACTAAAACAAGTCCCATATTATCAGAGAAAAACTATCATGCATTTTTATTATCTGATCATAGACGTTCTTGATGATAATTATCCCGATGGTTGATTCTCAATATTCCTTCCTTTCTTCAGTGCCCTTTATAGGGGAACCATCGGGCCTCCATGACCTTTTGAGGCTTTCTAAGGAATTCTAACTGCTTAAAAAAAATTACTCGTTTCTCATTTCAGTATATACTTATCAAGATGAATGCACACAATTAGTAAAAAGGTAAACTAGAAGGACATGGGTAAACAACAAAATTGGAGGTCATTGTCATTATTTAGACTGAAGAGGTGTACGAAGCATATATTACAATGGAATAGGGAACTGCGAAAAGGTTATGGAGTAGAATCACATCTCTTCAAGTGACATCTCTTTCAATGACTAGTGTTAGTATCCCCTATTCAATCTTGACTGCTCATCAATTGTCTTCAAAGAATGTTGTTTGCCCCCCAATCTTCATGCATCTTGGACACTCATTGCCCCAGTTTATCAGCTTGATGACACTTCATTTGTTATGTTTTTCTTTTAACCCTAACTTTTTCCTAGACCGCCTTTTCAGGTTTTCAGTCTAGCAGGTTGCTCTAACTTTTGCCTAGATCGTCTTTTCAGATTTTCAGTCTAGCGAGCCTTTTCTTCTTCTTCTTTTATTATTTTATTTTATTTATTTTTGGAAGTGCGTTCAAGCATAGTACTTTTTACTGCATCTGAGTTTACAGGGAGTGGTAGATCTTCCCCATCCATCTTGGTGAGAATTAAAGCTCCTCCAGAGAAAGCCTTTTTGACAACATAAGGTCCTTCATAGTTCGGAATCCACTTCCCTCGGTGGTCCTTTTGGATTGGTAGAATCTTTTTAAGCACTAGGTCACCCTCCTGGAACTGTCATGGGCGTACCTTCTTCTCATAAGCTCTTATCAATCTTCTCTGGTACAATTGACCATGATACAGTGCCGCCAATCTCTTCCTTTCAATGAGGTTCAATTGGTCGAGTCGATCCTGAACCCACTCAGCTTCTTCCAATTCTGCTTCTCTCAATACCCTTAATGAGGGGATCTCTACTTCGATCGAGAGTACTACCACCATCCCATAAACTAAAGATTACGGAGTTGCCCTTGTCGAGGTACGATAGCCGTGCAAAGCGAAAGGTAACATCTCATGCCAGTCCTTATACGTCACAACCATCTTTTGAACAATCTTCTTGATATTCTTATTAGCTGCCTCGACTGCCCCGTTCATCTTTGGGAAGTATGGGGAGGAATTGTGATGCTTTATCTTGAAGCTTTTGTACATATCCTTCATCATCTTGTTGTTTAGGTTGGTCGCATTATCAGTGATAATTTCACTCGGCAACCCATAACGACAAATTAACTCTCTTTTTACAAACTAGATCACCACATTCCTGGTCACATTAGCATATGATGCAGCTTCGACCCACTTTGCGAAATAATCAATGACAACAAGAATGAAGCGATGCCCATTTGAGGTTTTCGGTTCGATTGATCCGATAACATCCATTCCCCACATTGAGAACGGCCAGGGTGCCGAATTGACATTCAGGAGAGTCGGCGGCGCATGAACCTTATCAGCATATGTCTGGCATTTATGGCACCTCTTCCTATAATTAAAGCAATCAGCCTCCATTATTAACCAGTAATGGCCTGTCCTCAAGATTTTTCTTGCCATTGCGTGACCATTCGCGTGAGTCCCAAACGATCCTTCATGTACATCCTCAATTATCTTCTTAGCCTCTTTTGTATCAACGCATCTTAACACTACCATGTCATGATTCCTTTTGTAGAGAATACCCTCATCTAAATAGAAACCCATTGCAAGTCTTCTTAGGGTTCTTTTGTCATTTTCTGAAGCACCTGGGGGGTATTCCCTTCTTTGCAAGAAACGTTTGATGTCAAGGTTCCACGACTCTTGATCAGGCTCTTCCTCTACCACTTGACAATATGCAAGATGATCACGACTTTCCATTTTGATGAATGGCAGATTTCTTTCATCACTCACTTTAAACATCGAGGACAAGGTAGACAGCGCATCAGCTAATTGGTTATTCTCTCGAGGAATATGATGAAATGTGACTACGTCAAACTGCTCGATCAAACCTTTAATGTAATCATTGTCGCGACCGTCCCGTCCGGGAGCCGCGAAAAAGGGATAAAAAGTCAGAGGAGTCACCACCAATATTTTTATTTGGGAAAAACATTGGAAAAACCATTTATTTTAAGGAAAACTGGTCTTAAAAAAAAGATAGAGATTAGTCCGGGAGTCGGTTACGAGTAGGGAAGGTGTTAGCACCCCACATCGCCCGTTTAAAAAATGGTACCTCAAGTTAATTGTGCAAAAACCATTTTAATAACCTTTTAAATATTTATTTTACCCCAAGAATTATTTACAAGAAAGAATTATATTTTTTAATTTTTAATTTTTAATTTTTTTATATTTTTTTAAATTTTTAATAATTTTAATTTATGAATTTATTGTAAAAAAAAAAGGAAAAGTTTAATTTTTTTAATTAATTATTTTAACATAAAAAGAGACACAAAAAAAAGAAAATTTAGTTTTGGCCCGACAAGATGATTTATCTTGCTCCTACGTATTCCCGGGTGCGATGGGAAACTCAAAGCCATGTAGTTCTCTCTAAAAAAGGTTTGATTTGTTGGTTCATTTATAATTTTTTCTTACATGATTTTTTTTTAGTTTTTTTTTAATGTAGAAACTGGATCAATTATTTTTCAACTTTTTAATTTTGAAAACTTAAACTTAAAAAAAAATGCTCTTGTTTCTTTTTTTTTAGGAAAGAAAGGAAAAAGAACTTTTTAGACACAAACTGACTCCTTTTTAAGGTTTGGCCCACTAAATAAAGAGAAGACACAGACTCACTCATTTATCCTAATAAAATACGAAGCCCACAAACTAAAATAAAAATACACCAGGAACTAAAGAAGAAAACAAACCCACTGAGGAAATCCCAATGAGAAGCCCACGTAATAACACATCACATCACATAATAATAAAAGATTAAAAAAGACAAAGCAAAGAGCGAAAGAAGTTTTTTCATCTTCCTCAGTTACCAACAGAGGAGAGCAAAAGGGGGTTGAATGTGTGGGTCGGAGACAGGGGACCGGTGGCAGCGCGACTGGACAGGTGCGGCGGCTACGAGCAAGCAGAGGCAGTGACGCGAGCGGCGGCCGACGGTGTACGGTGGGTCTGGCCATCTGGGGTGTGGCGGTGTGCGGCACAGGGCGTTAGGGAGGTTGAGCCAGAACCGGATCTGCAACGTGGTGGAGGACGAACCAGAACGGATCTGCAACGTACGGATCTGCAACTAAGGGACGAACCAGAAACGGATCTGAGTTGTGGGTAAGGATGGGTTTATGGTGTTTGTTGGGTTTTGGGTGAAGGAAGAGGAAAGGTTGGAGTTAAGAGGAAGATGGAGATGGGTTCTGGGTAAGAAAAGAGAAAAGGTACTTTTGTTTCTGACTTTCTGATTTTCCTTTGTGTTTTGTTGTTGTTGGTTCTGTTGGAGAAGATGAAGAATGAGAGGAAGGAGATGATGCAGGGAACATATCTTTTTGCTGTGTTCTTGGTTTTTTTATTTTTTCTGCTGCTAATCCCCCCCTTTGTTGTCTCTGTTGGGTCTTTTTATAGAAGAAGATTAACTCTTCTCAATGTCATTGAGACCTTGCAAACTTGAGTGTTGCAGAGGTTACCATGCTGACAGTTGCACTGGCATCCTTGAGCAGCCCCCATCTGAGTTCTGATTTTTGTTATATTCAAAAGTGGCTTGGGTACATGTTGGTTAATGATGGAAGCTGGAGGAGAAAGACTTACAGTAGAGGGTAGATGTTGCAGGGAAGGGACTCAGACGTTTCTTTTTCTTTTTTTCTTTTTTCTTTTCTTTTTTTTTCTTTTTCTTTTTTTTTTAATTTAACTTTTCTTAAAAATAACCAAGAAATCAGACATTTCTTCAACTGTTGGGTTTATTATCAAAAGTTAACTGTTGAATCAAAATGAAGTAGGCTAGATGATGGATCAAAAATAATCTTGTAACAAAACAAAATGGCCAATAACAAACAAATTATTTTTTTCTTGGCATTTTTATTTATTTATTTATTATTATTATTAAAAGGATAAAAATATACCCGGACAAAATTAGGTGTTCACAGTTGCCCCTCTTTACTCTTTTCTTATTAGATAAAATGTGTAACCGTAGTTAACATATTATCGCTATAAGAAATGTGTATAGACATGAACTCCAATTTTGTTCGGGGTACACTGACAAACAGAAAAGACTTGTGACTAAAAAGTGATTTCTTGTAATGCACCAGCGGGTTGGATTACCCAACGAGGTACACACATAAAAAGCTTGCAGGGTGGATTGCCCGCCGAGCTTAAAAATAAAGATAAAGAGCTTACGGGGTGGATTGCCCGTCTGAAAACTCGAGCATAAAGATAAAAGAGCTTACGGGTTGGATTGCCCGTCAGACTCGAACATAAATATAAATGAGCTCACGGGGTGGATTGCCCGTCTAAAGCTCGAACTGAAAGATGAAAGAGCTTACAGGGTGGATTGCCCGTCAGAAGCTTGAGCAGAAAGATAAATGAGCCTATGGGGTGGATTGCCCGTCTGAAACTCGAACTGAAAGATAAGAGAGCTTACAGGGTGGATTGCCCGTCAGAAACTCGAACTGAAAAATAAGAGAGCTTACGGGGTGGATTACCCGTCGGAAACTCGAACTGAAAGATAAAAGAGCTTACGAGGTGGATTGCCCGTCAGAAACTCGAACTGAAAGATAAAAGAGCTTACGGGGTGGATTTCCCGTCAGAAGCTCGAACTGGAAGATAAAAGAGCCTACAGGGTGGATTGCCCGTCGAAGTTTGAGCAGAAAGATAAATGAGCCTACGAGTTGGATTGCCCGTCTGAAACTCGAACTGAAAGATAAGAGAGCTTACGAGGTGGATTACCCGTCAGAAACTCGAACTGAAAGATAAAAGAGCTTACGGTGTGGATTGCCCGTCAGAAATTCAAACGGATAGATAAAAGAGCTTACGGGGTGGATTGCCCGTCATAAGCTTAAACAGAATGATAAAAGAGCTTACGGGGTGGATTGCCCGTCAAAAGCTCGAACTGAAAGATAAAAGAGCTTACGGGGTGGATTGCCCGTCAGAAGATCGAACTGAAAGATAAAAGAGCTTACGAGGTGGATTGCCCGTCAGAAACTCGATCTGAAAGATAAAAGAGCTTACGGGGTGGATTGCCCGTCAGAAGCTCGAACTGAAAGATAAAAGAGCCTACAGGGTGGATTGCCCATCGAAGTTTGAGCAGAAAGATAAATGAGCCTACGGGGTGGATTGCCTTTCTGAAACTCGAACTGAAAGATAAGAGAGCTTACGAGGTGGATTGCCCGTCAGAAACTCGAACTGAAAGATAAAAGAGCTTACGGGTTGGATTGCCCGTCAAACTCGGACAGAAAGATAAATGAGCTCGCGGGGTGGATTACCCGTCAGAGGCTCGAACAGAAAGATAAGAGAGCTTACGGGGTGGATTGCCCGTCAGAAGCTCGAACTGAAAGATAAAGGAGCTTACGGGGTGGATTGCCCGTCAGAAGCTCGAACTGAAAGATAAAGGAGCTTACGGGGTGGATTGCCCATCAGAAGCTCAAACGGATAGATAAAAGCTTGCGAGGCCATATAGACAAATGCAATATATGAATGTCGATTTTGCTCACTGATGGAATGACAATGCAAAAACTCAAATAACTAACTTTCAATTCACATAATGAATGATGGTGATGAGAACCCTTATTAATTTTGGGCATGATGCAAAAGATTGATGATAAATTATTTCTTCTTTGTTGTTTCTTTTTCATTATTGGATCCTTGACCCTTTAAAAGCATCGATCACAGTCAGTCTTGAGGATGAACTAAAAGAAGGCCCGTCTCATCGAGGAAAGATATCTTGCACTCTTGTTTTTTGATGGTAGACGTATTTGATGATAATTATCCCAGTGGTTGATCTTTAATATTCCTTCCTTTCTTCAGTGCCGTTTATAGGGGAAGCGTCGTGTCCCCCCATGACCTTTCGAGGCTTTCTAAGGAATTCTAACTGCTTAAAGAAAACCAATACTTGTTTCACATTTCAGTATATACTTATCAGGATGAATGCACACACACAAATGACAAAAGTTAGGAGAAAAGGACAATGGTTGCGAATTAAAATAAAGGAAGTCAATGACATTATATTTGGATTGAAAAAGGTGTACAATGCATAGATTGCAGAACATTGCGGAGTAGAATCGCATCTCCTCAGGTGATGTCTCTATCAATGACTAATGTTAGTATCCCTCATACAATCTTGACTGCTCATTAATTGGCTTCAGAGATGTTGTTTGCCCCAGTATCATACATCCAACCTACTGACTGCCCCAGTTCATCGGCTTGACGACACTTCCATTGTTATATTTTTTTATTTTTTGAACCCTAACTTTTGCCTAGACCGCCTTTTCAGGTTTTCAGCCTAGCGGGTTGCTCTAACTTTTGCCTAGACTGTGTTTTCAGATCTTCAATCTAGCGAGCTTTTTCTCTTTTCATTTTTCATTTTTTCTTTTCTTTTCTTTTCTTCTTCTTCTTGGGAAGTGTGTTCAAGCATAATACTTTTTTACTGCATCTGAGTTCACAGGGAGTGGAAGGTCTTCCCCATCCATCCTGGTGAGAATTAAAGCTCCTCCAGAGAAGGCCTTTTTCACAACGTAAGGTCCTTCGTAGTTCGGAGTCCATTTCCCTCGATGATCCTTTTGGATTGGTAGAATCTTTTTAAGCACCAGGTCACCCTCCCGAAACTGTCGCGGGCGTACCTTCTTCTCATAAGCTCTCATCAACCTTCTCTGGTATAATTGACCGTGACACAACGCCCCTAATCTCTTCTCTTCAATGAGGTTCAATTGGTCTAGTCGATCCTGGACCCACTCAGCTTCTTCTAATTCTGCTTCTCTGAGTACTCTTAATGAGGGGATCTCTACTTCAATCGGGAGCACTGCCTCCATCCCATAAACTAAAGAATATGGCGTTGCCCCTGTCGAGGTGCGAATAGAGGTACGATAGCCGTGTAAAGCAAAAGGTAACATCTCGTGCCAATCCTTATACGTCACCACCATCTTTTGGACAATCTTCTTGATATTTTTATTAGCAGCCTCAACTGCCCCGTTCATCTTTGGGCGGTACGGAGAGGAATTATGATGCTTTATCTTGAAATTTCCGCACATCTCCTTCATCATCTTATTGTTCAAATTGGTTGCATTATCAGTGATAATCTCACTTGGCAACCCATAACGACAAATTAACTCTCTTTTGACAAATCTGATCACAACATTCCTAGTCACATTGGAATATGATGCCGCCTCAACCCACTTGGTGAAATAATCGATGGCGACAAGAATGAAGCGATGTCCATTTGAGGCTTTTGGTTCGATGGGCCCGATCACATCCATTCCCCACATTGAGAACGGCCAGGGTGCCGACATGACATTCAAGGGAGCTGGTGGCGCATGAACCTTATCAGCATATATTTGACACTTATGGCACTTCTTCGCATAATTAAAGCAATCAGCCTCCATTGTCAACCAATATTGGCCAGTCCTCAAGATTTTCCTGGCCATTGCATGACCACTCGCGTGTGTTCCAAAAGATCCTTCATGTACCTCCTCAATTATCCGTTTAGCTTCTTTTGTGTCAACGCACCTCAACAACACCATGTCATGATTTCTTTTGTAGAGAATATCTCCATCTAAATAGAAACCCAGCGCAAGTCTTCTTAGAGTCCTTTTGTCATTTTCTGAAGCACCCGGAGGGTATTCCCTTCTTTGGATGAAGCATATGATGTCATGGTACCACGGTTTTTGATCAGACTCTTCCTCTATCACTTGACAATATGCATGATGATCACGACTTTCCATTTTGATGAGTGGAAGGTTCCTCTCGTCACTTACTTTGAACATTGAGGACAAGGTAGACAGCGCGTCAGCTAATTGGTTATCTTCTCGGGGAATATGATGAAATGTGACTTCGTCAAACTGCTCAATCAAACCTTTGATGTAATCATGGTACGGAATTAAATTGGCATCTCGGGTTTCCCATTCCCCTCTTAGCTGGTGGATGACTAATGCGGAGTCCCCATATACCTCCAGTCTCCTTGCTTTTGCCTCTATTGCTGCCAAAATCCCTAGTGCACAAGCTTCATATTCGGCTATGTTGTTTGTACAATCGAAGCAGAGCCTCGCAGTGACAGGGAAATAATCATTTTCTGGTGAGATTAAGATTGCCCCGATTCCGTGTCCCAATGCATTAGAAGCTCCATCAAATAACAAGGTCCATTTTTCTTTTTCTGGTGATTGCTCGCGATCAAACAAAGTCATTATATCTTCATCTGGAAAGTCACATTGCATCAATCCATAATCTTCTACTGGTTGATTGGCCAGATATTCTGCAAGAGCGCTCCCTTTTATTGCCTTTTGGGTGACATAGACAATGTCATATTCTGATAGCAGGACTTGCCAGCGAGCAATTCTTCCAGTCAGAGCAGGCTTATCAAAGATATACTTGATCGGATCCATTTTGGACACCAACCAGGTAGTGTAACATAACATGTAATGCCTCAAACGACGAGCCGCCCAAGCCAAGGCACAGCAAGTGCGTTCTAGCAGTGAGTAGTTGGCTTCGCAACTGGTGAATTTCTTACTTAGATAATAGATGGCATGTTCCTTCCTCCCTGACTCATCGTGTTGCCCTAGTACACAACCCATAGATTCATCTAGTACGGTCAAATACATGATGAGAGGTCTTCCTGGCACTGGGGGAACCAAGACTGGAGGCTCTTGTAGGTACTGTTTGATCTTCTCAAAAGCTTTTTGACAATCTTCATTCCATGTTACTGCCTGGTTTTTGCGCAGCAATTTAAAGATTGGTTCACATGTCGCGGTTAGTTGGGAGATGAACCGGGCAATGTAGTTCAATCTTCCTAAAAACCCACGAACTTCCTTCTCTGTTTGAGGTACTGGCATATCGATGATTGCACGAACCTTTTCAGGATCAACCTATATTCCTCTTTGACTAACAATGAACCCCAGAAGCTTGCCTGATTTCACTCCAAAAGTGCATTTGGCTGGATTCAGTCGGAGCTTAAACTTTCTTAACTGCTCGAAAAGTCTCTGCAGATTATCAACATGGTCACCTTCGGATCTGGACTTGGTGATCATGTCATCTACATAAACTTCTATCTCCTTATGCATCATGTCATGGAATAAAGCCACCATAGCCCGCTGATATGTTGCCCTAGCATTTTTCAAGCCAAAGGGCACCTTGTAGCAAAAGGTTCCCCACAAAGTGACAAATGTAGTTTTCTCCATATCCTCAGGTGCCATCTTGATCTGATTGTATCCCGAGAAACCATCCATGAAAGAGAATAATGCATGTTGAGCAGTGTTATCTAAAAGAACATCAATGTGAGGCAAAGGAAAGTCATCTTTTGGGCTAGCTCTGTTCATATCTCGATAGTCAACACACATTCAAACCTTTCCATCTTTCTTGGGAACAGGAACGATGTTAGCAACCCATTGAGGGTACTTCACAAATTCTAGGAAACCTGCATCCAGTTGTTTCTTGACCTCCTCCTTGATCTTTAAGGACATTTCCGCTTTCATCCTTCGTAGCTTCTGCTTTACTGGAGGACACTCCGGCTTTAATGGCAATTTGTGTTCTGCTACACTGGGGTCTAACCCTGGCATGTCTTGGTATGACCATGCGAAAACATCTTTATAATCCATCAACAACCTGATCAACCTGTTCCGCTCCTTTTCTTTCAGGGAAAGGCCAATCTTGACCTCTTTTTTATCATCTTTGGTTCCCAAATTGATTAGTTCACTCGGCTCTTCATGGGGCCGAATTTCCCTGGCTTCTTGTTCTACCAATCTCAAAAGTTCAGGGGGAACTTCCCTGTCATGATCAACAACCTCTTCAGCATGATCAATGGTATAGTCAAAATTGTATGCTGGGTTACTAACACTGTCATTTTCAGGAGGGTCACTTTTAGATCTGCATTTTGGTAGTTAACTGGGAGAGATGAATGAATAAAGGTTAAAGATGGGAAACTGCATTTATTGGTGAGGGATGGTGAAAAAAAAACGAAAGTAAAAAAAAGAGAGATAACAACACAAGATACTGAATGCATGCATTTATTGATAAGTCATACTGAAACAGAAACAAGTTAGTCCATTACAACAAAATTCCTACAGCCTTGGGCATAGCTAAAGGATAAACATTACAGAATTACTTGGAAAAAGATTCTATGGTCCTGGGGAACTCAATGATCTCCCAATTATTGAGCTCTGTATCCGGAGAGCATGGATACACCAGATTGATACCATGATCGGTAGGATAATCATCTTCGATAGCTGCTGCTTGGTCCAGAAATGCAAACCCTACGCTTCGGAAGCTCTGTCGAATGTCACAGATGGGAACCCTTTCAGCCTCGTATTCACGATTTTCCAGTCGAGTCAACCTCTTTCTTTTCTTCTCTTCTATAACCCTCATCTTGTCGGCCTTAGTGGGTTTGTATCCCAACCCAAAGCTATCCTTGTTCTCAGTGAGCATGAGGATGTCAGCGACACCTTGGTTATTCTTCCCCAGACCGCTTCCAGGTTGGTATCCTCCTTCAAGCATAACCTTGGCCATCATGATGGACGCTTTGGATGACCGAGGCTTCAAGAGTGGAGCACTATCCCCAACATAAGTGGCATTGGCAATTTCAAGTGACTGGAAGGCGGTCTCGAGAGCTTCCTCGGCAACTTCAATATAAGGGGTTGTTGATGGCTTGCTTACTAACAGATCTTCCTCTCCAGAAACAATTATCAGCTTATGATCAACAATGAACTTCACCTTCTGGTGCAATGTGGAAGGTACCGCTCCAGACGAATGGATCCATGGTCGTCCTAGGAGACAACTGTAAGTTGGTGTTATGTCCATCACTTGGAAGAGTACTTCAAAGGTGCAAGGGCCAATCTGAAAGGGCAATTCGATTTCTCCCATGACTTTCCTTCGAGTGCCATCGAAAGCTCTTAAAATCATTGTGCTTGACTTCATATGAGTTCCATCAAAAGGCAACTTTGCCAGTGTTGACTTTGGCATTACATTCAAAGAGGAGCCATTATCAACGAGAACCCTAGCCATGACATGGTCTCGGCACTTCACAGAAATGTGCAATGCCTTGTTGTGCCCCATACCTTCAGCTGGTATTTCATCATCGGTGAAAGTGACATAATTATCAGCAACTATGTTACCTACAATGTTATCGAGCTTATCAACTGTGATGTCATGGGAAACATGAGCTTGATTCAATACCTTCATCAGTACTCTCCTGTGTGGCTCAGAGTTCATTAATAGAGACAAGAGAGATATCCGAGCAGGAGTTCGATTTAACTGATCTACAACCCTGTATTCACTTTGCTTGATGAATTTCAAGAATTCGCTGACTTCTTCATCAGACACCTCCTTTTTCTTCGCACCCCCGTTTGCTTCCTTGTCATCTAGAATTTCTTCCACCTTCTCTTTCCCTTTGTGATCCTTTCCTTCCTTTTCTATTTCCACCCTTCGCAATACCTCCGGAGTGTAAATGCGACCACTCCTAGTCATTCCACTAATTCCTGAAATGTTGGTAACCACAGTAGTCCCGTCGGAAGGATTGGGCTGAACCTGCATCTCATATTTCCATGGTACCGCTTTGGTGTCCTTGTAAGGGAAAGGACTTGGAACTCGGATGACGATTGGTGTTGGCCCACTTGGAACCGGCAAAGGTTTCTTCTCAGTATAGTATATCACCACTGGTTTCGGAGTGACTTGCTCAGGAACTGGTTGAGGATTAACCACAACAGTAAAAGGGGTTATCTCAATTGGGGTTGGGGAAATTGTAGATTCAGCCACCATATTAATGGCGTACTCCTTTGATTCATAACCAATTAAGATAATCTTCATATCCATTAACCGCTGCACAACCTGCCGAAACTCCGAACAGTCTTCAATCGAATGCCCCATGTTCCCATCAAAGTCACACCTTATCTCTCCATCGAGAGCTTTTTCTTCCGTGATCGGGATTTGGATCAATCCACATTTGCACATCTCTATGAAAACAACTCTCATAGGAGTCCTAACATCGGCCACTTTACTCTTAAGAGTGTGTTCCAAGAAGTCCTCAATGGCATTGACTCCCGAACTCCCATGATTTGGCATAGGACCCTGTGCTACATTTGGAGCATCCTTCTGAAAGCTCAACCACTTGGCATTAATCAAGTCTTGCACCTTAAACTTCAAAGCTTTACAACTCTCGGTGGAATGACCTGTGGCCCCATCGTGATATTCACATTGAGCATTTGGGTCATACCACTTTGTATAAGGGGGGTCTATTGGTCTTGTCGGGATAGGAGTTAGCACGGATTTGCTCACAAGTTGGCGGAATAGTTCGGTGTAGGTCATGGGTATTGGGTCAAAACGCACTGGCTTTCTTTCCGGGTTATACGGTGGTCTTGTCTGGATGGTGTTTGGGTTTGGATTTAGGGGTTGAACGATTCGAGGTGGCATGGTAGGGTGTGCTTGAGGCTAAGAAGGGTATGATGGTCGGTATGGAGCCAACTGTTGAGGGTTTGGAAATTGCGAGGTGGCAGCGATGTATGGCTGGTTGGCTTGGTGATATGGAGATGGTTGGTAATATGGGGCGTATTGGGCATGGAAGGCGGGTGTTTGGTTTGGTCTCCATTGGTTCAGTTTCTTCTGTTCAAAGGTTACTGCATGTGCCTATCCCTCCTTCTTTTTCACGAATGGGGTTTTCTTTGGGTCGTTCCCTACTGAAGTCTCGGCGATCTTGCCATTCCTCATTCCACTTTCAATTCTCTCGCCGATGATGACCATGTCAGAAAAATTTGATGACACACTCCCAATCATCCTATCATAGAAAGGCGACCGGAGTGTATCAATGAACATTGCTACGATTTCTTTCTCGGCTAAGGGAGGCTCCACCTGAGCAGCCAGTTCCCTCCATCGTTGCGCGTATTCTTTGAAAGTCTCTACATCCCCTTTTGACATATTTTGGAGTTGCATCCTATCGGGAGCCATGTCAACATTGTACTTGTACTGCTTCAGGAATGCATCTGCTAGATCTTTGAAGGATCGGATGTGTGCCCGCTCGAGATGTGTATACCAATTTGAAGCTGCCCCGGTCAAGCTGTCTTGGAATAAGTGAATCAAGAGTTTATCATCTCGGGCATGTGACGCCATCTTCCTAACATACATGGTCAAATGGTTCTTGGGACAAGTGGTTCCCCGATATTTGTCAAAATCAGGCAACTTAAATTTCAGCGGAATTACAACATTTGGCACCAGACAGAGTTTCGAGGCATCCCGAAGACCATAACCATGTACCCCTTCAATGGCCTGCAATATTTCCTCTAGTACTTCCAGCTTTTCTTTAGACTGGGAATCCCCTCCCGACTGATTCACTGGAGCTTCTCCGTACATATTATGGTGAAATGAATATGGCATGGAGGAGGAATCGAAGTTTGGTATCATTTGAGCCCCCTGGGGTCCATAATGTAGGGTGTATTGTGAGGGCCTTGGATTGACAGAAGGTGTCACTATCGGGGTGTTACCAACTGTAGGGTTGACATTTTGTGCTTGCGGTATTTCGACATCATTGGTGGGGATTTGTGTTCGAGTGATGTGTTCGGAGTTCTGAATACCATCTTGTGGACTGGGGGCTGTGGGTGGTACAAACCCACGAGGCAAACCGTACGGGGGATTGTTCGGGTAAAATGAAAAATGAGTTGGGTTGAGAGGCATCATGGTCCCTGGTTGGTTGAAACCTTGAATAGGAATCTGAGAAAAACCGGGCGGGATGAGAGGTGTGGCTGGCTGTCCTTCGTTCAAGGCTGGAGGGTTCTCCTCTGTGTTCTTCTCCTTCTGCATTTCTTGTAGGATCTCCATCATCTTAGCCATATGATCCTTGATTTGATTGACTTCATCCCTGATCACTTGAACTTCTTCTAGTTCATCCGCCATGGCTCTTGCCTGTGATCGAGTGCGATAAGGGTGTCTTGGAGCAATTGTTCAAAAACCATACCTTTTATTTAATAAAAGAAAGAATAAATGAATAAAATCAAAAGAAAGAGCATAAACCAATTAGACTCCATTTTTTAGAGGAAGACCGTCGCATACACTTATAGCAAGAATACTCATCATGCAATCAAATCTAGTGGTATAATTCCCTCTAGCTTGACTGCAGTTGATGTCGAGTCCAAGGGAGAATTCACTCCTCGATAGACCACATCTGTACTAGAAATGTTATTGTTTGATGATACCCATATTTTTACGCGGAAAACACATCATTTTTAGGGTAAAAATATAGTTGATGAAGTATCTAAGGGAGAATTCACTCCTCGACAGATATCATCTGAAAAAAGAGAGAGCATTCCACAAAAATTTGATGAAAACTTCTATTTCATTGGATGGATATTGCAATACAAACATGAGTCTTTGGTCAACTAGAAAAACAATACATCGAGAGTTTTCATATTTCTAACCCATCTTTGGGGACCTCAAAATACTATGCCAAGAGCTTCATCTTCTTTTTCCTGAATCCCTTTGCAAGCTTCCCAAAATGCTTGAAGAACTCAGTCACCTCTGGTGGTGTCTGGAGGAAAGGGTTCTTGTAGACCTGAATTGATACTTCTTCAAATCGATCCACCAACTGGGAAGTATGATATTGAATTCTACCAATCATGTCTTCATATTTTCTTCTCCATGCTTCCTTTTCATAGATCACATCCCTTACAACCAATTTCCATCCCTTTACCCATTCTGCATGACGTTGAGCTTCCCCTTTTTCGTTTTCTTGCATTTTGGTCCTAAGCCAATTTTCCCTTTCATTAGCTTCTGCTAATAATTGACGATATCTGGCAGCTTCGTTCCATCCTCGATCAGAGTAAAGTTCGGTTTGGGCCTTCTTGTAGGGATCCAACTCTCTCCTTTAGTATCTGTATTGTTTCGACATGAATCCCTACGTCCCACTCAAGCTCTTCTTTCTTCTTCAGAATTCTGACTAGAGTGTTTTCTTGACACTCCACCTTTGCTTGCAACTCTTGGATCACTGTTTTTTTTCTTTTCTTTCCCTTTTCATGTGACTTGGGGCTTCGTAGGAATCGACACATTCATTTCTCAAATTCTCGATCTGTAAATTCAGTTTTTGCACCTAGCTTTGGAGCTTGACGATAGTTGCTTCTGCAACTTGGTTCTTTCCATCCAAAACCCCCATCTGAGCTTTTAGAATTTCAATTTTTTTCAGCATTTGATCTTCTGTAAGAGGATTGTTTTCAGCACTGGGTGGGGGTTCCGGTTTTGAAGGACACCCCCTTCTCGCCTCTCTCCATGCTTCCTATCTTTTTGTTCGAGCTATGATCCGCCTTCCTAACTCATCACGCCCTTTTATGTGAATATTGTTCCATGCTGACCTTACTACCATTGTCTGACTCTTGATGCTTTCACATTCTTGATACAGGAAATATGCTCCACCAAGCAGCTCTTTTGGGGGTTCATCTTGTGTCCACCTGAGTTGGCACATTACTAGAGCTGGTGAATATGACACACATCCTCTGGGTCCCATCAATGGGACATTCGGGAAACTTCCACAACTGAATATAACTGAATCTCCATTATATCATGGGCACATCCATCGAAATGAACGTGAGTCGACCTGATCAAACTCTTGTTTCCATTCATATAGTTTGCGTGACTTTAGCGGCATGCGAATGAATCCTTTGAATGGGTCATCCGTTCTATCAATTTTGTTTCCAGCATACAAGTGAGTCATAATCCAAACATGTAACATTGGTGCACAGCATCGCAACTTTCCTTGTTGATTCTGATGACAAACTTGTAGTGAGAGCAAAGTTTCAGCTAGGATAGCAGGGACTAAATTCACCCCATATTCCTCAACTCTGTAGAAGACGTCCATGGCTGATCGATCAATCACATCCGGAATAAAGGGAAAAAGCACTAGTCCATAGATAAGGAGAGCCAACAACCTATTAAAAAGAACCCATCGTTGTTGTTGAGCCAACTCCCTAAGGTAACCTTCCAAGAATCGCCTCTTCAAGCCCGTAGTGTTTCCTTTTTCCACTTTATCCAATTGTTCTGGTTTAAGTTCCAACAGACTTGCTATCTTCCCATCTGCCACATATTGTCCATAATACAAACAGACACGTGATTCCTTTTGGATAGGCAATCTCAGCATGTAAGCATACTCCTCTATGGTGGGAGTTATATCTAGGTCAGGCAATTCAAAACATCTCAAAGTTGAGTTCCAATACTGAGCGAATGCACTTAGAGCGGGGGCATCCACCGGAATACGTAATAGATCTAGTATCCTCCCGTACTTGTTGTTAAAGTTCGAACGTGCCTTTTCTGACATTTGTTGACTAATTTCCCATAAGCTCTGAACATCATTGAGTGTCATGTCGATCTTGATGCTCTTCTTGGAACTGCTTGCATTGCTAGTACTCTTTCTGATGCTAGGTCCTTCCATTCTTTGCTATAAGATTAATAATAAGGTCTTCCTGTCAAGAAACACAAATAAATAAAAAATTAGAAATGAAACACATGAAGAAAAAAATGCCCTACATGCTTCATGTTGCATGAGCCCCAGTAGGGTTGGGAACCCTATGTCGGGTATGCTGTCAATGCACTACCTTCACTATGACACGCCGCTTATTAGAAGTGCAATAATATTCGAACATGTCATTCGGGCTTGGAGCGACGATGTGTCACCCCCTTTTTTCCTTTTTTAGAAAACTTCATAATAAATATGTATGTGCATGGCAATTTATGTTTATGATGCCAGGAAAAAAAATGGAGAGAGAGAGAAAGAGTATGCTCCCTTTGTCCTAAATTGGGTAAAACTTAGGGTTGGACAAACCTGAGGTAATGACTCTAAACAGGTTGGCTACTACGTTTGCTCTATCAGTGAAAATCAGGTAGGGTCTAGACTTATAAAAGCCATGGTTCCCAGATTGCCCCTATCCAGAAAGATAAGGATCCGATTCATGAATCTAGTCACAAGTAGGGATACACCCTCTCAATATGACCATCCTATGATATCGGGTACAACCTGAGTGGTGAATCAACAAATATCAGGGAGGTACGAGACCTCTTCAATGACAATGTCGAGACACCGCCTAATCCTTGAGTTTTGAGCAAGCTCGGGTATAGAGCCAAAAGTGTGTGAAAGTTGTGATAGTGATGTGTGATGGGAGCACACAAACCTTCACAAAACCTACTAAAATAAAACTACCCCAAACCTACAAAAGGGACAAACAACACAAATACAAAAGTTCTCTACCCTAAGGTCGCAAGAATATACAAAAGCAGTTATGTAAGCATTTTAAAAAAAGAAATAAAACAAAAAGGGTAAAACAAATATTTTCAAACCTTTTTTTTTAAAAAGAAAAAAAATGCACAACCAACTATGACAGGCCTGTCTCTCAAAAATCCCCAGTGGAGTCGCCAGCTGTCGCGACCGTCCCGTCCGGGAGCCGCGAAAAAGGGATAAAAAGTTAGAGGAGTCGCCACCAATATTTTTATTTGGGAAAAACATTGGAAAAACCATTTATTTTAAGGAAAATTGGTCTTAAAAAAAAGATAGAGATTAGTCCGGGAGTCGGTTACGAGTAGGGAAGGTGTTAGCACCCCACATCGCCCGTTTAAAAAACGGTACCTCAAGTTAATTGTGCAAAAACCATTTTAATAACCTTTTAAATATTTATTTTACCCCAAGAATTATTTACAAGAAAGAATTATATTTTTTAATTTTTAATTTTTTATAATTTTTTTAATTTTTAATAATTTTAATTTATGAATTTATTGTAAAAAAAAGGAAAAGTTTAATTTTTTTGATTAATTATTTTAACATAAAAAGAGACACAAAAAAAAGGAAAATTTAGTTTTGGCCCGACAAGATGATTTATCTTGCTCCTACGTATTCCCGGGTGCGATGGGAAACTCAAAGCCACGTAGTTCTCTTTAAAAAAGGTTTGATTTGTTGGTTCATTTATAATTTTTTCTTACATGATTTTTTTTAGTTTTTTTTTTAATGTAGAAACTGGATCAATTTTTTTTCAACTTTTTAATTTTGAAAACTTAAACTTAAAAAAAATGCTCTTGTTTCTTTTTTTTTAGGAAAGAAAGGAAAAAGAACTTTTTAGACACAAACTGACTCCTTTTTAAGGTTTGGCCCACTAAATAAAGAGAAGACACAGACTCACTCATTTACCCTAATAAAATACGAAGCCCACAAACTAAAAGAAAAATACACCAGGAACTAAAGAAGAAAACAAACCCACTGAGGAAATCCCAATGAGAAGCCCACGTAATAACACATCACATCACATAATAATAAAAGATTAAAAAAGACAAAGCAAAGAGCGAAAGAAGTTTTTTCATCTTCCTCAGTTACCAACAGAGGAGAGCAAAAGGGGGTTGAACATGTGGGTAGGAGACAGGGGGCCGGCGGTGGCGCGGCTGGACAGGTGCGGCGGCTACGAGCAAGCAGAGGCAGTGACGCGAGCGGCGGCCGGCGGTGTGTGGTGGGTCTGGCCATCTGGGGTGTGGCGGTGTGCGGCACAGGGCGTTAGGGAGGTTGAGCCAGAACCGGATCTGCAACGTGGTGGAGGACGAACCAGAACGGATCTGCAACGTACGGATCTGCAACTGAGGGACGAACCAGAAACGGATCTGAGTTGTGGATAAGGATGTGTTTATGGTGTTTGTTGGGTTTTGGGTGAAGGAAGAGGAAAGGTTAGAGTTAAGAGGAAGATGGAGATGGGTTCTGGGTAAGAAAAGAGAGAAAAAGAAAACAGAAAGGTACTTTTGTTTCTGACTTTCTGATTTTCCTTTGTGTTTTGTTGGAGAAGATGAAGAATGAGATGAAGGAGATGATGCAGGGAACGTATCTTTTTGCTGTGTTCTTGGTTTTTTTATTTTTTCTGCTGCTAATCCCCCCTTTGTTGTCTCTGTTGGGTCTTTTTATAGAAGAAGATGAACTCTTCTCAATGTCATTGGGACCTTGCAAACTTGAGTGTTGCAGAGGTTACCATGCTGACAGTCGCACTTGCATCCTTGAGCAGCCCCCATCTGAGTTCTGATTTTTGTTATATTCAAAAGTGGCTTGGGTACATGTTGGTTAAAGATGGAAGCTGGAGGAGAAAGACCAACAGTAGAGGGTAGATGTTGCAGGGAAGGGACTCAGACGTTTCTTTTTCTTTTCTTTTTTTTTCTTTTTTTTTAATGTAACTTTTCTTAAAAATAACCAAGAAATCAGACATTTCTTCAACTGTTGGGTTTATTATCAAAAGTTAACTGTTGAATCAAAATGAAGTAGGCTAGATGATGGATCAAAAATAATCTTGTAACAAAACAAAATGGCCAATAACAAACAAATTATTTTTTTCTTGGCATTTTTATTTATTTATTTATTATTATTATTAAAATGATAAAAATATACCCGGACAAAATTAGGTGTTCACAATCATGATACGGGATTAACTTGGCATCTTGGGTTTCCCATTCCCCTTTTAGCTGGTGGATGACTAATGCAAAGTCTCCATATACCTCCAATATCCTGGATTTTGATTCTATTGCTGCCAGGATCCATAGTGCACAAGCTTCGTATTCAGCTATAGTGACAGGGAAATAATCATTTTCTGGTGAGATTAAGATTGCCCCGATTCCGTATCCCAATGCATTAGATGCTCAATCAAATAACAAGGTCCACTTTTCTTTTCCTGGTGATTGCTCGCAAACAAACAAAGGCATTATATCTTCATCTGGGAAATCACATTGCATCGATCCATAATCTTTTACTGGCTGATTGGCTAGATATTCTGCAAGAGCGCTACCTTTTATTGCTTTCTGTGTGACATAGATTATGTCATATTTTGATAGCAGGACTTGTCAACGAGCAATTCTTCCAGTAAGAGCAGGCTTATCAAAGATATACTTGATTGGATCCATTTTGGACACCAACCAGGTAGTATAACACAACATGTAATGCCTCAAACGACGAGCCGACCATGCCAAAGCACTGGAAGTGCGTTCTAGCAGTGAGTAGTTGGCTTCACAACTGGTGAACTTCTTACTTAGATAATAGATGGCATGTTCCTTTCTTCCCGACACATCGTGCTGCCCCAGTGCACAACCCATAGATTCATCTAGCACAGTAAAATACATGATGGGAGGTCTTCCTGGCACCGGGGGCACCAAGACTGGAGGCTCTTGTAGGTACTGTTTGATCTTCCCAAAAGCTTTTTGACAATCTTCATTCCATGTTACTGCATGATTTTTGCATAGCATTTTAAATATTGGAGCACATATCGCTGTTAATTGGGAGATGAACCTGGTAATGTAGTTCAATCTTCCTAAAAACCCATGAACTTCTTTCTCTGTTCGAGGTGCTGGCATATCGGTGATTGCACGAACTTTTTCGAGATCAACCTCTATTCCTCTTTGACTAACTATAAGCCCAGAAGCTTGCCTGATTTCACCCCAAAAGTGCATTTGGCCGGATTCAGTCAGAGCTTAAACTTCCTTAACCGCTCAAAAAGTTTCTGTAAATTATCAACATGCTCATTGTGAACACCTAATTTTGTCTGGTTCCTTTTAACAAGATAACTTAAACAAATCAATACATCTGGTTTTTGATTAAAAAATAATAATAATAAAAATAAAATAAATAAATAGATAGAATTTGTCAGATATCTTTTTCCATTTTTCCTTCCCAACAAACACAATCTCCACTATGGTCTTCCCCATCAGTTTTATTTTCTAACCAGCATGCTCCCAAGCATTCTTGAATGAAGCAACACTCAGATGGGGGCTGCTCAAGGATGCCAGTGAAACTGTCAAAATCTCCCCCCAAAGCTCAAGTAATCAACCTCCATTTTTAGTTAATTTTCAGAGCTTGGGAAGTAGTTTATGCATTTATCAGAGAAAAGAGACATAGAAATGGGAATTGAAAGGGACCTGAGCATGGTAACCTCTGCAACACTCAAGCTTACAAGGTCCCAATGACATTGAGAAGAGTTCATCTTCTTCTATAAAAAGGACCCAACAGAAACAACAATGGGGGGAAAGACAGCAAAAAATACTCTCTGATACCAAAGAAGAAAAGATCGAAAAAAACCCTCTTTCTTTCTTTCGTTCTGTTTCTCCTTCTCCCTCCCTGCATCATCTCCTTCCTCTCATTCTTCATCTTCTTCAAAAAAACCAGCAACAAAAAAAAAAAGAGCCACACCCACACCACTCTCCTTCTTCCTCTCACCATAAGCTTCATCTTCCTCCTCCCTCTCTCAAATCCGGCGCCACCCCCAAACATCACCACCATCCCTGCTGCGAGCTCCGCCCCTGTCCACGCCTTGCTCCATCCACTGCACGCCGCACCAAATCCACCGAACCACCACCATCCCTGATGCGAGCTCCGCCCCGAACGGCCGAACGCAGATCTGCATCTCCAGAACGGTCGTCCACCACGCCACCACGCGAACCGCTGTGGACCAGACGCCCTTCGCTCTGCCGTTCGTCGTGCTCCCCCCACGACCGGTTGTCGTCGTTGCGCCGCCCAGCCACCGCCTGGGTCACCAAGCTGCTCCTCCTTCATTTTGGTTTATCCCTGTTCCTTTTTCTCTGCTCCTCTTTCATTCTACTATTACTTTCTTAAAAGGTTTTCATTCTCTTTTTCTTTCAACTTAAAGTTCTGATTTGTTAAAGCCAAATGGGTCTTTGTGGGGCATGGTTGTACTATATGGGTCAGATGTATGCTCATAAAAATGTTTTCTTTTCAATAAAAAAAAGAGGTAGAGGCTCTTTGGATTTGGGCTTAGAGATGAGTTGTTTCTTATTCGGTTAGGGTCAGGTTTTGAATAAAAATAAATTTTAAAGGAAATTTCAAAAAAGATTTTTAGGTTGCTTTTTGGATTCAAAAAGCTCCTTTTAAAAAAAAAAGGAAATACAAAGAAATAAAAAATAAAGTAAATCCTTTTAAAAAAAAAATATAAGAAAACAAAAATCTTTTGAATTCACGCGACAATATACAATGTTGATGTATGATTTTTCATCCTCAAGTGTTGTATGAATTGTAAGGGTTCATCGTATAGCTTTGCTATCTTTAACCCTGTGCAAGAGTGAATTCCCTTAAAAAATATTAAATGTTTTTTAATTGACACTTTTATTCAATTCTACCCAATTTTGTTCTTATAAAAATCTCTTTTTAATTCACTCAACAATCTACGACGTTGATGTATGGACTTATTCATCCTCAAGTGTCGTGTGAATTGTAAGGGTTTATCGTATAGCACTGCTATCTTGGACTCTAAGCAAAAGTGAATTTATTTTTAAAATAAAATCCCTTTCTTTAACAAAAAAATCAAAAATCAAATTTTTATCAAAATTAATATCAATCAACCAATCAAATTTTTCTAGAGAACTACGTGGCTTTGAGTTACCATCGCACCCGGGAATACGTAGGAGCAAGATAAATCATCTTGTCAAGCCAAAACTAAATTTTCCTTTTGTGTGTCTCTTTTTATGTTAAAATAATTAATCAAAATAATTAAACTTTTCCCTTTTTTTAACAATAAATTCAAAAAATTTAAAAATTAATAGAATTTTAAAATATTAAAAATTAAAAATAATTCTTTCTTGTAAATACTTTTGGTGTAAAACAAATATTTAAAAGATTATTAAAATTTTTTTTTGCTCAATTAACTTGAGGTTCCGTTTTTAAACGGGCGATGTGGGGTGCTAATACCTTCCCTACTCGTAATCGACTCCCGGACTCATCTCTCTCTTTTTTTAGATCAGTTTACCTTTAAATAATTGGGTTTTCTAAGATTTTCCCAATAAAAAATTTTAGTGGTGACTCCTCTGTCTTTACACTCTTTTTCGTGGCGCCCAGACTGGACAGTCGCGACAGCTGGCGACTCCACTGGGGACCCTTCGAGAGTCAGGCCTATCATAGTTGGTTGTGTAATTTTTTTAATAGATTTGAAAATATTAGTTTTTACCCCTTTTCTTTGTTTTATTTGTTTTGTATATAGTATTATATGCTTTAATAAATGCCTTTGTACATTCTTGCAACCTTAGGGTAGAAAACTCTTGTAAATGTTGGTTGTTCTTTTGCAGGCTTGAGGTTAGTTTTTTTTTTTTTTGGTTTTATGCAGGTTTGCTTGCTCCTAGCACACACATCACCATCACATACTCACACATTTTTGGGCTCTATACCCGAGTCTTGGAATGTCGTAGGATTAGAAGGGGCTTCAGTGATATTATTGTGATGCTTCTGCATCCCTGACAGACATTGATTCTCCCACTCGGATTGCTACCGGAACATGGACTGCCATATTGTGACTTTTCGGTCCCTGTGGTGAGGTTCATGGATTCGGGTCCTCATTTTTAGATGAGGGTAATCCGCGGACCACATGTTTAGGGGTCTAGATCTGTCCCGGAAGTCATGCACCTAAAATGCCATTAGTAGCCTACCAAACTAGGGTCTTGACCTCAGAAGTTCAAACTTTAGGATATGACCCATGTAGGACAAAAAGGAGCGCATTCCACCTTTTTCTGCAACATGAATAATCACATGCATCATAATGGTTTTATGCATGCATTCCACAGATGCCTTCATATGCCATTCATTCATGCATCCTGTTACATTCATTATTATTCATGGTATGCTCGTGCATGTAGTACTTTAAGTCACGCATTGTTAATATGTCATTCATGCATTTTGTTACACTCTCATGCATAAGTAAATTTGCTTTCCAAATGTTATTAACAAATTAAAATTTCCCTCCACAGGTAATTTGGTTTGAGATAACACCTTTGATTACAAGAGATGGAAAAGTCATACACACTAGCAATGCTCCCATCACCAAGAGCTCCAGGGTGATAGTGAACTCATTAGAGAATCTGAAAGAGTTGAGCCAATCTTTGCCTCCAGAACGTCGAAAAAGCTTCGCCAAGAAGTATGGAGGGATCTTGGACCTAATTTTCATACCAGTTGAGACTGCTGCCTTGAGTGCTTTGTGTCAGTATTGGAACCCCCACCTCAGATGTTTTGAATTACAAAACATGGACATTACACCCACCATTGAAGAATATGCTTGCATGTTAAGGTTGCCAATGCAGAAAAACCCCATCGTGTACTTTCACTTGGGGCAATGCTTGACCACTACAAGCATAGCAGGGTTACTGAGGCTTCCTGAAAATGATGTGAAGTTGACCGGGCACCCCAACTCGTGAGGGTTAACCCGAACTCTCCTCGAAAATCACTTGAAGAAATTAATGGATCGGCAAGATTGGGAAACCTTTGAGAGGGTATTGGCACTAACAATATACGGGTTGGTTCTATTTCCATCAGCGCTAGACATGATAGATCAAGCGGCAATGGATGTATTCTTCACAGTAGAAAGAAAGAAAAACCCCTTGCCGGCAGTATTAGCTGAAACGCTTTTGACTTTAGAATTTTGCTAACGGAATCCAAAGGGGAAACTCCGATGTTGTGCACAGTTGCTCTATGTGTGGGCCATGACTCACATGTATGCAAATGGTTATATCACCAGCCATTCAGATCCACTAAGAGGCTTCCATAACATCCCTATAAGACAGCTAAATGAAGAGGAATGGAAGAGCGAGTTTGACAAAGTGGAAAGGGACTCTTTTAGGTGGGTATGCCCATGGTACGAAGGTCAACAGGGGCAAGATATCATTTATAGTTGTGGTGACTATCCCAATGTTCCTTTGATGGGTCCAAGAGGGTGCATATCCTACACACCCGCCATAGTCTTACGACAACTTTGGTGGACGCAAACCGTGCCAAGAGAAGAACAACTCGGTGAATCTTGTTTCGAGTGCGAGGATGGAGAGAATACGAAGTTGTTGGCAAAATCAGTCAGAAATGCATGGAAAGATGTGAAGATGGAAGGGAGAGCACAATTGGGCTGGCCAATCCTAATCATTGTCGCAGAATATGAAGCATGGAGAAAATCAAGGAAAGCTCCCGTCAACTTTCCGGCAGAAAGCATGAAAGATAAAGATCACTCCCCTTTGGTAACTCAAATGAAAGAACAACTGAAAGTTCTAGAAGCACAAATGAAGGAAATGGAACGACAAAAGCAAGATGCCGAGTTAAAAATAGCCATTGGACAGAAGTGTTGTGAGAAGTTAGCCAAGGAAAATGAACACTTAAAAGATTTGTGTGCAGATATCTCCACAACCTCAAGAGTCCAGATGAATACAAACAATGTCTCACCAAGCATCATGGCTAAGGTCCAGAATCTTGAAAGAAAAGTATTGTCCTTGACAACGGAAAGGCATCGGCTAAGAAAAGAAAAGCGTCGGTTAGAAGAAGAAGTCATCCAGCAAGAAGGTATGAGAAAGTCATTAGAGGCGGAGGTCGATCGACAAAGTGGAGTCAATAGCAACTTACAAAAGCAAATTTGTGCACAAAGTAGGATGACTGATGAATTGGTACAAAAGGTCAAAGAACTAAATATCCTAATGGTCAAAATCAAGAAGGAGTCCGATTTGGGGTGGACCTCGGCAAAACATTACCATGATCACGTGGTTCAAGCAATGAATGCCGTGAAGTGGTGGAGAGAAGAAGCGCGAGAGCGAGGGATAGATATTGACATATGGAAAAAGAGATATGTGAGCATGAGTTTGGAGCTAAGCCATTGCATTCAGAATTTTGTCCAAAGCTTTGAGAAGGCAGAACAACAAATTTGTGCGGACCCTGTGCTTCGTCTCCCGTCTGAACTGGACGATTTTATGCAAATGTGTGGAGGGTTTGCTCGAGGGCTAAAAAGAAAGAGACCGAAGCTGTTGACTTTAGGATGAAATGTTGTAACAACGTTGAAAATTATGATTTGACAATGATGTAATCCCAATATATGTGTTGCTTCTAATGAAATATGTTCTTGCCTCTATGATTCCTTCGCACTCCAACTCTTACACTTGACTTACGACGACTTCTATCGTGGAGCATGGTCTCCCTTTAGTATGTTGTCAACTGCATCTTTGCCTTATAGGATTCTTCCTTTTGCGCAAATGGTAGGTCGGGATGTCTCAATTCGCATTGCTAGTTTGTTTAAGACAACATCTATTGTGGAGAGATGTTCTTTCCCTAGATTTGTTGTCAACTCCATTTCATCTTATGAACACGATGCTCTCTGTGTGGGATGGAGGGACCATTTCTTGTCAGTCACAATGTGTTAACTCAAGAAGAAAAAATAATAAATAATAATAAATAATAACTCCATAGGTGGTTTTCACCAAAGCTTTTTATTTTTTGCAATATTCTTACTTTTTTTCTAATTAAAATAGTGTGACTCTTCTGACAATTGCTCCAAGACACTCTTATCGCACTCGATCACAGGCAAGAGCCATGGCGGATGAACTAGAAGAAGTTCAAGAGATCAGGGATGAAGTTAGCCAAATCAAGGATCGATGACTAAGATGATGGAGATCCTACAAGAAATGCAGAAGGAAAAGAACACAGAGGAGAACCCTCCAGCCTCGAACGAAGGACAACCATCCAGACCTCTCATCCCCCCCGGTTTTTCTCAGATTCCTATTCAAGGCTTCAACCAACCAGGGGCCATGATGCCTCTCAAACAAACTCATTTTGCATTCGACCCGAACAATCCCCCATACGGGTTGCCTCATGGATTTGTACCACCAACAACCCCCAGTCCACAAGATGGCATTCAGAACTCCGAACACATCACTCAGACACAAATCCCCACCAATGTTGTCGAAATACCGCAAACACAAACTGTCAACCCTACAGATGGTAACACCCCGATAGTGACACCTTCTGTCAATCCAAGGCCCCCACAATACACCCTACATTATGGACCCCAAGGGGCTCAAATGATGCCAAACTTCGGTTCCTCCTCCATGCCATATTCATTTCCCCATAATATGTACGGAGAAACTCCGTTAAATCAGTCGGGGGGGATTTCCCAATCTACAGAAAAACTAGAAGTACTAGAGGAAAGATTGTGGGCCATTGAAGGGACAAACATTTATGGTCTTCGGGATGCCTCGGAACTTTGTCTGGTGCCAAATGTGGTAATTCCGCCGAAATTTAAGGTGCCCGATTTTGACAAATATCGGGGAACCACTTGCCCCAAAAACCATTTGACCATGTATGTTAGGAAGATGGCATCATATGCCCAAGATGAAAAGCTCTTGATTCACTTGAAGAAGACAGTTTAACTGGGGCAGCTTCAAATTGGTATACGCATCTCGAGCGGGCACACATCTGATCCTTCAAAGATCTAGCAGATGCATTCCTGAAGTAGTACAAGTACAATATTGACATGGCTCCCGACAGGATGCAACTCCAAAATATGTCAAAAAGGGACGTAGAGACTTTCAAAGAGTATGCACAACGATGGAGGGAACTGGCTGCTCAGGTGGAACCTCCCTTAGCCGAGAAAGAAATCATAGCAATGTTCATTGACACACTCCAGTCGCCCTTCTATGATAGGATGATTGGGAGTGTGTCATCAAATTTTTCTGACATAGTCAACATCGGCGAGAGAATTGAAAGTGGAATGAGGAATGGCAAGATCACTGAGACTTCAGTAGGGAACGGCCCAAAGAAAGCCCCGTTTGTGAATAAGAAAGAGGGAGAAACACATGCAGTAACCTTTGAACAAAAGAAACCGAACCAATGGAGACCGAAACAAACACCCGCCTTCCAAGCCCAATACGCCCCAGATTACCAACCACCTCCATATCACCAAGCCAATCAGCCATACATCGCTGCCACCTCACAATTTCCAAATCCTCAACAGATGGCTCCTTACCGACCATCTTATCCTTCTCAGTATCAAACACACCCTACCATGCCACCTCAAATTTTCAACCCCTAAATCCAAACCCAAACACCAGCCAAACAAGACCACCGTATAACTCGGAAAGAAAACCAGTGCGCTTTGACCCGATACCTATGACCTACACTGAACTATTCTCCCAACTTGTGAGCAAATTCGTGCTAACTCCTATCCCGACAAGACCAATAGACCCTCCTTATCCAAAGTGGTATGACCCAAATGCTCAATGTGAATATCACGATGGGGCCACAGGTCATTCCACCGAGAGTTGTAAATCTTTGAAGTTTAAGGTGCAAGACCTGATTAATGCCAAATGGTTGAGCTTTTAGAAGGATGCTCCAAATGTGGCACGGGGTCCTATGCCAAATCATGGGGGTTCGGGAGTCAATGCCATTGAAAGCTTTTTGGAACATACTCTCAAGAGTAAAGTGGCCGATGTTGGGACTCCTATGAGAGTTATTTTCAGAGAGATGTGCAAACGCGGATTGATCCAAATCCCGATCTTGGAAGAAAAAGCTCTTGATGGAGAGATAAGGTGTGACTTTGATGAGCCTCTGTTTGACTGGTTTTATAACTAGTAAAGACCCTGGCTTTGTGCTTATTTTATATCATTTTTACCCAAAATTAGACTTGATTGTCTCTAAGTAGTATTTTGAGTCTGTAAATTGTTTTAAAGTTAATTTAGTTGTTTTAGAGTTGAATAATTATTTACTTTTATTTTCTATTTTCAGGTTAATAAAAAGTAATAAATCTGGAGCCACTCGCCCCGCGAATAACCTTTCGCCCCGCGAGTATTGCAACCATGAAAAAGTCAGAGACGATCACGGCTTGCCCGTGTTGATGATCACAGCCGTGGCAATTCTGAAGTTGAAGCGTTCGCCTCGCGAGCATTCCTTCGCCTCGCGAGTATTGGAAGATCAGAAGCCATCACGGTTTGGGCGTGTTGAATGCCACGGGCGTAACAGTTGGAAGCTGAAGAGTTCGCCTCGCGAAGGATGTGCTCGCCTCGCGAGAAGACAAAGAGTTGCAGACCTTTCATGTAATTCGCCTCGCGAGCAGTGCTTCGCCTCGCGAGTACTCTGACTCCAGAAACGTGTATATAAGCAGTCTTAGGCAGAAATGAAAAGGGAATCAGAGTTAGCCAGTTTTGGCTAGTTCCTGAACTTGATAGTCTTTTGTTTTTTAGTTTATTGTTTTCTTTTGTTATGGAGAACTAGTCTCCTAGATTAATCTACTGTAATTGGTTTCTGTTAACACTTGAGGTTTTGTGATTCCATGATCATTTGCTTCTCTCTTTTCAATGCAATGCTGTATGTTTCTGTTTGTTATTTCAGGAATATATAGTGTTGTATTGTTTCATCTCGGTGATGCTATGTTCCTATATATAATCGCGTTTGTTATTTCGCGTGTGTTCATTCATGTTCGTTTGTTCATGAGAGCTTAACCCCGTTTGTTATTTCGGGAATAGGAACATACATCTGTAGTAATGGTTTTCGTTAGTTAATTGTTGCTACAACCGGGAGGGGATTAGTATCTGCTTAGGATTTGCATGAACCAATGATAGTGGGAAACTGAGAACAGTAGGTTAATCGCTTTTGTTTATTTGTTACTCTCTTTAACTCCTTTGTTTTCATTATTTTGTTTTCCTAATTTAGTTTCAAATCTCAAAACCCCCAGTTCTAACTTTTTCTAACTTTTTCTGTTAATAATAACAACACCTAAAGAGTCCTTGAGAGACGATCCGAGTTGTCGCACTATACTGCATTATTTTATAATCGCTCGTTCTTTTTGGCGCGTGGCGACAGCGCGGCCAAAAATTGGCGCCGTTGCCGGGGACTCTTGTTTGTTGTTATTAGTAGAAAGTTACGTTTAAAAAAAAAAAATTATTTGCCAATTAGTTTTGACTGCTTTGTCTGGTTGTTTGATTGCCATGGATAATTACATGTTTGGATATTTGCCTAATGTTTATTATGAGCAACCTTGCATGTATTATCCTAATTTTAGTGAGCCACCACCATACTATCCTACCCAAGTGACCACCTCTGCACCTTCCGAACCTTCCCTAGAGGACTTGTGCAAACAGATGACTGCACAGATAAGTGCAAATATGGAAGGACTGAGGCAACAAATGGCCGAGCAAACTCAACGGATGATAGAGGAATTTCAACAAAAGATGGAGGCTGAGTACCAGAGGAGCCAAGCTGAATCTCAGAAATTGTGGGCTCTAATTGATCAAGTTACCGCCAACTCGGCTGCGATGCTACCTCCACAGCCCCTGGAAGATCGTACAGAGTCACCAGTTATTTTTGAAAATACTTCTGATTATGATTCTGATAATGTTTCTGTTGATGATGATTTATGTGTTGAATCCCCTGATCCTAATGCTTGTTATTGTGATGGAACTGCTTTGTGTGTTGAATGTTTTACAGGTTTATACTTTTCAGGAAAAATAGAAAATGCGGATCGTTTTGCAGGTTTGTTCTGTTCAGGAAACTTAGATCAGGAGGATCAAGAGGGCAGCTGCTCCCCTGTGCTTGAGGATGATGAAGAACCTTTGGGAGTAGATGATCCAATTAAAGCAAATGCATGTGTTGAGAGTGATGGGGTGGATGCACTGTGTGAAGAATTCCCAGACATTCTAACTTTTTCTGATTCATTTTCTTGTAATATATGTACTGACTCTAACCCTTGTGTGGTGTGTGCTGAAATTTCTGCGTGTATAGCAGGTGATACATTTGTTAATGCAGTGAATGAAGACCTTGCGAGAAGTTGCGGCAACACCGGAAACACCAGTAACACTTTCTAACTGTTTGCCACCTCCCCCTAAGGAGCCACCAGTTCTGGATTTTACACCCTTGGATTTTGCACCATGGCCGGTCCAAGAGGTTGAGCCCCACTTCTATTGGGGAGATTTTATTGAGAAAGAGGTCAGCTGTGACCCTAGAGGAAGTGAAAAGTCCGCCGCACTGGGCGAGGTTACTATGATTGTCAAGCACTCACCTCCGTATCAAAGCTGCAAGTTAGGGATGCATGGAATGAATTTCAGTCCTTTGGCCACCACGTGGGACTTATGTTACAAGCAATGGGATCCTGGTGGAACCGCCCTTCAATGAGTTTTCTTAACCCTTTCTTCTTTTTAATTTTCTTTTCTTTACTTTATTTCTGTTTTGTTTTTAATAAGGCTCCTGAATAATTTGAGAAGCTCAGGAGTTGTGTTAAGTCTAGTATTGGCAAGTTTGATGGATTTGATTAAATTTTTGCATAGATGATGGCATGATATGTGTTGACTGTTTTCCCCCTAGGATTTGAAATTTTTTTGAAAAATGATCCCCATATGATTGAAAACTGAACTTTGAGATTTTATTATGATGACATGATTTATGATAAGTTTGGGGTGATAGGAAGCACACACTAGGGATAGAATCTCTGTCAAATAATTTGCAAAAATGTCCAGGTGAGGTTTTGAGCCTCCAACATGTTTTTGACTGTGTGAAAATCACCTTTCAAGTTGCACTTCCCTGGATTTGATTGAATCTCTTTTTGGTTTGCATGATTATGTGTTTGCTTCAAATGATTTAGGCATTTTCTTTGTAAATAGCTACTTAGCCTAAAAATAACCATTTCCTGATGCATGTTCCCTAGTTAACCCCATTGAGCCTATTAGCCTGTTAATTCTTGATAACCTAATGTTATAAGCCCAAAAATCTGGAAAACCATGTTAACCCGATCTTAGGATTAGGAGAGCATGTAATCTTAGAATGGGTGCAAGAAACCAAAGTTTGGGGTGGCTGCAAGGTGTAATATGTTGTTTGGGATTGAGAAAAAAAAAATTTGAAAAAAAAAAGAGAAGAAAAAAAAAAGAAAGAAAAGAAATAGAAAAAAAAAATAGAAAAACAATAAAAATAAAAAGTGTTGAAATAAAAAGGTTGTAGTCACCCAGAAGCATAAAGAAAAAAATTAAGAAAGGAACTTGAGTGAATTTCAAAGTGTAAATATAGTTCATGCTCTCTTAGTTCCTAGGGTCTTCAGCCTAGTTCCTTTGTATATCCTACCCTTAGCCAGGCCCCATTACAACCCATAAAAGTCCTTTTGATGTTGCTTGCATATTTTCTGTGGGGACCATTTTGAGATGAAAACCAAATTTATGGGAAGTGCTCTTAAAAGTGAAAATTGAGTGAAAATGTTAGCCTGACACAAACTGAGCGATTGAGTGAACATAAATTTCCCTTGTAAGGAAGGCAGTTGTTTGATTTTGGTGATCTCCCTCTTGTGTGTAACTTAGATCCCCTGCTTAGATTAATGATTGTTTGAATGATGAAATTCTCAACTGTTTAGAATAAATGCATGTGGGGATTACTTTGCTTGAAAGGGGGGAACATTAAAAGAAAAATTGTTTTGTTAAATTGCTTGAAATCTGTGTGAAAGTTGATTGAATTCTTAAGCTTGCCATGTTTTGCCAGGTCTTGAGTCTTTTTATGTTTTTGAGTGTAGTTTGCTTGGGGACAAGCAAAGTTTAAGTTTGGGGTATTTTGATGAGCCTCTGTTTGACTGGTTTTATAACTAGTAAAGACCCTGGCTTTGTGCTTATTTTATATCATTTTTACCCAAAATTAGACTTGATTGTCTCTAAGTAGTATTTTGAGTCTGTAAATTGTTTTAAAGTTAATTTAGTTGTTTTAGAGTTGAATAATTATTTACTTTTATTTTCTATTTTCAGGTTAATAAAAAGTAATAAATCTGGAGCCACTCGCCCCGCGAATAACCTTTCGCCCCGCGAGTATTGCAACCATGAAAAAGTCAGAGACGATCACGGCTTGCCCGTGTTGATGATCACAGCCGTGGCAATTCTGAAGTTGAAGCGTTCGCCTCGCGAGCATTCCTTCGCCTCGCGAGTATTGGAAGATCAGAAGCCATCACGGTTTGGGCGTGTTGAATGCCACGGGCGTAACAGTTGGAAGCTGAAGAGTTCGCCTCGCGAAGGATGTGCTCGCCTCGCGAGAAGACAAAGAGTTGCAGACCTTTCATGTAATTCGCCTCGCGAGCAGTGCTTCGCCTCGCGAGTACTCTGACTCCAGAAACGTGTATATAAGCAGTCTTAGGCAGAAATGAAAAGGGAATCAGAGTTAGCCAGTTTTGGCTAGTTCCTGAACTTGATAGTCTTTTGTTTTTTAGTTTATTGTTTTCTTTTGTTATGGAGAACTAGTCTCCTAGATTAATCTACTGTAATTGGTTTCTGTTAACACTTGAGGTTTTGTGATTCCATGATCATTTGCTTCTCTCTTTTCAATGCAATGCTGTATGTTTCTGTTTGTTATTTCAGGAATATATAGTGTTGTATTGTTTCATCTCGGTGATGCTATGTTCCTATATATAATCGCGTTTGTTATTTCGCGTGTGTTCATTCATGTTCGTTTGTTCATGAGAGCTTAACCCCGTTTGTTATTTCGGGAATAGGAACATACATCTGTAGTAATGGTTTTCGTTAGTTAATTGTTGCTACAACCGGGAGGGGATTAGTATCTGCTTAGGATTTGCATGAACCAATGATAGTGGGAAACTGAGAACAGTAGGTTAATCGCTTTTGTTTATTTGTTACTCTCTTTAACTCCTTTGTTTTCATTATTTTGTTTTCCTAATTTAGTTTCAAATCTCAAAACCCCCAGTTCTAACTTTTTCTAACTTTTTCTGTTAATAATAACAACACCTAAAGAGTCCTTGAGAGACGATCCGAGTTGTCGCACTATACTGCATTATTTTATAATCGCTCGTTCTTTTTGGCGCGTGGCGACAGCGCGGCCAAAAATTGGCGCCGTTGCCGGGGACTCTTGTTTGTTGTTATTAGTAGAAAGTTACGTTTAAAAAAAAAAAAATTATTTGCCAATTAGTTTTGACTGCTTTGTCTGGTTGTTTGATTGCCATGGATAATTACATGTTTGGATATTTGCCTAATGTTTATTATGAGCAACCTTGCATGTATTATCCTAATTTTAGTGAGCCACCACCATACTATCCTACCCAAGTGACCACCTCTGCACCTTCCGAACCTTCCCTAGAGGACTTGTGCAAACAGATGACTGCACAGATAAGTGCAAATATGGAAGGACTGAGGCAACAAATGGCCGAGCAAACTCAACGGATGATAGAGGAATTTCAACAGAAGATGGAGGCTGAGTACCAGAGGAGCCAAGCTGAATCTCAGAAATTGTGGGCTCTAATTGATCAAGTTACCGCCAACTCGGCTGCGATGCTACCTCCACACCTGGAAGATCGTGACGAGTCACCGGTTATTTTTGAAAATACTTCGATTATGATTCCGATAATGTTTCGTTGATGATGATTTATGTGTTGAATCCCCTGATCCTAATGCTTGTTATTGTGATGGAACTGCTTTGTGTGTTGAATGTTTTACAGGTTTATACTTTTCAGGAAAAATAGAAAATGCGGATCGTTTTGCAGGTTTGTTCTGTTCAGGAAACTTAGATCAGGAGGATCAAGAGGGCAGCTGCTCCCCCGTGCCTGAAGATAAAGAAGAACCTTTGGGAGTAGATGATTCAAGTGAAGCAAATGCATGTGTTGAGAGTAATGGGGTGGATGAATTGATTGAAGAATTCCCAGACATTCTAACTTTTTCTGATTCATTTTCTTGTAATATATGTACTGACTCTAACCCTTGTGTGGTGTGTGCTGAAATTTCTGCGTGTATAGCAGGTGATACATTTGTTAATGCAGTGAATGAAGACCTTGCAGAAGTTGCAGCAACACCGGAAACACCAGTAACACTTTCTAACTGTTTGCCACCTCCCCCTAAGGAGCCACCAGTTCTGGATTTTACACCCTTGGATTTTGCACCATGGCCGGTCCAAGAGGTTGAGCCCCACTTCTATTGGGGAGATTTTATTGAGAAAGAGGTCAGCTGTGACCCTAGAGGAAGTGAAAAGTCCGCCGCACTGGGCGAGGTTACTATGATTGTCAAGCACTCACCTCCGTATCAAAGCTGCAAGTTAGGGATGCATGGAATGAATTTCAGTCCTTTGGCCACCACGTGGGACTTATGTTACAAGCAATGGGATCCTGGTGGAACCGCCCTTCAATGAGTTTTCTTAACCCTTTCTTCTTTTTAATTTTCTTTTCTTTACTTTATTTCTGTTTTGTTTTTAATAAGGCTCCTGAATAATTTGAGAAGCTCAGGAGTTGTGTTAAGTCTAGTATTGGCAAGTTTGATGGATTTGATTAAATTTTTGCATAGATGATGGCATGATATGTGTTGACTGTTTCCCCCCTAGGATTTGAAAATTTTTTGAAAAATGATCCCCATATGATTGAAAACTGAACTTTGAGATTTTATTATGATGACATGATTTATGATAAGTTTGGGGTGATAGGAAGCACACACTAGGGATAGAATCTCTGTCAAATAATTTGCAAAAATGTCCAGGTGAGGTTTTGAGCCTCCAACATGTTTTTGACTGTGTGAAAATCACCTTTCAAGTTGCACTTCCCTGGATTTGATTGAATCTCTTTTTGGTTTGCATGATTATGTGTTTGCTTCAAATGATTTAGGCATTTTCTTTGTAAATAGCTACTTAGCCTAAAAATAACCATTTCCTGATGCATGTTCCCTAGTTAACCCCATTGAGCCTATTAGCCTGTTAATTCTTGATAACCTAATGTTATAAGCCCAAAAATCTGGAAAACCATGTTAACCCGATCTTAGGATTAGGAGAGCATGTAATCTTAGAATGGGTGCAAGAAACCAAAGTTTGGGGTGGCTGCAAGGTGTAATATGTTGTTTGGGATTGAGAAAAAAAAATTTTGAAAAAAAAAAAAGAGAAGAAAAAAGAAAGAAAGAAAAGAAATAGAAAAAAAAAATAGAAAAACAATAAAAATAAAAAGTGTTGAAATAAAAAGGTTGTAGTCACCCAGAAGCATAAAGAAAAAAATTAAGAAAGGAACTTGAGTGAATTTCAAAGTGTAAATATAGTTCATGCTCTCTTAGTTCCTAGGGTCTTCAGCCTAGTTCCTTTGTATATCCTACCCTTAGCCAGGCCCCATTACAACCCATAAAAGTCCTTTTGATGTTGCTTGCATATTTTCTGTGGGGACCATTTTGAGATGAAAACCAAATTTATGGGAAGTGCTCTTAAAAGTGAAAATTGAGTGAAAATGTTAGCCTGACACAAACTGAGCGATTGAGTGAACATAAATTTCCCTTGTAAGGAAGGCGCTTGTTTGATTTTGGTGATCTCCCTCTTGTGTGTAACTTAGATCCCCGCTTAGATTAATGATTGTTTGAATGATGAAATTCTCAACTGTTTAGAATAAATGCATGTGGGGATTACTTTGCTTGAAAGGGGGGAACATTAAAAGAAAAATTGTTTTGTTAAATTGCTTGAAATCTGTGTGAAAGTTGATTGAATTCTTAAGCTTGCCATGTTTTGCCAGGTCTTGAGTCTTTTTATGTTTCTGAGTGTAGTTTGCTTGGGGACAAGCAAAGTTTAAGTTTGGGGTATTTTGATGAGCCTCTGTTTGACTGGTTTTATAACTAGTAAAGACCCTGGCTTTGTGCTTATTTTATATCATTTTTACCCAAAATTAGACTTGATTGTCTCTAAGTAGTATTTTGAGTCTGTAAATTGTTTTAAAGTTAATTTAGTTGTTTTAGAGTTGAATAATTATTTACTTTTATTTTCTATTTTCAGGTTAATAAAAAGTAATAAATCTGGAGCCACTCGCCCCGCGAATAACCTTTCGCCCCGCGAGTATTGCAACCATGAAAAAGTCAGAGACGATCACGGCTTGCCCGTGTTGATGATCACAGCCGTGGCAATTCTGAAGTTGAAGCGTTCGCCTCGCGAGCATTCCTTCGCCTCGCGAGTATTGGAAGATCAGAAGCCATCACGGTTTGGGCGTGTTGAATGCCACGGGCGTAACAGTTGGAAGCTGAAGAGTTCGCCTCGCGAAGGATGTGCTCGCCTCGCGAGAAGACAAAGAGTTGCAGACCTTTCATGTAATTCGCCTCGCGAGCAGTGCTTCGCCTCGTTTGTACTCTGACTCCAGAAACGTGTATATAAGCAGTCTTAGGCAGAAATGAAAAGGGGATCAGAGTTAGCCAGTTTTGGCTAGTTCCTGAACTTGATAGTCTTTTGTTTTTTAGTTTATTGTTTTCTTTTGTTATGGAGAACTAGTCTCCTAGATTAATCTACTGTAATTGGTTTCTGTTAACACTTGAGGTTTTGTGATTCCATGATCATTTGCTTCTCTCTTTTCAATGCAATGCTGTATGTTTCTGTTTGTTATTTCAGGAATATATAGTGTTGTATTGTTTCATCTCGGTGATGCTATGTTCCTATATATAATCGCGTTTGTTATTTCGCGTGTGTTCATTCATGTTCGTTTGTTCATGAGAGCTTAACCCCGTTTGTTATTTCGGGAATAGGAACATACATCTGTAGTAATGGTTTTCGTTAGTTAATTGTTGCTACAACCGGGAGGGGATTAGTATCTGCTTAGGATTTGCATGAACCAATGATAGTGGGAAACTGAGAACAGTAGGTTAATCGCTTTTGTTTATTTGTTACTCTCTTTAACTCCTTTGTTTTCATTATTTTGTTTTCCTAATTTAGTTTCAAATCTCAAAACCCCCAGTTCTAACTTTTTCTAACTTTTTCTGTTAATAATAACAACACCTAAAGAGTCCTTGAGAGACGATCCGAGTTGTCGCACTATACTGCATTATTTTATAATCGCTCGTTCTTTTTGGCGCGTGGCGACAGCGCGGCCAAAAATTGGCGCCGTTGCCGGGGACTCTTGTTTGTTGTTATTAGTAGAAAGTTACGTTTAAAAAAAAAAAATTATTTGCCAATTAGTTTTGACTGCTTTGTCTGGTTGTTTGATTGCCATGGATAATTACATGTTTGGATATTTGCCTAATGTTTATTATGAGCAACCTTGCATGTATTATCCTAATTTTAGTGAGCCACCACCATACTATCCTACCCAAGTGACCACCTCTGCACCTTCCGAACCTTCCCTAGAGGACTTGTGCAAGCAGGATGACTGCCTGAGATAAGTGCAAATATGGAAGGACTGAGGCAACAAATGGCCGAGCAAACTCAACGGATGATAGAGGAATTTCAACAGAAGATGGAGGCTGAGTACCAGAGGAGCCAAGCTGAATCTCAGAAATTGTGGGCTCTAATTGATCAAGTTACCGCCAACTCTGACTTGCGATGCTACCTCCACAGCCCCTGGAAGATCGTACAGAGTCACCAGTTATTTTTGAAAATACTTCTGATTATGATTCTGATAATGTTTCTGTTGATGATGATTTATGTGTTGAATCCCCTGATCCTAATGCTTGTTATTGTGATGGAACTGCTTTGTGTGTTGAATGTTTTACTGAGTTTATACTTTTCTGGAAAAATAGAAAATGCGGATCGTTTTGCGGGGTTTGTTCTGTTCAGGAAACTTAGATCAGGAGGATCAAGAGGGCAGCTGCTCCCCCGTGCCTGAAGATAAAGAAGAACCTTTGGGAGTAGATGATTCAAGTGAAGCAAATGCATGTGTTGAGAGTAATGGGGTGGATGAATTGATTGAAGAATTCCCAGACATTCTAACTTTTTCTGATTCATTTTCTTGTAATATATGTACTGACTCTAACCCTTGTGTGGTGTGTGCTGAAATTTCTGCGTGTATAGCAGGTGATACATTTGTTAATGCAGTGAATGAAGACCTTGCAGAAGTTGCAGCAACACCGGAAACACCAGTAACACTTTCTAACTGTTTGCCACCTCCCCCTAAGGAGCCACCAGTTCTGGATTTTACACCCTTGGATTTTGCACCATGGCCGGTCCAAGAGGTTGAGCCCCACTTCTATTGGGGAGATTTTATTGAGAAAGAGGTCAGCTGTGACCCTAGAGGAAGTGAAAAGTCCGCCGCACTGGGCGAGGTTACTATGATTGTCAAGCACTCACCTCCGTATCAAAGCTGCAAGTTAGGGATGCATGGAATGAATTTCAGTCCTTTGGCCACCACGTGGGACTTATGTTACAAGCAATGGGATCCTGGTGGAACCGCCCTTCAATGAGTTTTCTTAACCCTTTCTTCTTTTTAATTTTCTTTTCTTTACTTTATTTCTGTTTTGTTTTTAATAAGGCTCTGAATAATTTGAGAAGCTCAGGAGTTGTGTTAAGTCTAGTATTGGCAAGTTTGATGGATTTGATTAAATTTTTGCATAGATGATGGCATGATATGTGTTGACTGTTTCCCCCCTAGGATTTGAAAATTTTTTGAAAAATGATCCCCATATGATTGAAAACTGAACTTTGAGATTTTATTATGATGACATGATTTATGATAAGTTTGGGGTGATAGGAAGCACACACTAGGGATAGAATCTCTGTCAAATAATTTGCAAAAATGTCCAGGTGAGGTTTTGAGCCTCCAACATGTTTTTGACTGTGTGAAAATCACCTTTCAAGTTGCACTTCCCTGGATTTGATTGAATCTCTTTTTGGTTTGCATGATTATGTGTTTGCTTCAAATGATTTAGGCATTTTCTTTGTAAATAGCTACTTAGCCTAAAAATAACCATTTCTCGATGCATGTTCCCTAGTTAACCCCATTGAGCCTATTAGCCTGTTAATTCTTGATAACCTAATGTTATAAGCCCAAAAATCTGGAAAACCATGTTAACCCGATCTTAGGATTAGGAGAGCATGTAATCTTAGAATGGGTGCAAGAAACCAAAGTTTGGGGTGGCTGCAAGGTGTAATATGTTGTTTGGGATTGAGAAAAAAAAATTTTGAAAAAAAAAAAGAGAAGAAAAAAAGAAAGAAAGAAAAGAAATAGAAAAAAAAATAGAAAAACAATAAAAATAAAAAGTGTTGAAATAAAAAGGTTGTAGTCACCCAGAAGCATAAAGAAAAAAATTAAGAAAGGAACTTGAGTGAATTTCAAAGTGTAAATATAGTTCATGCTCTCTTAGTTCCTAGGGTCTTCAGCCTAGTTCCTTTGTATATCCTACCCTTAGCCAGGCCCCATTACAACCCATAAAAGTCCTTTTGATGTTGCTTGCATATTTTCTGTGGGGACCATTTTGAGATGAAAACCAAATTTATGGGAAGTGCTCTTAAAAGTGAAAATTGAGTGAAAATGTTAGCCTGACACAAACTGAGCGATTGAGTGAACATAAATTTCCCTTGTAAGGAAGGCAGTTGTTTGATTTTGGTGATCTCCCTCTTGTGTGTAACTTAGATCCCCTGCTTAGATTAATGATTGTTTGAATGATGAAATTCTCAACTGTTTAGAATAAATGCATGTGGGGATTACTTTGCTTGAAAGGGGGGAACATTAAAAGAAAAATTGTTTTGTTAAATTGCTTGAAATCTGTGTGAAAGTTGATTGAATTCTTAAGCTTGCCATGTTTTGCCAGGTCTTGAGTCTTTTTATGTTTTTGAGTGTAGTTTGCTTGGGGACAAGCAAAGTTTAAGTTTGGGGTATTTTGATGAGCCTCTGTTTGACTGGTTTTATAACTAGTAAAGACCCTGGCTTTGTGCTTATTTTATATCATTTTTACCCAAAATTAGACTTGATTGTCTCTAAGTAGTATTTTGAGTCTGTAAATTGTTTTAAAGTTAATTTAGTTGTTTTAGAGTTGAATAATTATTTACTTTTATTTTCTATTTTCAGGTTAATAAAAAGTAATAAATCTGGAGCCACTCGCCCCGCGAATAACCTTTCGCCCCGCGAGTATTGCAACCATGAAAAAGTCAGAGACGATCACGGCTTGCCCGTGTTGATGATCACAGTCGTGGCAATTCTGAAGTTGAAGCGTTCGCCTCGCGAGCATTCCTTCGCCTCGCGAGTATTGGAAGATCAGAAGCCATCACGGTTTGGGCGTGTTGAATGCCACGGGCGTAACAGTTGGAAGCTGAAGAGTTCGCCTCGCGAAGGATGTGCTCGCCTCGCGAGAAGACAAAGAGTTGCAGACCTTTCATGTAATTCGCCTCGCGAGCAGTGCTTCGCCTCGCGAGTACTCTGACTCCAGAAACGTGTATATAAGCAGTCTTAGGCAGAAATGAAAAGGGGATCAGAGTTAGCCAGTTTTGGCTAGTTCCTGAACTTGATAGTCTTTTGTTTTTTAGTTTATTGTTTTCTTTTGTTATGGAGAACTAGTCTCCTAGATTAATCTACTGTAATTGGTTTCTGTTAACACTTGAGGTTTTGTGATTCCATGATCATTTGCTTCTCTCTTTTCAATGCAATGCTGTATGTTTCTGTTTGTTATTTCAGGAATATATAGTGTTGTATTGTTTCATCTCGGTGATGCTATGTTCCTATATATAATCGTGTTTGTTATTTCGCGTGTGTTCATTCATGTTCGTTTGTTCATGAGAGCTTAACCCCGTTTGTTATTTCGGGAATAGGAACATACATCTGTAGTAATGGTTTTCGTTAGTTAATTGTTGCTACAACCGGGAGGGGATTAGTATCTGCTTAGGATTTGCATGAACCAATGATAGTGGGAAACTGAGAACAGTAGGTTAATCGCTTTTGTTTATTTGTTACTCTCTTTAACTCCTTTGTTTTCATTATTTTGTTTTCTTAATTTAGTTTCAAATCTCAAAACCCCCAGTTCTAACTTTTTCTAACTTTTTCTGTTAATAATAACAACACCTAAAGAGTCCTTGAGAGACGATCCGAGTTGTCGCACTATACTGCATTATTTTATAATCGCTCGTTCTTTTTGGCGCGTGGACAGCGCGGCCCACGACTCGACGGGAATATGGGGCATTCGATTGAAGACTGTGCAGAGTTTCAACAATTTGTGCAACGGTTAATGGATATGAAGATTATCTTAATTGATTGTGAATCAAAGGAGTACGCCGTTAATATGGTGGCTGAATCTACAATTTCCCCAACCCCAATTAAGATAACCCCTTTTACTGTTGTGGTTAATCGTCAACCAGTTCCTGAGCAAGTTACTCTGAAACCAGTGGTGATATACTAAACTTAGAAGAAACCTTTGCCGATTCCAAGTGGGCCAACACAAATCATCATCCGAGTTCCAAGTCCTTTCTCTTACAAGGACACCAAAGCGGTACCATGGAAATATGAGATGCAGGTTCAACCCAATCCTTCCGACGGGACTACTGTGGTTACCAACATTTCAGGAATTGGTGGAATGACTAGGAGTGGTCGCATTTACACTCCGGAGGTATTGCGAAGGGTGGAAATAGAAAAGGAAGGAAAGGATCACCAAGGGAAAGAGAAGGTGGAAGAAATTCTAGATGACAAGGAAGCAAACGGGGGTGAGAACAAAAAGGGTGTATCTGATGAAGAAGTAGGTGAATTCTTGAAGTTCATCAAGCAGAGTGAATATAGGGTTGTGGCTCAGTTAAATCGAACTCCGGCTCGGATATCTCTTTTGTATCTATTGATGAACTCTGAGCCACACAGGAGAGTACTGATGAAGGTGTTGAATCAAGCTCACGTCTCCCATGACATCACAGTTGATAAGCTCGATAACATTGTAGGTAACATAATTGCTGATAATTATGTTACTTTCACCGATGATGAAATACCAGTTGAAGGTATGGGGCACAACAAGGCATTGCACATCTCTGTGAAGTGCCGAGACCATGTCATGGCTAGGGCTCTCATTGATAATGGCTCTTATTTGAATGTAATGCCAAAGTCAACACTGGCAAAGTTGCCTTTTGATGGAACTCATATGAAGCCAAGCACAATGATTGTAAGAGCTTTCGATGGCACCCGAAGGGAAGTCATGGGAGAAATCGAATTGCCCATTCAGATTGTCCCTTGCACCTTTGAAATATTCTTCCAAGTAATGGACATCACACCAACTTACAGTTGTCTCCTAGGACGACCATGGATCCATTCGTCTGGAGCTGTGCCTTCCACATTGCACAAGAAGGTGAAGTTCATTGTTGATCATAAGTTGGTAATTGTTTCTGGAGAGGAGGATCTGTTAGTAAGCAAGCCATCGACAACCCCTTATATTGAAGCTTCCGAGGAAGCTCTCGAGACCGCCTTCCAGCCACTTGAAATTGTCAATGCCACTTATGTTGGGGAGGGAGCTCCACTCTTGAAACCTCGGTCATCTAAAGCGTCCATCATGATGGCGAAGGTTATGCTTGAAGGAGGATACCAACCTGGAAGCGGTCTAGGGAAGAATAGCCAATGTGTCGTTGACATCCTCATGCTCACTGAGAACAAGGATAGGTTTGGGTTGGGATACAAACCCACTATGGCCGACAAGATGAGGGTTATAGAAGAGAAGAAAAGAAAGAGGTTGGCTCGACTGGAAAATCGTGAATACGAGGCTGAAAGGGTTCCCATCTGTGACATTCGACAGAGCTTCTGAAGCGTAGGGTTCGCATTCCTGGACCAAGCAGCAGCTATTGAAGATGATTATCCTGCCGATCATGGTATCAATCTGGTATATCCATGCCCTCCGGATACAGAGCTCAACAATTGGGAGATCATTGAGTTCCCCAGGACCATAGAGTCCTTTTCAAAGTAATTCTGTAATGCTTATCCTTTAGCTCTGCCCAAGGCTTTAGGATTTTTTTGTTGTAATGGGCTTACTTGTTTCTGTTTCAGTATGACTTATCAATAAATGCATGCATCCAGTATCTTTGTGTTGTTATCTCTCTTTTTTACTTTCGTCTTTGTTCACCATTCCTCACCAATAAATGTAGTCTCTCGTCTTTAACCTTTATTCATTCATCTTTCCCTGATAATTACCAAAATGCAGATCTAAAAGTGACTCTCTTGAAAACGACAGTGTTAGTAATTCATCATACAATTTTGACTATTCTGTTGATCATGCTGAGGAGGTTGTTGATGATGATGGGGAAGTTCCCCCTGAACTTTTGAGATTGGTAGAACAAGAAGCCAGGGAAATTTGGCCCCATGAATAGTCGAGTGAACTAATCAATTTGGGAACCAAAGATGATAAAAAAGAGGTCAAGATTGGCCTTTCCCTGAAAGAAAAGGAGCGGAACAGGTTGATCAGGTTGTTGATGGATTATAAAGATGTTTTCACATGGTCGTACCAAGACATGCCAGGGTTAGACCCCAGTGTAGCAGAACACAAGTTGCCATTAAAGCCGGAGTGTCCTCCAGCAAAGCAGAAGCTACGAAGGATGAAAGTGGAAATGTCCTTAAAGATCAAGGAGGAGGTCAAGAAACAACTGGATGCAGGTTTCCTAGAAGTTGTAAAGTACCCTCAGTGGGTTGCTAACATCGTTCATGTTCCCAAGAAAGATGGAAAGGTTCAAATGTGTGTTGACTATCGAGATCTGAACAAAGCTAGCCCAAAAGATGACTTTCCTTTGCCTCACATTGATGGTCTTGTAGATAATACTGCTCAACATGCATTATTCTCTTTCATGGATGGTTTCTCGGGATATAATCAGATCAAGATGGCACCTGAAGATATTGAGAAAACTACATTTATCACTTTGTGGGGAACCTTTTGCTATAAGGTTATGCCCTTTGGCTTGAAAAATGCTGGGGCAAAATATCAGCGGGCTATGGTGGCTTTATTTCATGACATGATGCATAAGGAGATAGAAGTTTATGTAGATGACATGATCGCCAAGTCCAGATCCGAAGATGACCATGTTGATAATCTGCAGAAACATTTTGAGCGGTTAAGAAAGTTTAAGCTCCGACTGAATCCGGCCAAATGCACTTTTGGAGTGAAATCAGGCAAGCTTCTGGGGTTCATTGTTAGTCAAAGAGGAATAGAGGTTGATCCTGAAAAGGTTCGAGCAATCATCGACATGCCAGCACCTCAAACGGAGAAGGAAGTTCGTGGATTTTTAGGAAGATTGAATTACATTTCCCGGTTCATCTCCCAACTAACCGCGACATGTGAATCAGTCTTTAAATTGCTGCGCAAAAATCAAGCTGTGACATGGAATGAAGATTGTAAAAAAGCCTTTGAGAAGATCAAAAAATACCTACAAGAGTCTCCAGTCTTGGTTCCCCCAGTGCCAGGAAGACCTCTCATCATGTATTTGATTGTACTAGATGAATCTATGGGTTGTGTACTAGGGCAGCACGATGAGTCAGGGAGGAAGGAACATGCCATCTATTATCTAAGTAAGAGATTCACCAGTTGCGAAGCCAATTACTCACTGCTAGAGTGCACTTGTTGTGCCTTGGCTTGGGCTGCTCGTAGTTTGAGGCATTACATGTTGTGTTACACTACCTGGTTGGTGTCCAAAATGGATCCGATCAAGTATATCTTTGATAATCCTGCTCTGACTAGAAGAATTGCTCGCTGGTAAGTCCTGCTATCAGAATATGGCATTGTCTATGTCACCCAAAAAGCAATAAAAGGGAGTGCTCTTGCAGAATATCTAGCCAATCAGCCAGTAGAAGATTACGGATCGATGCAATGTGATTTTCCAGATGAAGATATAATGGCTTTGTTTGATCACGAGCAATCACCAAGAAAAGAAAAATGGACCTTATTATTTGACGGAGCTTCTAATGCGTTGGGACACGGAATCAGGGCAATCTTAATCTCACAAGAAAATGATTATTTCCCTGTCACTGCGAGGCTCTGCTTCGAATGTACAAACAATATAGCCAAATACGAAGCTTGTGCACTAGGGATTTTGGCAGCAATAGAGGCAAAAGCAAGGATACTGGAAGTATATGGGGACTCTGCATTAGTCATCCACCAGCTAAGAGGGGAATGTGAAACCCGAGATGCCAAGTTAATTCCGTACCATCATTACATCAAAGGTTTGATTGAGCAGTTTGATGAAGTCACATTTCATCATATTCCCCGAGAAGATAACCAATTAGCTGATGCACTATCTACCTTGTCCTCAATGTTCAAAGTAAGTGACGAGAAGAACTTACCACTAATCAAAATGGAAAGTCGTGATCATCCTGCATATTGTCGAGTGATAGAGGAAGAGCCTGATAAAAAACCGTGGTACCATGACATCAAATGCTTCGTCCAAATAAGGGAATACCCTCCGGGCACTTCAGAAAATGACAAAAGAACTTGAAGAAGACTTGCAATGGGTTTCTATTTAGATTGAGATATTCTCTACAAAAGGAACCATGACATGGTGTTGTTGAGGTGCGTTGACGCAAAAGAAGCTAAACTGATAATTGAGGAGGTACATGAAGGATCTTTTAGAACACACGCGAGCGGCCATGCAATGGCCAGAAAAATCTTGAGGACTGGCCAATATTGGTTGACAATGGAGGTTGATTGCTTTAATTATGTGAAGAAGTGCCATAAGTGTCAAATATATGCTGATAAGGTTCGTGCACCGCCAGCTCCCTTGAATGTCATGTCGGCACCCTGGCCATTCTCAATGTGGGGAATGGATGTGATCGAGCCCATCGAACCAAAAGCCTCAAATGGACATCGCTTCATTCTTGTTGCCATCGATTATTTCACCAAGTGGGTTGAGGCTGCATCATATTCCAATGTGACCAGGAATGTCGTGATCAAAGTTATCAAAAGAGAGTTAATTTGTCGTTATGGGTTGCCGAGTGAGATTATCACTGATAATGTGACCAACTTGAACAACAAGATGATGAAGGAGATGTGCGAAAATTTCAAGATAAAGCATCATAATTCCTCTCCGTACCGCCCAAAGATGAACGGGGCAGTTGAAGCCACTAATAAAAATATCAAGAAGATTGTCCAAAAAGATGGTGGTGACATATAAGGATTGGCATGAGATGTTACCTTTTGCTTTACACGGCTATCGTACCTCTATTCGCACCTCGACAGGGGGAACACCATATTCTCTAGTTTATGGGATGGAGGCAGTGCTCCCGATTGAAGTAGAGATCCCCTCATTAAGAGTAATGAGAGAAGTAGAATTAGAAGAAGCTGAGTGGGTCCAGGATCGACTAGACCAATTGAACCTCATTGAAGAGAAGAGATTAGGGGCATTGTGTCACGGTCAATTATACCAGAGAAGGTTGATGAGGGCTTATGAGAAGAAGGTACGCCCGCGACAGCTTCGGGAGGGTGACCTGGTGCTTAAAAAGATTCTACCAATCCAAAAGGATCATCGAGGGAAATGGACCCCGAACTACGACGGACCTTACATAGTGAAAAAGGCATTCTCTAGAGGGGCTTTAATTCTCACTAGGATGGATGGGGAAGATCTTCCACTCCCTGTAAACTCAGATGCAGTCAAAAAGTATTATGCTTGAACACACTTCCCAAGAGGAAGAAGAAAAGAAAAGAAAAAATGAAAAATGAAAAGAAAAACTCGCTAGACTGAAAATCTGAAAAGACAATCTAGGCAAAAGTTAGAGCAACCCGCTAGACTGAAAACCTAAAAAGGCGGTCTAGGCAAAAGTTAGGGTTCAAAAAATAAAAAATATAACAATGGAAGTGTCGTCAAGCCGATGAACTAGGGCAGTCATTAGGTTGGATGCATGAAAACTGGGGCAAACAACATCTCTGAAGCTAATTAATGAGCAGTCAAGATCGTTTGAGGGATACTAACATTAGTCATTGAGAGAGACATCACCTGAGGAGATGCGATTCTACTCCACAATGTTTTGCAACATATGCTTTGTACACATTTTTCAATACAAATATAATGACACTGATTTCCTTTACTTTGTTTCGCTACCTTGGTCCCTTTCTCTTAACTTTTGTGTGCATTCATCCTGATAAGTATATACCGAAATGTGAAACAAGTATTGGTTTTTCTTTAAGCAGTTAGAATTCCTTAGAAAGCCTCGAAAGGTCATGGGAGGGCATGATGGTTCCCCTGTAAAGGGCAATGAAGAGAGGAAGGAATATTAAAGATCAGCTACTGGGTTCTCATCATCATCATTTTTTCTGTAAATTGAAAACTAGTTATTTGAATTTTCGCATTGTCATTCCATCAGTGAGCAAAATCGATATTCATATATTACATTTGTCTATATGGCCACACAAGCTTTTATCTTTCAGTTCGAGCTTCTGACAGGCAATCCACCCCGTAAGCTCTCTTATCTTTCTGTTCGAGCTTCTGACATGTAATCCACCCCATAAGCTCTTTTACCTAGCTTCTGACCGGCAATCCACCCCGTAATCTCTTTTATCTTTCTGTTCGAGCTTCTGACGAGCAATCCACCCCGTAAGCTCTTTTATCTTTCAGTTCGAGCTTCTGGCGGGCATTCCACCCCGTAAGCTCTCTTATCTTTCTGTTCGAGCTTCTGACGGGTAATCCACCTCATAAGCTCTTTTACCTTGCTATTCGGGCTTCTAACGGACAATCCACCCCGTAAGCTCTTTATCTTTCTGTTCGAGCTTCTGATAGGCAATCCACCCCGTAAGCTCTTTTACCTTGCTATTCGGGCTTTTGACGGGCAATCCACCCCGTAAGATCATTTATCTTTCTATTAGAGCTTCTAACTGGCAATCCACCCCGCAAGCTTTTATGTGTAAATCTCAGTGGGCAATCTAACCCGCGGGTTCTTTACAGGAAATCGGTTTGTAGACACAGGTCCTTTGCTTGTCAGTGTACCCCGGACAAAAATTGGAGTTCTTGTCTTTACTAGTTTCTTCTAACGATAATCGGTTAACTACGGTTACACCTAGTATCTACTAAGAAACAAGTAAAGAGGGGCTGCTGTGAACACCTAATTTTGTTCGGTTCCTTTTAACAAGCAACTTAAACAAATCAATACATCTGGTTTCTGATTAAAAAATAATAATAATAAAAATAAAATAAATAAATAGATAGAATTTGTCATATATCTTTTTCCATTTTTCCTTCCCAACAAACACAATCTCCACTATGGTCTTTCCCCATCAGTTTTATTTTCTAACCAGCATGCTCCCAAGCATTCTTGAATGAAGCAACACTCATATGGGGGCTGCTCAAGGATGCCAGTGCAACTGTCAAAATCTCCCCCCAAAGCTCAAGTAAGCAACCTCCATTTTTAGTTAATTTTCAGAGCTTGGGAAGTAGTTTATGCCTAGATCAGAGAAAAGAGACATAAAAATGGGAATTGAAAGGGACCTGAGCATGGTAACCTCTGCAACACTCAAGCTTACAAGGTCCCAATGACATTGAGAAGAGTTCATCTTCTTCTATAAAAAGGACTCAACATAAACGACAATGGGGGAAAGACATCAAAAAATACTCTCTGATACCAAAGAAGAAAAGATAAAAAAAAAAAAATTATTTCTTTCTTTCTTTCGTTCGTTCTCTGTTTCTCCTTCTCCCACCCTGCATCATCTCCTTCCTCTCATTCTTCATCTTCTTCAACAAAACCAGCAACAACAAAACAAAAAAAAACAGAAAAGAGCCACACCCACACCACTCTCATTCTTCCTCTCACCATAAGCTTCATCTTCCTCCTCCCTCTCTCAAATCCAGCTCCACCCCCAGACACCACCACCATCACAGCTGCGAGCTCCGCCCCTGTCCACGCCTTGCTCCAGCCACTGCACGCCGTACCAAATCCATCGAACCGCCACCATCCCTGCCGCGAGCTCCGCCCCGAACGGTCGAACGCAGATCTGCATCTCCAGAACGACCGTCCACCACGCCACCACGCGAACTGCCGTGGACCAGACACCCTTCGCTCCGCCGTTCGTCGCGCTCCCCCCACGACCGGCCGTCGTCGCTGCGCCGCCCAGCCACCGCCTGGGTCACCAAGATGCTCCTCCTTCATTTTGGTTTATCCCTGTTCCTTTTTCTCTGCTCCTCTTTCATTCTACTATTACTTTCTTAAAAGGTTTTTATTCTCTTTTTCTTTCAACTTAAAGTTCTGATTTGTTAAAGCCAAATGGGTCTTTGTGGGGCATGGTTGTACTATATGGGCTAGATGTATGCTCATAAAAATGTTTTCTTTTCAATAAAAAAAAGAGGTAGAGGCTCTTTGGATTTGGGCTTAGAGATGAGCTGTTTCTTATTCGGTTAGGGTCAGGTTTTGATTAAAAATAAATTTTAAAGGAAATGTCAAAAAAGATTTTCAGGTTGCTTTTTGGATTCAAAAAGCCCTTTTTTTTTAAAAAAGGAAATACAAAGAAATAAAAAATAAAGTAAATCCTTTTTTTTAAAAAAATAAGAAAACAAAAATCTTTTGAATTCACGCGACAATCTACAATGTTGATGTATGATTTTTCATCCTCAAGTGTTGTATGAATTGTAAGGGTTCATCGTATAACTTTGCTATCTTTAACCCTGTGCAAGAGTGAATTCCCTTAAAAAATATTAAATGTTTTTTAATTGACACTTTTATTCAATTCTACCCAATTTTGTTCTTATAAAAATCTCTTTTTAATTCACTCAACAAACTACGACGTTGATGTATGGACTTATTCATCCTCAAGTGTCGTGTGAATTGTAAGGGTTTATCGTATATCACTGCTATCTTGGACTCTAAGCAAAAGTGAATTTATTTTTAAAATAAAATCCTTTTCTTTAACAAAAAAATCAAAAATCTAATCTTTATCAAAATTAAAATCAATCAACCAATTAAATTTTTTTAAAGAACTACGTGGCTTTGAGTTTCCCATCGCACCCGGGAATACGTAGGAGCAAGATAAATCATCTTGTCAAGCCAAAACTAAATTTTCCTTTTGTGTGTCTCTTTTTAAGTTAAAATAATTAATCAAAATAATTAAACTTTTCCCTTTTTTTAACAATAAATTCAAAAAATTTAAAAATTAATAAAATTTTAAAATATTAAAATTTAAAAATAATTATTTCTTGTAAATACTTTTGGGGTAAAACAAATATTTAAAAGATTATTAAAATATTTTTTTTGCACAATTAACTTGAGGTACCGTTTTTAAACGGGCGATGTGGGGTGCTAATACCTTCCGTACTCGTAATCGACTCCCGGACTCATCTCTCTCTCTCTTTTTCGCGACGCCCGGACGGGACGGTCGCGACACTCATTTTCGGATCTGGACTTGGCGATCATATCATCTACATAAACTTCTATCTCCTTGTGCATCATGTCATAAAACAAAGCCACCATAGCTCGCTGATATGTTGCTCCAGCATTTTTCAAGCCAAAGGGCATAACCTTGTAGCAAAAGGTTCCCCATAAAGCGACAAATGTGGTCTTCTCCATATCTTCGGGAGCCATCTTGATCTGATTATATCCCGAGAATCCATTCATGAAAGAGAATAATGCATGTTGAGCAGTATTGTCTACAAGAACATCAATGTGTGGCAGAGGAAAGTCATCTTTTGGAATAGCTCTGTTCAGATCTCGATAGTCAACACACATCCGAACTTTTCCATCTTTCTTAGGAACAGGAACAATATTGGCAACCCATTGAGGGTACTTTACAACTTCTAGGAAACCTGCATCCAGTTGCTTCTTGACCCCATCCTTGATCTTTAATGACATTTCCGCTTTCATCCTTCGTAGCTTCTGTTTTACTGGAGGACACTCCGGCCTTAATGGTAGCTTGTGTTTTGCTACACTAGGGTCTAACCCTGGCTTGTCTTGGTATGACCATGCGAAAACATCTTTATAATCCATCAACAACTTGATCAACCTACGTCGCTCCTTTTCTTTCAGGGAAATGCCAATCTTGACCTCTTTTTTATCATCTTCGGTCCCTAAATTGATTAGTTCACTCGGCTCTTCATGGGGTCGAATTTCCCCGGCTTCTTGTTCTACCAATCTTAATAGTTCAGGAGGAACTTCCCCTTCGTCATCAACAACCTCTTCAGCATGATCAAGGGGATAGTCAAAATTGTATCCTGAGTAACTAACACAGTCATTTTCAAGAGAGCCACTTTTAGATATGCATTTTGGTAGTTATCAGGGAAAGATGAATGAATAAAGGTTAAAGATGAGAAACTGCATTTATTGGTGAGGAATGGTGAACAAAAACGAAAGTCAAAAAATAAGAGAGACAACAACACAAAGATACTGAATGCATGCATTTATTGATAAGTCATACTGAAACAGAAACAAGTGAGCCCATTACAACAAAATTCCTAAAGCCTTGAGCAGAGCTAAAGGATAAGCATTACATAATTACTTTGAAAAAGACTCTATGGTCTTGGGGAACTCGATGATCTCTCAATTGTTGACCTCTGTATCTGGAGAGCATGGATACACCAGATTGACACCATAATCGGCGGGATAATCATCTTCAATAGCTGCTGCTTGGTCCAGGAATGCGAACCCTATGCTTCGGAAGCTCTGTCGAATATCACAGATGGGAACCCTTTCAGCCTCGTATTCACGATTTTCCAGTCGAGCCAACCTCTTTCTTTTTTTCTCTTCTGTAACCCTCATCTTGTCGGCCTTGGTGGATTTGTATCCCAACCCAAACTTGTCCTTGCTCTCAGTGAGCATGAGTATATCAGTGAAACCTTGGCTATTCTTCCCCAAACCACTTCTAGGTTGGTATCCTCCTTCGAGCATAACCTTGGCCATCATAATGGACCCTTTAGATGACTGAGGTTTCAACAGTGGAGCACCCTCCCCAACATAAGTGGCATTGGCAATTTCAAGCGACTGGAAGGCGGTCTCGAGAGCTTCCTCGAAAACTTCAATGTAAGAGGCTGTTGATGGCTTACTCACTAACATATCCTCCTCTCCAGAAACAATTATCAACTTACTATCAACAATGAACTTCACCTTCTGGTGCAATGTGGAAGGTACAGCTCCAGATGAATGGATCCATGGTCGTCCTAGGAGACAACTGTAAGTTGGTGTGATGTCCATTACTTGGAAGAGTACTTCAAAGGTGCAAGGGGAAATCTGAATGGGCAATTCAATTTCTCCCATGACTTCCCTTTGGGTGCCAACGAAAGCTCTTACAATCATTGTGCTTGGCTTCATATGAGTTCCATCGAAAGGCAACTTTGCCAGTGTTGACTTTGGCATTACATTCAACGAAGAGCTATTATCAATGAGAACCCTAGTCATGACATGATCTCGATACTTCACAAAAATGTGCAATGCCTTGATGTGTGATGTGCCCCACACCTTCAGCTGGTATTTCATCTTCGGTGAAAGTGACATAATTATCAATGACTATGTTACCTACAATGTCATTGAGCTTATCAACTGTGATGTCATGGTAGACATGAGCTTAATTCAACACCTTCATTAGTACTCTACTATGTGGCTCAGAGTTCATCAACAGAGACAAAAGAGATATCCGAGCCGGAGTTCGATTCAACTGATCCACAACCCTTTATTCACTTTGCTTTATGAATTTCAAGAATTCTCCGACCTCTTCATCAGATACCTACTTTTTATTCTCACCCCCTCTTGTTTCCTTTTCAACTGGAGTTCCTTCCACCTTCTCTTTCCCTTTGCAATATTTTCCTTCATTTTTTGTGTCCTTCCTTTGCAATACCTCCGGGGTATAAATGTGGCCACTCCTAGTCATTCCACCAATCCCCGAAATGTTGGTAACCACGGTGGTCCCGTTGTAAGGATTTGGTTAAACCTGCATATCATATTTCCATGGCAACGCTTTGGTGTCCTTGTATGGGAAAGGACCTGGGACCAGGATGACAATTGGTGTTGGCCCACTCGAAACCGGCAAAGGTTCTTTCCCGGTATAGTATATCACCACTGGTTTCGGAGCGACCTGCTCAGGAACCGGTTTGAGGATTAACCACAACAGTAAAAGGAGTTATCTTAACTGGAGTTGGGGAATTTGTAGATTCAGCAACCATGTTAATGCCACACTCATTGGATTCCCAACCAATTAGGATAATCTTCATGTTTATTAACTTCTGCATAACCTTCCAGAATTCTGCACAGTCTTCAATTGAATGCCCTATATCCTCATCAAAGTCACATCGTATTACTCCGTCGGGAACCATTTCTTCAATAATCGGGATTTGGATCAATCCGCATTTGCACATATCTCTGAAAATAATTCGCATAAGAGTTCTAACATCGGCCACTTGACTCTTGAGATTATGTTCTAAGAAGCTTTCAATGGCATTGACTCCAGAACTCCCATGATTCGGCATAGGATCTTGTGCCATATTTGGAGCATCTTTCTCAAAGCTCAACCATTTGACATTAATTAGATCTTGCACCTTAAACTTCAAAGCCTTGAAATTCTCTGTGGAATGACCTGTGGCCCCATCGTGATACTCGCATTGAGCATTTGGGTCATACCACTTTGGATAAGGAGGGTCTATTGGTCTTGTTAGGATAAGAGTTAGCACGGATCTGCTCACAAGTTGACGAAATAGTTCAGTGTAGGTCATTGAGTATCGGGTCGAAATGCACTGGCTTTCTTTCTGAGTTATACGGTGGTCTAAGCAAAAAATTTAAAAAAATTTTAAAAAAATTTCAAACAAATTTTTTTCATAAAACAAAATTTTAGAATGGTAAATGAAAAAACATTTTTTTAAAAAAATTTCGAAAAAAAATTGAAAAAAAAAATTAAGTAAAAAAAAGTTAAAAGAAATTTAAATAAAAAACATTTTTTAAAAAAATTCGAAACAAATTGAAATAAAAAATATATTTTTTTAAAAAATAAACAAATAAAGTATTTTTTAAAAAAAAATTGGTTAAATTTTCAAAAAAAAAGTAATTTTTTTTAAAGAAAATTCGTTTTTTTTTTAAAATTTAAATAAAAACTTTTTTTAAAAAAATTTGTTAAATTTTCAAAAAAGATAAATAAAAGTAAATAGAAAAAAAATTAAATACAAAAAAGTTTAATAAAAAAAAGTAAATATAAAATATTTTTTTAAAAAAATTTATACAAAAAATTAATTTTTTTTAAAATTAAATCAAAAAATATTTTTAAAAAAACATTTGTTAACTTAAAATATATATCCTTAAATAAATACAAAAAATCGAAAAAAAGTAAATAAATAAATATTAAAAAATTAAATAAATATTTTTTTAAAACAAATTTGTTAAATTTCAACAAAAAAAAACCGGGAAAAATAAAATATATATACTCTTTAAAAAAATTGTTAAATAAAAAAAAAAGTGACATATGTCGTCATTTAGGGATCCAACAGTGATGTTCTTGCAAATTCTAACACTAATAAATAGAATCGACAAGAAACAATATTGCTATCTCTAGAACACAATCTTACTCCAAAGGAACTCGTTTATTCAAATTCTCTCTGGAATACCAGAGTATCGGTTACAGAAAGATAGCCTCCATTCCCATATGTCGCCCCTCCCCCTTATATACATGGTAGTTCAAATTTAAACAAACTAGAGTTGTACCTCTCGGTTACTGAAGGTAACCGTTCCCGCCTCGTCGATCGTGTCCTACTCTCACGTTCTCCATCTCCGTATTAACTCGGGCATACCTTCCTCAACCGCTTCTCGGATGCTATCTCCTTCTCACTGATCGGCTGTTCTTGGCTCATTCATGAGTTGGGTCACATTCTCGGATTGGACTGATAACCCATTTTGAGGTCCACACAAATCTGATAGTACATTAGTCCCCCAAGCTCTGAGCAAAAATAGGGTGAAAGAGCTTCATTGCACTTGGACCGATAAAACCAATTTGGCAAGCTCCCATTGAGGCAAGCTAATATCTTCCCGTACATCAGTCCCCCAAGCTTTGAGCTAGAAGGACGAAAAAGCTTTGCTGCACTTAAACCGATAATCCATCCCGATATCTGTATGCGAGTTCACTGACACTTGCCTGCACATATTTTTAATGCCTTGCCGAGGATTAACGAGTACTTAACGAGACTCAATTCTCAACAGTTCGGCACTATGGTTCCCGCGGTATGCCTCATTAAAACCTCCTCAGCCAAAAACATCTTCTTCTTCTTTTTTATGAGGGAAAAAGACTAAGGTAGGAAAAAGAGTACATACCCGAGAACCGTATTAGGAACTCGATTTCGCTTATCGGTACTTGTCTATCTACTTGCCCTTTGGCTGTCTCCCCGCGTGATACTAGATCTTCTTTAATGACCGCACAACTTGATTACTCACTTAATGATTGTTGTTTATGTTACACACCTCCTAAGATGTTACCTCGAGCCTCACCCTACCTGCACCTGTCTTTTCCATTCTCTCACTTGCTTTAGTCGGCTTCTCGCTCCACATTCTACTTACACGTGTGTTGAGACCACGACAAGTATACCGGATCATTGCAAGTAATAAAATCGGTAAGAACCGAATATCGTCCACAGAGATTAGTCACCAAGTACCAATTCACAAAGTAAATAGCTATCTAGACTAAAATTTGGTATGAAGAGAGCTCAAAATAAATAAATAAAACAAAAGAGCAATAAAAATAATTTTTGGAATTTTTGTAGAGATAAAATAGAAATAAAAGCGCTAGGGATTTGATTTCATCCAATTATGAATCCGGATTCCTCATGGACAAGGAATCCTATGAATTAGTGAAACTCTAATTATCCTATTCTCAATTTACTTGTTGACAGACAAATTCCCTAAATTAATTGAAGCATAATTCCTTAGTGAATCAATTCAACCAAACCTCAATAATTACCCTAATTCCTTATGTCTAATTAACAAGGTATGACGATAAAAGCTCTATGGAATTTGTGAAATGCCCACATTAATCAAGTTATCAATTCCTAGATTAACCAAATTAACACTGATGATTACAAGAGACAAAGTCCAAAAATCACTATTCATAACATATTATTGAACCCTCAAAATACAATAATGATAGCTAAGCATTCAAATGTAAGCAAGCACAGTAAACATCACATCAACAATATCAATTGTTCATAAGATAATCAAACTATCAGATAAAACTTTATCATAAAAAGATTACATCAAAATCCTAACAAAAAGGAATTTAGCTACATATACTAAACCCTAAAATGAAATAAAATAGAGATAAAGAGAAAAGAAAACTCCATAAAAATTAACTGATCCCAACAGTATCCAAGTTACAGCAGCGTTTCCACACTGCTGTTTCTCGTTTCTTTGCGACTGGTTTCTTGTTCCAGGGAGCCTCCCTCCCCTTTTTTATTTTCGCTACCCTCTTTTTTATTTCCTCTGCTATCCCATTGAGCGTTACTGTCCAAGACCCTCTCTTTATTCACACTGTCTTCCTGTCTTTTACGTTTTCTTTTTCTTTTAATGCCAAAATATGTAACCTTTCAAGACCAAGAGCATCCCCACGTCAGCCCCTTCATTTCCTACTTGCTATTCATGTTCCTTTCTCACGTGGGCCCATTGTTTGACATGATCTTTGTTTCTCCAAAAATGTCAATCGTAATTGAATTCGTCTTCAAGTTGCCCAAATAGATGACTTGCTTCAAGTGGGCTCTTTAAATGATGATCCAATTTTAAGTCCATTTGTTCAATTTTTTTTCTTTGTTTCATCTTTTCTTACTTGGCGTAGTAAGTCAATTGCAATTTATTATTTCCTATCACTGTAAACAAATAAAAACACTATTAGATTAATTCCAAAAATATAAAATTAAACTAAAATACGAAAAACACTATTAAAAACACAATTAGCTAAACTTAGGGATAAAACTCAATCAATTAGCATAATTGGAAGCAAAAATTCATTTAATAAACACACAAAAATCACATAATCTAAAAGATTATCACACTCCTAAACCTAAGACTTTGCTTGTCGCCAAGCAAAAGTAACTCAAACTAACACATAAAACACTCACGACAACAGACCAAGCTCTTACATGATTTGGTGAAAAAAGGGCACAATTAGACAAAATCGCTATAAGACAAAATTGCACAAGGACTAATTCCTAAAACAGAAGCATCAACCAGTAGCAAGCTCACATCCAAAAATGTCAAGAAGCAAAAAGCATAACAACTTTGCAATCTCCATATTCTTAAAAGTTAAAAATCATGGCAATTTGGCAAGGGAATAAAAAGTAGAACCTTAGTCCTCACAAGATACACTCATCAAATAATCAATCAAGTATATGATAAAGTGTTTCTGTCAAAGCACACATTAGAGTCATGGAACCATAGATTTGTTTTTTTTTATCTAATTCAAAAAATCACAAACCACAAACATGCACAAACCAAAGGGACCTTATTTTGGGTTGTAACTTAGCTAAAGTGGAAAACAAGTGAAGAGAGAAGCAAAAAAAAAAAAAAAAGACCAAGAGAATATAAGAGCAATTACAACAACTCAATATTTTCAATGCAAAGTACAAAATTCCCAATTGCTATAATTGAATTTTTTTTTTCTCCTTTCCCTTCTTTGGAGTTTTTCCTCAACCTTATCCACACAAATTTTTTTCAAACTTCTTTCTTTTTTTTTCTTTTGCTTTTATTGCTTTTTTTTTTCTATTTTCATGTGGGTATCAATTTTTTATTTTATTTTTCATGCCTTCTTACATTTTTTTTAAAAGCTTCTCACATTATTCCATTACCCTCTTCCCCAAACCAAAGTATTTGCTTGTCCACAAGCAATTCATCAATGCTTTCTTATTCTCAAGTTGAAATAAACATGATCATTATAATTCAATAAGTAAGGGTGAGAATAAAATTAATCAAAATAAGCTCAAGGGGGTAAGCAAATGATTATTTTTTTATGCAAGGTTGGCTTTTTGGCTAAGTGGTTTATGAAAAAAAAATGCCCAAATCATTTTTATGCAACACACGCAATTCATGAACCTTAGATAAAAGAATCAAGCAAATCTCGGCATATCAACTCAATGATGCACACTCAAAGAATTAACAATCAAGCCCAATATCTCACTAAGGTCATAACCAAGATTCTAAAATTTCATTCCAAACCTCATTGCCATGAATTTAATAAAAAAGAAACAAAAATATGCAAAGAGGTTATGAAGAATGCTATGAACAAATTTGAAAAGTTAAGACTATACTACAAGAAGAACTTCCAAAGAAAGGAAAGTAGCCTGGCAAGTTGCACAAAATAATGACAATGCCAAAAGTGACATCTCAAAACAGTATCCTAAACCTTTAAGTGCTTGGCCTATTTTTATTCTAACACAAACAAACCAAAACATGTGAAACACAAAACTAACAAGAAAATGAAAATAAAATAAAGAGAAGGGTTAAGAAAAACTTTTTGAGAAGCTTCCACCCGGATCCCAATTTTAAGTTCATTTGTTCAATCTTTTTTCTTTGTTTCATCTTTTCTTACTTGGTGTAGCAAGTCAATTGTAATTTATTATTTCCTATCATTGTATACAAATAAAAACACTATTAGATTAACTCTAAAAATATAAAATTAAACTAAAATACGAAAAACACTATTAAAGACACAACTAGCTAAACTTAGGGATAAAACTCAATCAATTAGCACAATTGGAAGCAAAAATCTATTTAATAAGCACATAAAAATCACATAATCTAAAAGATTATCAACATGTGCCGGCAATAATGAAGTCTGTCTTTTCATCTGCCAATCTTATCATCTGTCTCTTCTCCTTCCTTTTTTCTTCTTTAAATACCTTTCTATTTCTCCCCATTGTCCCCTACTGCAACCATACTCGTCTTCTACTAATTCTCAAGGTTTTTCTACTTCAATTTCCCTTCTTCATACTTCCAAGTATGTTTCCTTCCCTGAGTTTTATAATTTCCTTTATGGCTTCTTCATCTCCTACTTATTTTCAAACTCCATTTGCTAACCCTGAGGTTCTATTGATTGATGATGACTCATCTTTCACTTCCTCCTTTGACACCCTTAGCCAAAACATCCTAGACCAAGATAACCTTTCCCATGGAGCTTCATCCCCCACTTCCCGTCATCATGTTGTCCTTCCACCTCCTCCCATTCTACCAGTCCCTAGATATGAATGGGTTCATCCAGATGTCATCAAAATGTTCTCTGATTATCAGTCATAGGCGTCCATAGTCGAATTTAGGAAGAAAATCCACTTGTCATCTCCGGATAAAGAACAGCAATTTGTCTGTTATCCCTACTCCAGTTTCGATCGAGTATGCATGAGTGCCACTGAAGTGCAATTCCCTTTCGTCTTCCTTTATAAAACCTTCTTCCATGAGCTCTCTCTTACTCTCCCCTTTTCTGATTTCCAGAATTTCGTGCTTGCTTTCCTCAATGTAGCTCCCACCCGGTTACATCTAAATAGCTGGCTTTCATTAAAGCCTTTGAAATCATGTGCTCCGAGCTTGATATCCTCCCGACAGTATCCAAATTCTTCCATTTTTACTCTATTAGATTGACCAAAAAGGCTCGTTGGGTCTCACTCCACGGCCGCAACAACAACAAACAGTTTTCTCTGTTTACATCCTCCTACAAGTACTTCAAGAAGGATTTCTTTAAGGTTAGATCTTCCACCACCGAGATGGCTTTCTTTCTTAACGCCATGGCCGAACCCAAGTTTCCCCTTTATTAGACTCGGTCTCCCTGCCGTATCTCTGACCCATATTACCGACTCTCTACTACCGAGAAAGAGGAAGAAGATTTCCTTTCTGAAATCGGTCCTTTCAACTGCCAAAATCTTATCAACCCTCCCTCCGAGAAATTCAAGGATGAGAATTGGCAAAGTAAGGAATTACCGTGTTTCCCTAATATATGTTGACTTTAGGTTTTGACTGATATGATCTTTTATGTTCTGCCTTTTCCAGGAATCATAAAATCCAAACTTTCCTTTGTCGAGATGAGAAGTATGAGAATGGGGAAATCAAAGTTTAAGAATCCTCCGCCAACCAGCTCCAGCATCCCTTTTTCGCTTAACTCATGCACTCTCAAACGCTGCCGAGAAGCCTAATGTTGTTTCCTCACCTTTCCTCGCCAAGAAACAGAAAACAATTGTATCAGAACCACAGTCTTCTCTGCCTTCTGCTCCCGAGAATGAGCCACCGACTCAACCAGCATCCGAGAAAAGGATGAGCAAGCACAAATGGTTCGATGTAACACAGTGTGGTGCCCAAATCCTTCTGGCACCAAGACTTCAATCCTCGCACTCTAATTGACACTCAAATGCTCTTCCCCGCTAACGTTGATGTGATCAATAAGTATGGGCCCTCGGCCCCGTATGAAGCAGCCCAAACCTATGCCTTGGGGCAAGCCGAGCTCATGTGCATAGCCGAAAAAGAAAGGATCCAGATCCATGTACAAATGGAGAAGATGGTCGCTGACCTGGCCGAGTTTGACAAGTTGAAAAAGGAATTACTGGAGTGCAACAAGGCTCGAGAACAACTAGCCAAGCAAAACAACGAACTGAAGAAGACCACCGACACCCTCACCTCTGAGATCCAACTGATCAAGGAAAACATCAAAGTTGTTGAAGAAGCGAAGGTCGTCGTTGCCACCAAATTAGAGACTGCTTGCACAAAGATTTCTCAGCTGGAAGTAGATGTAAGCAACCAGAAAACCACTTTCGAATGTAAGCTGGACGAAATCAAGAAAGAAGCCACCGACAAGTTTGAAGAAGGCTTCAATCACGGCATTGGACAAGCTCAAGTGATAGCTCCTGAAGTGGACTTCTCGGAAGCTTATGTTTGGAAAGAAATTGTTGACGGGAAGCTGATCTTGCGCCCCGATGACGAGGCTAACAAACAAGCTGAGAATGTCACCCCTACTTCTGAATCTGCTGCTGGTGCAACTCCTGCTACCGCCTGTGACGTTGTTACTAAGTTGAATGCCTCTCAGTAACTTGGTTTAATTTTAAAAACTTTATTTGAATGCTATTGAGGAGAGAGTTCTCCCCTTTTGGACTTAATACTCCCAGTAATTTAATCTTCATTGTGCTGTATGTTGAATTTTGTTAACTTTTCTCTTGAACGAATTCTTTAATTAGTATATTCAAAGATCAGTTTCACTTCTCTAGCAATCCGCATTTAAACCTCTCAAACGATTATCGATTTCTCCTTCTTACTTTCCTTCCAGCTTTCCCAAGAATGGTATTGCCACTTCCTCTACACACCCTTATTTCCACATTAATTAATATCCTTTCCATTTGAAACTCCGTACATCTTTCTACTGTCACACAACCTTCGTTTGCTTGTTCTTTGTACTCTTGATTCTTCTCTTTTTCCAATCTCGTGTTCCAGAGTTGCTTCCACCCTTATTCGTCTATATTAAACCTTCCTCCAAGAAATATTAGAACTTCTCTTCTCACTCTATATTTTTGAATCCTTATATCTCCTCCTTTTTCATCTCATTCCAACACCTTCCTCCGAGAATTACATTCAACTCTTCCAACCTTTTCTTCCATACCAAAACCTTCCTCTGTGAACACTTCATTGTCCGAGAACACTGCTTTCATCATCTCTACAGAACCTTCCTCCGAGAACATTGTTTTCACCATCCCTATAGAACCTTTCTCCGAGATCACTACATTCACCATCTCTACATAACCTTCCCCCGAGAACACTTCTTTCACCATCTCTGCAGAACTTTCCTCCAAGAACACTCCATTCACCTTCTCTACAAAACCTTCCTCCGAGAACACTGCTTTCACCATCCCTACAGAACCTTCCTCCGAGAACACTGCTTTCACCATCTCTACAAAACCTTCCTCCAAGATCACTACATTCACCAACTCTACAGAACCTTCCTCCGAGAACCAACTCCATTTTTTTGTGTAAAACTAAATTGTCTGAAGATAATAGGAAAAATGTAATTCAAGAGAAAGAAACAACAACTTCATTCATTGACAAGAAAATAACATAGGATGGTGGCCTCATTAAAACCTCCTCAGCCAAAAACCTCTTTTTCACAAGGGAAAAAGACTGAGGTAGTAAAAAAAGTACCACTTAATACAACAAATCAACTGGAATAAAACTTAAGATGGGAGGCATTCCATGTTCTCGGAATAGCCTTCCCAGACAACTCCTCTAGATGATACGCTTTGTTCTCCTAGTTATCGATTATCCGAAAAGGTCCGGCCCAGTTCGCTGCCAACTTCCCTTCATTTGGATCCTTCCGAGCACTTCCTTATAATCGTAATACCAAATCTCCAACCTCAAACTTTCTCAGTTTCAGCAATGCGATGTGTCTCTCAGCAATCCTCCTCTTGCATTCCGCTTCTCTTATTCGAACTTCTTCCCTAACTTCTTCTATCAAGTCTAATTCCTCTCTCTTCATCTTTTCATCCACTTCTGGTTGATAGAGCTCTCTCCTGATAGATGTCTCCCTAACTTCAACCGGTATCATCGCATCAGCCCCATAAACCAGCCGAAAAGGTTTCTCCTTCGTTGTTGACTGAGGAGTACAGTGATAACCCCACAAGATGCTCGACAACTCCTCAGTCCACCTTCCCTTCTCCCTTCCTGACCGTTTCTTCAATTCATCAAGGATCACCTTGTTAGCTTCCTCTGCCTGACCATTAGTCTGGGGATACTCCACCGACAAAAATCTTCGTTTGATCCCGAGATTAGAGCAGAACTCGACGAGCACTTTGTCCGTGAACTGCTTCCCATTGTCGGAAATAATCACTACTGGAATCCCATATCTGCACACAATGCTTTTCCACACAAACTTCTGCACCTCACTAGCAGTGATTTTCGCTAATGGCTTTACTTCTATCCACTTTATAAAATAGTCTACAACAACCAATAAAAATTTGACTTGCCTTTTTGCTACCGGTAAAGGTCCGAGAATGTCAATCCCCACATGTTAAAAGGCCATCTTTGGAAGGATGTTGTATAGCTCTTACGGTTTTGTGTGTGGAATCACCGCATGTCTTTGATATTCCTCACAATTATGAACAAACTGAATACAATCAATCATCAACTTTGGCCAATAGTGCCCTGCTTGGATAACCTTTCTTCTAAGTACTCTCTCTCCATTGTGCATTCCACATATCCCTTCATGTAACTCGGCCATGACATATTCAGCCCTGTCCTTGGTAATACACTTCAATGTTGGGCCATTAAAGGCCTGCAGACATAATACTCCCTTCACAATTGTATATCGAGTAGCCTGCCTGCGAAGCTTCCTGGCCTCTTGAGCATCTTCAGGTAGAATATTCTTCGTCAAAAAATTCCATATCGGCTCCATCCATTCTCTACTCGCTCTTCAATCACCAACATAGTCTTCTCCTCTTCAATACTCGATCTTGAGAGTGTTTCTTGGATGACAGTCTTGTGTCTTCCGGGATTTTTTGTGCTGGCTAACTTGGGCAACAGGTTTGCTTGACTATTTTTATCTCTTGAGATATGTCCAAATTCGAACTTCTCAAATTCGAAAACCAACGAATTAACTATACATAAGTACATGGTCAAATGTGGTTCTCGGGTTTGAAAAGTTCCTCTGAAATGTCCAGTAACTAGTTGTGAATCGCTTTTGCACTTACCTGCTTTGACTCCCACTTCTTTCGCTAACTTCAACCATACTATCATTGCTTCATACTCGGCTTCATTGTTCGAAACTTTGAAATCGAGCCTCAACGACTGCTCCAACACTAAGTCTCCCGGTCCTTCAAGAATCACACCTGCCCCGCTACCTCTAATGTTGGACGCCCCATCCACATATAAGATCCACCAATCTGATTCCAGCTTTGGTTATGGGAGTAATTCAGCAGCAAAATCTGAAAGACATTGGGCTTTTATCGGCCCTCTAGGTTTGTACTCAATCCCCAACTCGGACAACTCCACAGACCATGCAATCATCCTCCCTGCCAATTCGGGCTTCCGTAAAACTTGTTTGATAGGATGATCTGTCTTCACTAATATCTGATGGCTTTGGAAATACGGTCGTAACCTCCTGGCTACAATAACCAAACAAATGCCAACTTCTCGATTACCTGATATCTTATCTTTGCATCGTGTAATACCCGACTAATATAATACACAGGAAGTTGTCTTTTCTCCACCTCTTGAACAAGTACTGCACTCACTGACGTCTCGGTCACCGACAAATATAGTAAAAGTTCCTTCCCAACTTGCGGTTTAGTCAAGATGGGTGGAGAACTCAAGAAAGACTTGAAATGCTTCTTCACACTTGGGATCCCATTCAAATTGTTGTGGCTTTCAGAGCAACTTAAACAGAGGTCGAGCCTTCTCGTCTGACCTCGGCAAGAATCTAGACAAAGATGTTAATCTACCTACAAGTCTTTGAACCTCTTTGACATTAACTGGACTTCTCATCTCGATGATAGCTTGGTATTTGTCAGGATTCGCCTCAATCCCTCGGTTCGTCAACATGAATCCAAGAAACTTCCCGCTCCTGATTCCGAAATTGCACTTCTCGGGATTAAGTCGCATGTTGTACTTTCGTACTTGACCAAAGATCTCTCTCAGGTCCTCGACATGCTTACTCGGCTCCTCTGTTTTCACCACGATGTCATCCACATAAACCTCCATGTTTCTCCCGATTTGACCTTCAAAAACCTTGTCCATCAATCTCTGATAAGTGGCTCCTGCATTTTTCAAGCCAAAAGGCATAACCATGTAACAATAGTTAGCTCTGTTTGACATGAATGCAGTCTTCTCTTCATCGGGTGCATGCATTTGGATTTGATTGTAACTCGTATATGCATCGATAAGGCTGAGAAGTTGATATCCTGACGCTCCATCCACCAACTGATCAATATTGGGCAAAGGATATGAATCCTTAGGGCAAGCTTTATTTAAGTCGGTATAATCAGTGCACATACGCCACTCCCCATTTGACTTCTTCACCCAAACAACATTCGCGAGCCAAGTGGTATATTTCACCTCCTGGATAAAGTTTGCATCCACCAATCTTCTACTTTCGTCTTCTATTACCTTCATTCTCTCTTCTCCCACTTTTCTCTTCTTTTGTGAGACAGGTTTGACTCCTGTGCATAGAGAAAGTTTGTGACACAAGACCTTTGGATCTACACCAGGCATATCAGCAGTGCACCAAGCAAAGAGATCGGAATTCTCCAAAACTACTTGGATTATTGCCTCTTCTACATCAGCTTCCAGTTGTGTTCCAATATGTGTATCCTGCCTTTCCTTTCTCCCTACTCGAAATTTATTTAAATAATCTGCCGTCTGTGGGCATAATTCCTTATATCTATCCGAGGATCTAACTCTATTGTTCCCACAGAAGTCACCTGCATCTTACTTTTCTGCTTTTGATCTACTTCTTTTCCTTTCTCGGTTGGCACTTCCTCTTCTTTGAAATTCACCTTCAAACTATCCACATAACACTACCGAGCTTCTTTCTTGTCAGCCCTCACCGAGATCACTTCATCTGTGCTGGAATGAAACTTCATAGTCAGATGAGGGGTGGACACTATAGCATCGAGTTCATTCAGACATGGTCGTCCGAGAATTAGATTGTATGCCACCCTCGGAGCATCCACAATAATAAACTTAACGGCAATATTTCTGGAAGCTATGCCATTACCAAATTTTGTTAGTAATTCAACATACCCCCGAGTTTCTACATGTTCCCCGGCAAATCCTACTAAAGCATTTCCAAACTCCTTAATCTCGGTCTTTGGTGTTCCCGACTTCTTGAAAGTTCTGTAATAAAGGATATCTGATGAACTTCCCTAATCTACTAAAGTCTTCCTCACCACAAAGTTTGCTAGCTCTACTGAAATGACCATAGGGTCATCTTGATTTGGATCAGTCCCAACAAAATGTCTTCTGTAAAGGTTATCGGACGATGATTTTGCATCGGCTTCTGCATGACCGAGTACACTGACTTCACCGCTCTGAGATGTCTCCTTCTCGCCGAACTGGTTAAACCCTCTCCTACAAAACCTTCCGAGATGGTATTTATAACACCTCTCACCTGAGCATTACTTTCCACGCGATGATCTTCATTATTCCGATCATTCCACATTCTCTCCTGATACTCTCTTCTGAATAAATTTCCTCTTCCTTGACCTCTTCCACCATAACTTCTCCATGCTGCTTGCCTTCTTGGTCCTCCCCATTGTATGTAGTCTGTAAGCTTCCCCAGCTGAACCAGTTCATCAATCTGATCCTTCCATTCCACACACTCTTCTATGGTATGACCATACAAGTTGTGAAAGCAATGATATCTTATTCTATCGGCCGACTCTGGTGCAGTGACAGGAGGATGATATTCCACAAAACTTGCATGGCACACCTCATCTAGGATCTGTGCTCTCGTAGTATTGAGCGGGGTGTACATGGTTTTCTTCGATCTTCTCGACTCCTACAATCTGGGTAACATTTCAATTTTGGATGCCAACCTCCTTCCTCCGACATTTTGATTTGTCTTTCTTTCTTGATTATCTGGCCTTTCTTTCCTTTTCGCCTCTCTCGCCTCCTCTATACAAATGTACTTAGAGGCTTGTTGTCTAAGATCATCTATATCCATAGCCGGCCTCTTTGATAACGAATCCATGAAAGACCCTTCCCTCAAACCAGTCCTCATGGAATGTAGAGCCACCCCAGGTTCCAGATCTTTGATCTTCAATATCTCCCCAGTGAACCGATCTACATATTTGGACAGCGACTCATGCTTCTCCTGTTTAAAGTTATCCAAGCATGCCGAGGTCTTCCTGTACATCCTGCTGGTCGCAAATTGTATGAGAAACTTCTCGGTCAAGTCATTCCAGGAGTAAACCGATCTCATGGCAATTGAGAGAACCAAATGAGAGCCGGTCCCTCGAGAGTTGTAGGAAAAACTTGGCATTTAACCCTCGACGAGATATGTGAGACCATCACTTTGACATTGAAACCCGTGAGATGCTCCAGTGGATCTGAGGTACCATCATAGTGTATCATATTCTGTAAACAGAAATTGTGTGGTACTGGCTCAGACATCACCTCATCAGTGAAAGGATTATCCCTTCTCCCTCTCAAACATCGTCCTCGGTGTCCTCTACTCCTCCGGTAACTAGATTCTCCTCCTCTGGAATGGCGATGTCGCCTCTCCTGACTAGAATCCCCTATCTCCTCCTCTGTGAATACCTTATCATAATCTCTAGAGAGTTTAATAAACTTCTTTTTGAGACTCTTATAATCTTTAGATAGTATGCATGACTCGTGCAACAATTCATCAAAAACAGTTTGAAGAGTAGATGGATCATAGTCCATTACCTCAACATCAAAGAATTCACTTTCTAATGCAGTGTCAGCCATGAAGCAAATGTTTGCTTCTTCTCCTGCTTCATCTTCTTCATCTGAAGAAGACAGGTCAAGATCCTCCCATGTAGTCATCAAGCCTTTCTTCTTTTTGAATAATTTCTTTTTCTCCTTCAGCTCACAGGCGGTCGACTTTGAAATGTCCTAGTTTCTTACATTCAAAGCATAGGGGTGGGCCTTTCTCCTTGGAATCTGACTTCTCCTTGGAGAAATTTTTGTTGAACTGCTTCCTTCTGAATCCACCTTTCTTTCTCCACATGTGTTGAACTTTTCTGGAGATGAAAGATAGTTCATCCTCATCTGAGTCATCTTCATTATTTGATGAATCAGCTTCATCTGAGGACTCAGCACCTTTGAGGAACTAGCTTTCTTGGCCTTTAAGGCAATGGACTTTCCTTTTCTGGACTTTTCCTCTTCATTAAGTTCAAGTTCACAAACTTCTAATGACCCCAGAAGCTCTTCCAGAGAAAGAGTATTCAGATTCTTTGCTTCCTGGATAACAGTTATAGTGTCTCATCTTCAGGAAACAGAAATTGTGTGGTACTAGCCCAGACATCACCTCATCAGTGAAAGGATGATCCCTTCTCCCTCTCAAACGTCGTCCTCGGTGTCCTCTACTCCTCCTGTAACTAGATTCTCCTCCTCTGGAATGGCGATGTCTCCTCTCCTGACTAGAATCCCCTATCTCCTCCTCTGTGAATACCTTATCATAATCTCTAGAGAGTTTAATAAACTTCTTTTTGAGACTCTTATACTCTTTAGATAGTATGCATGACTCGTGCAACAATTCATCAAAAACAGTTTGAAGAGTAGATGGATCAGAGTCCATTACCTCAACATCAGTGAATTCACTTTCTAATGCAGTGTCAGTCATGAAGCAAATGTTTGCTTCTTCTCCTGCTTCATCTTCTTCATCTGAAGAAGACAGGTCAAGATCCTCCCATGTAGCCATCAAGCCTTTCTTCTTTTTGAAGAATTTCTTTTTCTCCTTCAGCTCTGGGCAGTCAGCTTTGAAATGTCCTAGTTTCTTACATTCAAAGCACAGGGGTGGGCCTTTCTCCTTAGAATCTGACTTCTCCTTGAAGATTTTTTTGTTGAACTACTTCCTTCTGAATCCACCTTTCTTTCTCCACATGTGTTGAACTTTTCTGGAGATGAAAGATAGTTCATCCTCATCTGAGTCATCTTCATTATTTGATGAATCAGCTTCATCTGAGGACTCAGCACCTTTGAGGAACTAGCTTTCTTGGCCTTTAAGGCAATGGACTTTCCTTTTCTGGACTTTTCCTCTTCATTAAGTTCAAGTTCACGAACTTTTAATGACCCCAGAATCTCTTCCAGAGAAAGAGTATTCAGATTCTTTGCTTCCTGGATAACAGTTACGTTAGGTCTCCAATGCTTTGAGAGACTTCTCAAAATTTTTCTCACATGATCTCTATTCTCATAGACCTTTCCAAGAGGCCTGAGACAGTTGGTGATTGTTTGGAATCTTCCAAACATCTGGTCTATGGTTTCATGATCAGCCATCTTGAATAGCTCGTACTGGTGAACCAGCATGCTTATCTTTGATTCCTTCACTTGTGAGGAACCTTCATGAGCTAGTGCAAGAGTATCCCAGATTTCTTTAGCTGTGTTGTAACTATGAACCCTGTCATGCTCAGATCTGGTGATAGCACACATGAGATAGTGCTTAGTTTTCAAGTTTAGTTGATGTTGTCTTTTCTGCTCTTTAGTCCATTCAGCTCTAGGCACTGCAGCTCCAGCTTCACTCCTTGGCTCAGTGTAGCCATTTTCTATCAGTTCCCAGATGTAAGCATTCTGTGCATCCAAGAATGCCATCTTCCTCTTTTTCCAATAATCATAATCAGTTCCATCAAAGAGAGGGGGTCTGTTGATAGCTTGTCCTTCTACATCCATGATTGAAGGATCATACTGCCTTAGCACTTGTTAGATGCTCAACCCTGTCAAGGCTGAGCTCTGATACCAACTGAAGTTGGCACAGGCAAACACAAGAACGGAGGTTGAATTGTGTTTGTTAATTATTTTCGCAAAAACCCTTTTTGAGAAACCTTTTCACAAGCAAAAGATAAAAAGATTAAGCACACAAAAAATCCTTTTTAAAAAATTAACAAAACCAAAATCAAATCCCACAGTTAGTAAAAATAAATAAAACTGTAAAAGATAAGTGATAGAAAATTCACTCAGGTATTTTATCCTGGTTCACTCTCTTCCAACCAAGAGCTACGTCTAGTCCCTTCTACTTGAAGGATTTTCTCCACTATTTCCAAATAGTTTCTACAGCAAGTATTCTTCACCTCTCCAGGCTACAAATATTGCTTTCTTGCCAAGCCTTTTCAGGCTCTAATACGATCACAGATTTTTCTAAGATCTTTCTAACTCACTATATGTGACGGTATGAATGTTTAAGATCTACCGAATATTTTCACAAATATTCAATCCTTAAGAATTACAGACTTTTGCTTTAAAAAGGGAATATGAGCTTTGAATATCTTCCAAATGTTCAAATGGAAAAAGTTGTTCTTCAGTGCTTGAGACCTTCTACATATATAGTGGTCTTCAACTTCTCTTATAAATCTTCAACGGTTATTTGAATAGTCCCATTATAGAGATAGCATTAAATGCATGATATCCGTTGAGACTGATAGCTTGATTTTGGCCGTGCTGAAAAGCATCATTGGTTATCAGAAAATCACAAAATGAAGGCTCACTGTTCTGAGCAATTGTACCTTAAAAACTTTCTTTCCTCCTTTGTGTATAACCCAGCTTTTGTCCAGCAATAAAGATGTCATCGTACAGATCGTTTTGCAATTCCAATTATACTATTTGCCTTTTGTATTTCCTTGATAGTACTATGAATTTTCTCAAAGGAAACAAGACATTAATCAGATAAAAACAAATGGGAAGAACAAATATTCATTTGAAATAAATATCAACCATTTGAAATAAATTCATCGTGGACCAGATTGCATTAAATCATATTCAAGGTAGTAAAGATATAGAACATATAGAACCGTCTACAAGCACTTAGTTTAAGAATGCATTGTAAGACTCAATGACTTAGAGATTTTGATATATGACAAATACAATTTAAAGTGTGTGCAAGTGTTTTAGTGTCAAATTGCAAAGACAGGTATCAAGCAATGATCAACAAGTTCATTAAGCAAATTTAAGGAAAATATTCAAGGAAGAACGTGAAGGAATCAAGGAGTTGCATGTAAAAATCAAAAGAGTAAAGTCAAAGATCAAAGGATCATCAAGACCAAGCTTAACGGAGAATTTTAGATTTAAGTCTTAGATGATTTATAAGAGAAAGAAATCTCTTAATCACTCCTTTCGCGCCAAGTTCGATTACGGTCACTCCAGCAAGAGAAACTGCTCCTTTCCCAGCTTCTGCCTCGACTCCTTCTTCCATCGTCTTGACTCTGTCTCAACCATTCCACCTGACGTCTCAGATCACCGACCTCCCTCTCCATAGCCCCACTATTTGTATTATTCGGTCGCCTTCTTGACCCTCGCCTCGAACCATTATCAGTCCTCCTTCCCTCGACGCTTCTCGATCACTCCATCGCCTAGTGAAAAGTACAGTGTGACCGGGGAATATTTACCTCGGTCCCACGGTGGGCGCCAAATGGTCTTGCAAATTTTAACACTAATGAATAGAATCGACAAGAAACAATATTGCTATCTCTATAACACAATCTTATTTCGAAGGAACTCATTTATTTAAATTCTCTCTGGAATAGCAGAGTATCGGTTACAGAAAAATAGCCTTCCTTCGCATCTGTCCCCCTCCCCCTTATATACATGGTAGTTCAAATTTAAACAATCCAGAGCTGTTCCTCTCGGTTACTGAAGGTAACCGTTCCCGCCTCGTGGATCGTGTCCTACTCTCACGTTCTCCATCTCCGCATTATCTCGGGCATACCTTCCTCAACCGCTTCTCGGATGCTATCTCCTTCTCATTGATCTACTATTCTCGGGTCATTCGTGGGTTGGGTCACATTCTCGAATTGGACTGATAGCCCACATTGAGGCCCACACAAATCTGATAGTACAAGTGAAAAGTGAATCCCCTAATTAATATATTATAGATACATACAAAACAAAAGCTTTCCATGCATGCAAGAGAGCGGGCCAAAGTAGACTAAAAAGAAAACTCATAATTTGGTATGACACTTTTGCTCGATTTTTCTTTTCTCTTTTAAATGTGTCAGTGTCGCGAATGTCCCGTCCGGGGGGCGCGAAAAAGGGATGTAAAGACAGAGGAGTCGCCACTAAAATTTTTATTGGGAAAATCTTAGAAAACCCAATTATTTAAAGGAAAACTGGTCTTAAAAAAGGAGAGAGAGAGATGAGTCCGGGAGTCGGTTACAAGTAGGGAAGGTGTTAGCACCCCACATCGCTAGTTTTAAAAAAACGGTACCTCAAGTTAATTGTGTAGAAACATTTTAATAGCCTTTTAAATATTTATTTTACCCCAAAAATTATTTACAAGAAAGGATTATTTTTAATTTTTAATATTTTAAAATTTGTATTAATTTTTACCTTTTTTGAATTTTATTGTTAAAAAAAAAAAGAAGGAAAAAGTTTAATTATTTTGATTAATCATTTTAATATAAAAAGGACACAAAAAAGGAAAAAAAATAATTTTGGCCCGACAAGATGATTTATCTTGCTCCTACGTATTCCCAGGTGCGATGGGAAACTCAAAGCCACGTAGTTCTTTTAGAAAAGATTTGATTGGTTGGTTGATTTTAATTTTGATAAAAGATTTGATTTTGTTTTGATTTCATTTTTTTTAAAAAGGATTTTATTTCAGAATAAATTCACTCTTGCACAAGGTTCAAGATAGCGGTGCTACACGATAAACCCTTACAATTCGTACGACACTTGAGGATGAAAAATCATACATCAACATCGTAGATTGTTGCGTGAATTAAAAAATGATTTTTATTATGTTATGTAGATATAGTTATATATAAATATATATATGTATATATATTACAAAAATGTTGGATAAAAATTTGTTAAAAGAGCAAGTTGAAAATTTATTATTTCTGATAAAAGATATTTCACTTTTGCACAGGGTTAAAGATAGTGAAATTATACGATAAACCCTTACAATTCATATGACACTTGAGGATGAAGAATCATACATCAACGTCATAGATTGTTGCGTGAATTAATAGAGGTTTTTATTTGTTAAAATTTATTAGAGATACTTAAAAGTATTCATTCATTTGTTTATTTATTTATTTATTTTAAAAAAAATGAAAACTTTGTCAAAATAGACCCTAAAAAAATTTGTTTCTAAAATGAGAGAACTCACTCTTGCACGGGGTTAAAGATAGTGAAATTATACGATAACCCTTACAATTTTTACAACACTTGAGGACGAAAAGTCGTACATCAACATTGTAAATTGTTGTGTGAATTCAAACAAGCCAATTTAGTTTTGAAATATTTTTAGAAGATTTTTATTTAGAACAAGGAATCAGCAATAAAAACACATCTTAAGCCCAAAGCACAAATCATATAAGATAAAATTTAGACTCAGGTCTGACTGAAAAGAAGCCCAACATATTTATTCTTTTTGACACAAACCACTCATTTAAAAAGCTTGGCCCAAAAACACATCTACTAACCCAGGTACACTAAGCCCACCAGTCAACACAAATCAACAATTAAAGCAAAGAAGAAACAAGACTCCGACCCAAGTTGTATAATAGCAAATAAGGCAAAAAATATTAAAGAAGCCTCTGCTTCTTTCTGTGTTACCAGTACGAGCTGAAAGGGAACAAGGGGCAGTAGAGCAAGTGCGACGGACGGCAAGGGCTGGCGGCACGACGATGGCAAGGCAGGGAGGTGCAAACCGGCGGTGTGTGGCGGCGTGGCTGGGGCGGATATGCGTCTGGGGCGGAGCGGCGGTCCGGTTCGTGCGGCGTCCGAGGAGGGACAGGGCCGCGGCGGCGTAGAGACGCCGGTGGAACCGCGTGGATCTGCGTCTAGATCTTTGTCGCGATCGCCGTGATGCGTGGCGGAAGAAGGGAGTAGATCCGGATGAGAAGTGACGGAAGAAGACTGTGCGGCAGAGACGTGGTGGCTCGCGTCCTGGTCTTGCACGGTGGTGAAGCAGGGATGGACATATCTGGTTCGTGGTCCAAAGAAGAAGACGATATGGTGGTGGTGGCTTGGTGTTGCGGTGGAGCTCATAACTGAGATCCGTTTTATCTTTTTTGTGTTTTTTCTATTTTGATAATTTTTGGTTTGGGATGGAGTGGTGGTTGTTGCTGCTGTAATGGTTATTGAGATTTATTTCTCAGTGATGAATATGGAGATATGGTATTTGGCTATGGAAGAGTGGCTATGTTTGAGGTGTTGGCCAAAAGTCAGAAAGGATTGCGAAGATTCGAAGGAGATGATGAAGTGTATGTCTGAGCCCCCTTTCTGTTCTGAACTTCCCCCTTTTTAAATCCTCCTTGCTTGCAAAACTCCAAAAACAGAACCCAATGGCCACAATGGATAGTCACTTTCATTCATTTCCTTCTCAATGTTTCTGCATAGCTGCTTCAATCTGTGTATGTTGCAACTTCCCTTTGTTTATGATTCAGGGTTTGACCATGCTTCAAGGATATGAGCATCACATGTTCCCATTTTTTCCTTTCTCGGTGCTTAAAATTTGAAACCATTTTTTGTTGCCAATGCCTAAGTCTGCCATTGCTTTCTTTTTTTCTTGAGATGTATTAGGAACTTTAAACTTTGGCTGTTTCCTCTTGGCTTTTGAAAAGGACTGCTTAGTTTCGGTTTTTTTCTATATTTTTATTTTTATATTATCATTTTTTCAAAACACCGATTAAAAAGGACACCCGGACAAAATTAGGTGTTCACAATGCCCTCTTTACTTGTTTCTTATTAGATAGTAGGTGTAACCGCAGTTAACCTATTATCATTATAAGAAAGCGGGGTAAAGACATGAACTCCAATTTTGGCGGAGTTCAGCGACAAGTAAACGGATGCATAATTAAAAGGCGGCGGAAGGGACGGATGCCCATGAGCTCGGCGAGAAAGATAAAAAAGCTTGCGGAGTCGTTTGTCCGTGAAGCCTGAACAAGCGGAGCTTACGAGTGCGGTACCCGTCGAAGCTTGACAGAAAGTTTAAAAGCTTGCGGAGTCGGTTATCCACTGAAGCTTGAAAGCAAAATGCGACAAGCTTGCGGAGTCGGTATCCTCTGAAGCTTGAAAACAAAAATGATTAAAAGCTTGCGGAGTCGGTTATCCACTGAAGCTTGAGAAGAAAAGTTGAAAGCTTACGGAGTCGGTTGTCCGCTGAAGCTTGAAAACAAAAGAATTAAAAGCTTGCGGAGTCGGTTATCCACTGAAGCTTGGAAAGAAATGTTGAAAGCTTACGGAGTCGGTTGTCCGCTGAAGCTTGAAAGCAAAAGAATTAAAAGCTTGCGGAGTCGGTTGTCCGCTGAAGCTTGAAAGCAAAATACTTAAAAGCTTGCGGAGTCGGTTGTCCGCTGAAGCTTGAAAGCAAAAGAATTAAAAGCTTGCGGAGTCGGTTATCCGCTGAAGCTTGAAAGCAAAATGCGACAAGCTTGCGGAGTCGGTATCATGAAGCTTGAAAACAAAATGATTAAAAGCTTGCGAGTCGGTTATCCACGGAAGCTTGAGAAGAAAATTTGAAAGCTTGCGAGTCGGTTGTCGCTGAAGCTTGAGAGAAAAGGTAAAAGGCATGCGGAGTCGGGTATCCGTTGAAGCTTGAAAACAAGCGGAGCTTACGGGGGTATGGTACCCGTCGAAGCTTAACAAAAAGGTTAAAATCTTGCGGAGTTGTGCAATTTCCTTGGGTTTTGTACTCACAAGAGATAAAGCATTGCAATGCATGATGCCGATATATGCACGATGGAAACCTCAAATGATTTCAATGCAACACAAGGAGAGCACAGTAACACGTTGCCATTTTTATTTTATTTTATTTTTTATTTTTATTTAATATATATATATATATATATATATATATATATATATATATCCTTATGTGTTTCTTATTATCACCCTTGACCCCTTGAAGTATTGATCACAAACGAGCCCGGAGGTGAACTAAAACGTGTCATGTCTTCGTGGAGAACAAAGGCTATGCGCTTTTTGGAAGGGTACGCTTTCTCTGCAGATGATTGTCCACTATGCTTCTGTCGGTAGACCACGGTGCCCTTTGTCGGGAGGTCATCTTGTTCCTTACGAACCTTGGAGATTTTCAAAGAAGTTCTAAATGCTCTTGAAGACATCAAATACAAGTTTCACATCTCGAGTATATACTCATCATAATGAATGCACACACGCAATTGACAAAAGTTAAGAGAAATAGATAATGGTAAAAAGAATGGAGAGTCAATGTCATTATATTTGGGTGAGAAGGTATACAAAGCAGATATTACAATGGAGTATGGAATTGCGGAAAGGTCGGGAGTGGAAACACATCTCCTCAAATGACATCTCTTTCCATGACTAGTGTTAATATCCCTCATACTATCTCCATTGCTTACTAATCAACATCCGAGAATGCTATACTCGCCGATCTTCATGCATCTAGCCCATTGATCACCCCCAGGTTCATCGGCTTGTGAAACTTCCCTTGTTTATTTATTTATTTATTTATTATTATTATTTATTTTTTTTGAACCCTAACTTTTGCCTAGACCGCCTTTTTCGGGTTTTCAACTGTGGGGTTGCTCTAACTTTTGCCTAGGCTGTCTTTTGATTTTGACCTAGCGAGCTTTTCTTTTTTCATTTTTCACCCTTTTTTTTTCTTGGGAAGTGCGTTCAAGCATAATACCTTTTGATTGCATCTGAGTTTACAGGGAGTGGAAGATCTTCCCCATCCATCCTTGTGAGAATTAAAGCTCCACCGAGAAAGCCTTTTCACAACGTAAGGTCCTTCGTAGTTCGGGGTCCACTTTCCCGATGATCCTTTTGGATCGGTAGGATCTTTTTGAGCACTAGATCACCCTCCCGAAACTGCCGCGGGCGTACCTTCTTCTCATAAGCTCTCATCAACCTTTTTTCGGTACAATTGACCATGACACAATGCCCCTAATCTTTTTTTCTTCAATGAGATTCAATTGGTCGAGTCGGTTACGAACCCACTCGGCTTCTTCCGATTCGCTTCTCTCGGTACCCTTAATGAGGGGATCTCTACTTCAATCGGAGTCTTGCTTCCATCCCATAAACTAAAGAATACGGAGTTGCCCCGTCGAGGTGCGAATGGAGTACGGTAGCCGTGCAAAGCAAAAGGTAACATCTCGTGCCAATCCTTATATGTCACCACCATCTTGGACAATCTTCTTGATATTTTTGTTGGCGGCCTCAATCGCCCCATTCATCTTTGGGCGATACGGGGGAGGAATTGTGATGTTTTATCTTGAAGTTTTCGCACATCTCTTTCATCATCTTGTTGTTCAAGTTAGTCGCATTATCGGTGATGATCTCGCTTGGCAACCCATACGACAAATTAACTCTCTTTTGACAAATCGATCCGACATTCCTGGTCACCTTTGGAATATGATGCAGCCTCGACCCACTTGGTGAAATAATCGATGGCAACAAGGATGAGGCGATGTCCATTTGAGGCTTTTGGTTCGATGGGCCGATCACATCCATTCCCCACATTGAGAAACGGCGGAGTGCCGACATGACATTCAAGGGGGGCGTGGCATGAACCTTATCAGCATATATTTGACACTTATGGCACTTCTTTACGTAATTAAAGCAATCAGCCTCCATTGTCAACCAATATTGGCCAGTCCTCAAGATTTTCCTGGCCATTGCATGACCGCTCGCGTGTGTTCCAAAAGATCCTTCATGTACCTCCTCAATTATCCGTTTAGCTTCTTTTACGTCAACGCACCTCAACAACACCATGTCATGATTTCTTTTGTAGAGAATATCTCCATCTAAATAGAAACCCATTGCAAGTCTTCTTAGAGTTCTTTTGTCATTTTCTGAAGCGCCCGGAGGGTATTCCCTTCTTTGGATGAAGCATTTGATGTCATGGTACCACGGTTTTTTATCAGACTCTTCCCCTATCACTTGACAATATGCAGGATGATCACGTCTTGCCATTTTGATGAGTGGTAGGTTCCGCTCAATCACTTACTTTGAACATCGAGGACAAGGTAGACAGCGCATCGGCTAGTTAGTTATCTTCTTGGGAATATGATGAAATGTGACTTCTCAAACTGCTCAATCAAACCTTTGATGTAATCGTGGTGCAAGGATTAACTTGGCATCTCGGGTTTCCCATTCCCCTCTTAGTTGGTGGATGACTAATGCGAGTCCCCCTATACCTCCAAAGATCTTTGCTTTGCCTCTATTGCTGCCCGGATCCCAAAGCGCACAAGCTTCATATTGGCTATATTGTTTGTACAATCAAAGCAAAGCCTTGCGTGTGAGGAGATAATCATTTTCGGATGAGATTGGTATTGCCCGATTCCATGCCCCAATGCATTAGAAGCTCCATCAAATAACAAAGTCCACTTTTCTTTTTCTAGTGATTGCTCGCGATCAAACAAAACCATTATATCTTCAATCCGGAAATCGCATTGCATCGATCCATAATCTTCCACTGGCTGATTGGCTAGATATTCTCGAGAGCACTACCTTTCTTGCTTTTTGGGTGACATAGACAATGTCGTATTCCGATAGGAGGACTTGCCGAGCAATTCTTCCGGTCGAGCGGGCTTATCAAAGATGTACTTGATCGGATCCATTTTGGACACCGACCGGGTAGTGTAACCTGACATGTAATGCCTCAAACGGGCGGGCGCCCAAGCTAAAGCCGCGACAAGTGCGTTCCAGCAATGAGTAGTTGGCTTCACAAGCTGGTGAACTTCTTGCTTAGATAATAGATGGCATGTTCCTTCCTTCCGACATGTCGTGTTGCCCCAGACCCAACCCATTGATTCATCTAGCACGACCAAATACATGATAAGAGGTCTTCCCTGGACCCGGGGAACCAAGACCGGAGGCTCCTGTAGGTATTGTTTGATCTTCTCGAAGGCTTTTTGACAATCTTCATTCCATGTTACTGCCTGATTTTTGTGTAGCAATTTGAAGATTGGTTCACATGTCGTGATCAGTTGGGAGATGAACCGGCAATGTAGTTCAATCTTCCTAAAAAACCCACGAACTTCTTTCTCTGTTAGAGTCTTTGGCATATCGATGATTGCTCGCACTTTTTCAGGATCAACCTCTATTCCTCTTTGACTAACAATGAACCCCGAAGCTTGCCGATTTCACTCCAAAAGTGCATTTTGGTGGATTCAGTGGAGCTTAAACTTTCTTAACCGCTCAAAAGTTTAGTTGATTATCAACATGGTCGTCTTCGGATCTCGGACTTGGCGATCATGTCGTCTACATAAACTTCTATCTCCTTATGCATCATGTCATGGAATAAAGCCACCATAGCCCGCGATATGTTGCCCGCAATTTTCAAGCCAAAAGGCATAACCTTGTAGCAAAAGGTTCCCCATAAAGTAACAAATGTAGTTTTCTCCATATCTTGGTGCCATCTTGATCTGATTATACCCGGAGAATCCATCCATGAAAGAGAATAATGCATGTTGGGCAGTATTGTCTACAAGAACATCAATGTGAGGCGGGAGGAAAGTCATCTTTTGGGCTAGCTCTTCGGATCTCGATAGTCAACACACATTCGAACCTTTCCATCTTTCTTGGGAACATGAGCGATGTTAGCAACCCATTGAGGGTATTTCACAACTTCTAGAAACCTGCATCCAGTTGTTTCTTAACCTCCTCCTTGATCTTTAGAGACATTTACTGCTTTCATCCTTCGTAGCTTCGCTCTTGGAGGACACTCCGATTTAATGGCGGTTGTGTTCTTTTACACTAGGGTCTAACCTGGCATGTCTTGGTAGGACCATGTGAAAACATCTTTATAATCCATCAACAACTTGATCAATCTACTTCGCTCATTTTCTTTCGGGGAAAGGCCGATCTTGACCTCTTTTTATCATCTTCGGTTCCCAAATTGATTAGTTCACTCGGCTCTTCATGGGTCGAAGTTCCCTAGCTTCTTGCTCTACCAACCTCGATAATTCGGGAGGGACTTCCCCATCATCATCAACAACCTCATCAAGCATGATCAATAGGATAGTCAAAATTGTATCTTTGAGTTATTAACACTGTCATTTTCAAGAGAGTCACTTTTAGATCTGCATTTTGGTAGTTATCGGGGAAAGATAAATGAATAACGGATAAAGATGAGAAAGCGTATTTGATTGGTGAGGAGCGATGAATAAAAGCGAAAGTAAAAAGATAAGAACACAAAGATATCGAATGCATGCATTTATTGATAAGTCATCTTGGAAACGAAACAAGTAAGCCCATTACACAAAACTCCTAAAGCCTTGGGCAGAGCTAAAGGATAAGCATTCGGGAATTACTTTGAAAAGGACTCTATGGTCTTGGGAACTCAATGATCTCCCAATTGTTGAGCTACGTATCCGGAGAGCATGGATACACCAGATTGATACCACGATCGGCGGATAATTATCTTCAATAGGCTGTCTTTGCTTGGTCCGGGAATGCAAACCCTGCACGCTCGGGCTACGTCCGAATGTCACGAGATGGGAACCCTTTCGGCCTCGTGATTCACGATTTTCCAAATGAGCCAACCTCTTTCTTTTCTTTTCTTCTATAGCCCTCATCTTGTCGGCCTTAGTGGGTTTGTATCCCAACCCAGGCCTATCCTTGTTCTCGGTGAGTATCGGGATGTCGGCGACACCTTGCCTATTCCTCCCATACCGCTTCCAGGTTGGTATCCTCCTTCAAGCATAACCTTGGCCATCATGATGACGCTTTAGATGATTGAGGTTTCAAGGGTGGAGCACCGTCCCCGAGCATAAGTGGCATTAGCAATTTCAAGCGATTGGAAAGCGGTCTCAAGAGCCTCTTCTTGCTTCAATGTGGGGTTGTTGATGGCTTACTCACTAACATATCCTCCTCTCCGGAAAGCAATTATCAACTTCTTATCGACAATGAACTTCACTTTCTGGTCAAGTGTGGAAGGTATGGCTCACCGAATGGATCCATGGTCGTCCCAAGAGACAATTGTAAGTTGGCGTAATGTCCATTACTTGGAAGAGTATTTCAAGGTGCAAGGGCCAATACGAATGTACAATTCGATTTCTCCATAACTTCCCTTGGGTGCCATCAAAGCTCTTACAATCATTGGCTTGGCTTCATATGAGTTCCATCAAAGCAACTTTGCGGTGTTGACTTTGGCATTACATTCAAAGAAGAACCATTATCAATGAGAACTCTAGCCATGACATGATCTCGACACTTCACGAGATGTGTAAGCCTTGTTGTTCCCGTTCCTTCAGCTGGAATTTCGTCATCGGTGAGAAAGTGAGATAATTATCAACAACTATGTTACCTACAATGTTATCAAGCTTATCAATTGTGATGTCACAGGAGACATGCGCTTGATTCACACCTTCATCGAGTACTCTTACGTGTGGCTCGAGTTCATCAGCTAGAGACAAAAGAGATATCAGAGGCGGAGTCCGAGTTAACGATCCACAACCCTATATTCACTATGCTTGATGAACTTCAAGAATTCACCTACCTCCTCATCGAGATACACCCTTTTTATTCTCACCCCCATCTCTTCCCTTGTCATCTGATTTCTTCCACCTTCTCTTTCCCTTTGTGATCCTTTCCTTCCTTTTCTATTTCCCTTTCGCAAAACCTCTGGGTGTAAATGCGACCACTCCTAGTCATTCCACCAATTCTCGAAATGTTGGTGACCATGATCCCGTTGGAAGGATTAGGTTGGACCTGCATCTCATACTTCCATGTTTTCTTTGGTGTCCTTGTAGGGGGAAAGGACTTGGAACTCGGATGACGATTGGTGTTGGCCCATTTGGAACCGTGAAGTTTCTTCTCCGTTATAGTATATCACCACTGGTCTCGGGGTGACTTGCTCGAGGTGGTTGAGGATTAACCACAACATAAAAGGGGGTTATCTTAATCCGGGTTGGGGAAATTGTAGATTCAGTAACCATATTGATGGCATACTCATTTGATTCACACCAATTAAGATAAGCTTCATATCCATTAGCCGTGCCCTGACTTGCGAAACTCGAGCAGTCTTCAATCGAATGCCCCATGCTCCCATCAAAGTCACACCTTATACTCCATCGAGCCTTTTCTTCCGTGGCGTGGATTTGGATCAATCCATTTGCACGTCTCTCTGAAAACAACTCTCATAGGAGTCTAACATCGGACCACTTCTCTTGAGAGTATGTTCCAAAAAAAGCTCCCAATGGCATTGACTCCCGAACCCCATGATTTGGCATAGGACCTGTCCCCACTTCGAGACATCCTTTTGAAAGCTCAACCACTTAGCATCAATAAGGTCTTGTACCTTAAATTTGAAAGCCCTGCCAGTTCTCGGTGGAATGGCCTCTTGCCCTGCATGGTACTCACATTTAGCATTTGGATCAAACCACTTCGGATAGGGGAGGCCCCAATGGTTTCATCGGATAGAGTCAACACGAGTTTGCTTATAAGTCGATGCGATTAGCTCGGTGTAGGTCATGGGTATCGGTCGAAATGTAATTGGCTTTCTTCCAGGTTGTATGGTGGTCTTGTTTGTGTGGTGCTTGGGTTTTGGATTTAGAGGATTGACGATTTTAGGTGGCATGGTGGGGTGTGTTTGAGGTTGAGAAGGGGTATGATGGCGGTAGGGAGCCATTGTTGAGGTTTGCAACTACGAGGTTGCGGCGATGTATGGGTTGGTTGGCAGTGATATGGAGGTGGTTGGTAATATATGGGCGTTTGGGCATGGAAGGAGGGTGTTTGGTTTGGTCTCCATTGGTTCGGTTTTCTTACGTTCCTGGTTCTTGCATGCCTCTCTCTCCCTCTTTTTTTTACGAAGAGGTTTTCTTTGGGCGTTCCCCTAAGTCCTCGGCAATCTTGCCATTCCTGCATTCCGCTTTCCTATTCTCGGTGAGATGATGACCATGTCGAAAAATTTGGTAACTGCTGTCCACCAATCATCCTATCATAGAAGGGCGACCGAGTGGTATCAGTGAACATTGCTACGATTTCTTTCTAATTTAAGTGAGGCTCCACTGGCTGCCCGGTTCCTCCATCGTGGCATATTCTTTGAAAGTCTCCACGTCCCTTTTTAACATATTTGAAGTTGCATCCTGTCAATATGGGCCATGTCAACATTGTACTTGTCATCGCTTAAGAATGCATCTGCTAGATCTTTGGAAGGATCGGATGTGGTGCCCTCTCGAGACGTGGTACCAATTTGAAGCTGCCTCGGCCAAACTGTCTTGGGAAGTGGAATCAGAGTTTATCATCTTGGGCATGTGACGCCATCCTTCCCAACATGCATGGTCAAATGGTTCTTGGGGATAGTTGTTCCCCCGATATTTGTCAAAATCGGGCACCTTAAATTCCACGTGAATTACAACATTTGCACCGACGCAGTCCTGAGGCATCCAAGACCATAACTATTTACCCCTTCAATGGACATGATCTTCCTCTTAGTACTTCCAGCTTTTCTTTAGACCCGGAATCCTTCGACTTGATTCCACTCTGAGCTTCTCCGGAAACATATGGGAAATGAATATGGCATGGAGGAGGAACGGTGGCATTAGTAGGCCTCGGGTCCATATGGGTGTGTATTGTGGGGCCTTGGATTGGCTAAGGTGTCACTATCGGGGTGTTACCATCCGTAGGGTTGACATTTTGTGTTTGCGAAGTTTAACTAACATTGGTGGAATTTATTGTGCAGTCTCGTTATGTCTTGAGTTACGCATGCCATCTTGTGGATGGCTATTGATGGTACAAATCACGAGGCAAACCGTATGGGGGGATTGTCGGTCAAATGAAAAATGAGTTTGGTTGAGAGGCATCATGGCTCCGTTGACGTTAAGCCTTGAAACAGAATCTCGAAAGTAAAACATGGGCGGGATGAGAGATGTGGCGGGATGCTCCTTCGTTCGGTTGAGGGTTCTCCTACGGGCTTTTCTTTCATTGCCTCCCCGAGGATCTCCATCATCTTAGCCATCGATCTTTGATTTTAGTGACCAATTGCCTCTCGATCTTTGGACCTTCTAGTTCATCGGCATGGCTCTTATGCTGCTGAAAAGGGAGTGGATAAGGTGTCTCGAGCAATTGTTCGAAAAGCCACACCTTTAAAACCACAAGAGAATGATCAAATGTTTGAAAAAACGAAAATCTTTAAGAAAATCTTCTTTGTTGTTTATTATTATTATTATTTATTTTTTTATTTTTATTTATTATTTTTTTTTTGTTAACACCTTATAAATGCAAAGAGATGGTCCTACCATCCATGTGCAGAGCATTTTGCTCTAATTTGGAATGAGCTTTGACAACAAATCTAGGGGATAAACAACTCTCCACAATACATGTTGTCTCAAACACATAGCAATTCCGAATTGAACACCTGGTAACCCGCTTTGCATAAGGAAGAGTCCTATAAGACAAAGATGTAGTTGACAACATACTAAAGGAAGACCATGCTCCACGATAGGGTGACGCCACAAATCAAGTCAAGAGTCAGTGCAAAGGAATCATAGAGAACGCAACTGGTTTCCATTAAAAACTCCTCAAAGCCAATACATAGAATTTGAGGCAAGGACATGTTTCATTAAAACTCCTCAAAACAATACATAGATTGGGATTACATCACAATTCTCCTAACATTTTCAACCTAAAGTCAATAGCTTAGTTCCCCTTTCTTTTCAGCCCTCGATACAAATCCTCCACACATTTGCATGAAATTCCACATCTACTGTTTGGGAGACAAAGCATAGGGTCTGCCCAATTGCTCTTTTGCCTCTCGAGCTTTGGACAAAATTCCCGAATACAATGGCTTAGCTCAGATTCATGCTCATATATCTTTTTTCCATATGTCAATATTTATCCACGCTTCCTCGAACTCTTCTCTCCACTCACTGCCTTCATTACTTGAACCCTTTGATCATGATAGTGTTTCAGAGTCCACCCCCTAGATCCACTAGCTACTGTGATTTCGACTAGTGGGATATTCACTCTTGGACCTTTGTACCAAACTCATCAATCATCCTCTTAGGCACAAATTTGTTGTAAGTCGGCATTGACTCCTTCGCCATTAATTTCCACTTCCAACGACTTTCTCACATCTCGCTTTGACATGACTTAACTTCTTCTATTTGGCGCTTTTCTTTTCTTAGTTGATGCTTCTCCGCTGTCAAGACAATACTTTTAACTTTCGAATTCCTGATCCTCGCGCAATGCTTACTCGGGACCTTGTATGATTTCGGGACTTTCGAGGTTACGGAGTATGTCTCCACCTAAATCTTTTAAATGTTCATTTATTTTGTTAACCCTCTCCTAGCGCCTTCGACCAATCGGCTATTTTAGTTCGGTATCTTGCTTTTGTTGCTCCATTTCCTTAATTTGTGCCTCCGCGATTTTTAGTTGTTACGCCTTCCCAGGTTCCGAAGGGAGGTAATCTTCCGCTTCATGTTTTACGCAGGAATGTTGACAAGACCTTTCCTTGATTTTCTCCATGCTTCATACTACGAGACAATGATTAGACTCTGGTCGGCCCAATTGTAATCTCGCCATCCCTCACATCTTTCCATTGCATCTCTAACTTCTTTTTGCTACCAACTGTGTTCTCACCATCCTCGTATCAATCACATCCCATCGAGTTGCTCTTCTCGGCAGTTTGGTTCCAACAAAGTTGCTCTTAGGCTACTGGCAGGTGGTAGGATACCTGCAACCTCTTGGCCACGTCAAAGACATTTGGATAATCACCACAATCTGTAAATGATATCTTGACCTCTGTTGACTTTCGTACCATGGGCATACCACTTAAAAGAGCTCTATTCCTACCTTGTCAAACTTGCTCTTCCATTCCTCTTCATTAGGCCGTCTTGTGGATGTTGTGGAAGCCTCTTAGTGGATCTAATGGCGGTTGATATAGCCTTTTGCGACATGTGAGTAAGTAACCCATACATAGAGCAATCCCGGCACAACATCCCCGAAGCTCCTTTGGATGCTGCTGCAAAATTCTAGAGTTAAGTGTCTCACCAATCTAATATACGGCGTGACGGGTTTTTCTTCTCTTTAAAGCTGAAGAACACGTCTAATCATGCTTGATCTATAAGTGTCTAGCGTCGGTGATATAGAACTAACCTATATATTGCTAGTGCCAATACCCTTTCAAAGGTTTCCCCAGTCTTATCGATCCATTAGTTTCCTCAAATGATTTTCAAGGAACTTTCTAGTTAACCTCGCGAGTTCGAGTGCCCAGTAAGTTCACTTCATTGCGTGGAGCCCCAAGAACCCCTGCTATGCTGGTTGTCAAGTATTGCCGTGAAAGTACACAACGGGATTTTCCTCGCATGGCAAACTCTAACGGCAAGCAGATTCTTCAATGTGGGGGTAATGTCCATGTTTGGCAACTCGAAACTCTCCGAGACGGGGTTCCAATATCGATTTTGAGCACTCAAGCAAAAGCTACCAAGTACACTAAAATTAGTTCAGGATCCCTCCAATATTTCTTGATGGAAGCTTCGATGCTCTTGGGAGGCAAAGATTGGCTCAAACTCTTCCCGAGATTCTCTAATTTAGTTCAAAATCACTTCGAGCTCTTCTTTGGGGAACATTGCTAGTGGTCCGACTTTTTCCATCTCTTGTTATTAGCGTGTTTTTCCTTACCAAATTATCTGCAAAGAAATTTATACTATTAATAAACGCTTGGGAAAACAAAAATTACTGTGCATGAGACGTACCAAGATGAAGGAATGAATGACATATTGACGATGGCCTAAAATACTACATGTACTTAGCATACAATATGAGAGAATGAGTGTTGTAATGCATGAATGAATTTCGTGTTAAGGTGTGTGAGATACATGGAAATCGTTATGATGCATGTGATATAAAATGTGATTATTCATGTTGCGAAAAAAAGATGGAGGCTCCCTTTGACCCACATAGGTCATATCCTAAAGTTGGGACTTCAAGTCAATTCCTATTTTGGTGGCCTGCTAACGGCATTTATATGCATGACTTTGGGAGCGATCTAGACCACAAACATATGGTCCACGGATTACCACTCATCTAAAAGATAAGGATCTAATCCATGAATATCTACCACAGTGGACAAATGCTTACAATGTAGGGGTACCATGTCTGAATGAACTGAACGGGAGAATCAATGATTGTCGGGGTACACAAAGTATCCATATAACATCAGAGAGCCATTTCTAATCTTTTGGCATTCAAGACTCTGGTATAGAGCCCAAAGTGTGTGCATGTGAGAGTGATGTGTGTACGAGCATAAAAACCTTCACAAAAACCTACTAAAACACAACAACTACCCCAAACTGCAAAAGGAACAAACAAATACCAATACAAAAATTCCTACTACTCCCTAAGGTTGCAAGAATATACAAGAAGCAGTTATGAAGCATAAAAAGAAATAAAATAAAAAGGGTAAAACAAATATTTTCAAAGCTGATAAAAATGCACAACCAACTATGATATTTGACCTAAAAAATCCTATTGCAGGATGCCAGTGTGTGCGACCGTCCGTCCGGGGCGAAAAAGTGATGTAAGACAGAGGAGATCAGCCACTCAAATTTTTATTGGGAAAATCTTAGAAAACCCAGTTATTTAAAGGAAAGCGGCCTTAAAAAAAGGAGAGATGGAGTCCGTGGAGCTCGGATACGAGTAGGAAGGTGTTAGCATCCCACATCGCTGCGTTTAAAAAAGCGGTACCTCAAGTTGCTGAATTGGCTAGTAAACATTTTAATAGCCTTTTAAATATTTATTTTACCCCAAAATTATTTGCAAGAAATGGATTATTTTTAATTTTAATATTTTAAAATTTGTATAAATTTCACGTTTTTTGAATTTTATTGTTAAAAAAAAAGAAGGAAAAAGTTTAATTATTTTGATTAATCATTTTAATATAAAAGGACACAAAAAGGAAAAAAAAATAATTTTGGCCCGGCAGAGATGATTTATCTTCAAGCTCACGTATTCCGGTGCGACATGGGAAAACTTCGAAAAAGCCACATAGTTCTTTTAGAAAAAGATTTGATTCGGTTGGTTGATTTAGATTTTGATAAAAGATTTGATTTTGTTTTTTGATTCCATTTTTTTAAAAAAGATTTTTATTTAAACGGGATAAATTCACTCTCGCACGCGGTTCAAGATAAAGCCAGTACGACGATAAACCCTTACAATTAGAGCGACACTTGGGGATGAAAAATCATACATCAACATCATGAGATTGTTGCGTGAATTAAAAATGATTTTTATTATATATATATATATATATATATATATATATAAAAAATGTTGGATAAAAATTTGTTAAAAGAGCAAGTTGAAAATTTATTATTTACGATAAAAGATATTTCACTTTTGCACGGGTTAAAGATAGTGAAATTATACGATAAACCACTAATTAAAAATGACACTTGAGGATGAAGAATCATCCATCAACGTCACCGTTGTTGCGTGAATTAATAGAAGTTTTTATTTGTTAAAATTTATTAGAATGCTTAAAGTATTCATTCATTTGTTTATTTATTTATTTATTTTTAAAAAAAATGAAAACTTTGTCAGAATAGACCACTAAAAAAATTTGTTTCTAAAATGAGAGAACTTCGGCTCTCGCAAGGGTTTAAGATAGTGAGGTATACGATAACCCTTACAATTTTACAACACTTGAGAACGAAAAATCGTACATCAGCATTATCAGATGCCCAGTGTAATTCAAACAAGCCAATTTAGTTTGAAATATTTTTAGAAGATTTTTATTTAGAACAAGGAATCAGACAATAAAAACACATCTTAACCCCCACGAAAGCACAAATTCATATAAGATAAAATGACTTAGGCTCGACTCCCAGTGAAAAAGCCCAACATATTTTTATTCTTTTTGACACAAACTCACTCATTTAAAAAG